>OX383270.1:1200000-1797922 GCA_947522985.1 Lithophane socia | reverse complement strand
TTTTTTGTTTTCAACAGCAGCGGCAGCACTGCATAGTATACCCGATAATAATTTTAAAAGTTGATAGAATCGGGTCAACTGTATTGGATAAATACTGGGAATCTTTAAACGAAAGTAAATATTAAGAGTTATTGATGCCTTTGCTTATGAAGGGAACTGTCAAGATTAGAATTGAGTTGGATATAGATGATCACGTTTTATCTAAAATGAATTTGTATCTATTTAACAGTACCTATTTGATTATCTACATGCGCTTTAACTTGTGTTATGGAATATTGTTATTACATATACATTGTTGTTTGATGGGAAACCTCTGAAAGAACCTACATTAGCTACAAAACCCATTACGATCATCTAAACTTCTATAAAAAGCAACGGATCTTTCACATTTTTCTTCTACCCACAACCTAAGCTTTACACTTATTCTATCAGCGCTCTATTTATCTGAAAGCTTTCAAAGGGGTACACTTCCACTCTTACAGTTATTTATACAATGTCATTTTAAACATCTATTGAGATTCTCAGAATCGTCTGCGGTTAGATTTAAATAAATTTCTGTCTCGTTGGCGCCACAGCAATTAGTATCAGCTATGTGAATCATGGTAAACGCTTTGTACTTCGGAAACTTTGTGCCTTTGAATTTTCATTTGAAATTAAGTGGAGCTAAAAATATGGGTTATGAATTTAGTTGTTTTATTTGAACGTTCTATCTTTTGTGTTTTCGAAACCGTTGCTTGTTACGTGTGTTTCTGAAACAATTGAAGTGTGGGTTTGGAAAACATTTAGTAGATACAGGATGGATATTTATAGAATGAAGACAGGTCAAGATTACTCAAGATAAAACTACAACGTTCGATTATATAAAAGACCAAAATCATCTTCCAGCATTCCTTCAAAACGTTACCCAAGGTCGCAAGTGTCGCAACGATTTGCTACTACTACAAAATCAATGAGCAGACATAAATCCCACAGTTCCAGTAAATCAAACTATCGAACAAATCATTCTAGATTTAGATTCCCCTGCGTTGAAGAGCCAACTGAATTGATTGGCAAGGGCCATCACAACTATCCTAACAGTGGGATAATGGTTCGAGTTTGTTGAATCAACACTCGCTTGATACGAATTGAGATTACAAATAATGTTTTGTCTAGCCATCTATTTAAGTATGCTGTTCTAGTTATACATATGTCGTTTAGCGTAACTATTTGCGAATAATTTGAAGGACTTTGAAGTGCTTTTAGTAATATGGTTTTTTCACAGTATTATTTTTGTAAATGAAAGATTGATTTATTGATTGGGTATTTAAAATACCAATGCCAAGATTTCTTTTTTTTTATTATTTCTATTAGGAATTATACTGTTGATTGACGTAATGACTTTTCGATAAATATACACTATGGTATGGTATGGTTTAGCGTTAGGTTAACAGCAATTTTTAGAAGTATAGATTTAATGGTGTGTCTAACAAAAAGACCAGGCCTTTAAATTAAAGTGAAACCTAAAGCAAAACACATGCTACTATTGAAAACAAGGAAATCTCTGAAGAAACATAATCCTCCACAGACAAGATCTTAAACCTCAAACCAGATAATCTCCCCGAACAATCAAACAGTACAAATGTAAAAATAAATGAGCATTAACGGCCACATCCGCATTTAGTGTCTGTTCCCAACAATCTTATCGGCAATGGTTACAAAATGCCCTCGACATGCGATGTCGTCGCGCCGATGCCATCTATATGAGCGGCCACATCATGAGGGTACCTTGACGAGACAATTTTTTGCTATTCAGTCGTCATTGGAGATTATTTTGTAGAGGGGTATGATATGTCTGAGTTTAACGTTTGATGTGATGAATTGGAGATGGGGTGTGAATGTCACGATTGATAATGAAGATATAATTGTGGTTAGGGGAAAATTGAACATGCGTTTTATTGTGGTAATTAAGTGGTGGGAGATTGTAAGTTCGATCGCCATGATAAAATTTTATGTTGCATTTTAAATGTGAACCTACTTAGTTTGACGTTTTTTTGTTTTTGCAACAAAACCTCCAAGTCGCCCTAGTGAAATGTTACGAATAAGATCATAAAGTTGCATAGTACTCGTAGAAAATAATTATAGATTTTCGGACATAGAAAAATGCGGTTATGATTGTAAACAAAAGTGATAAATATAATCCCGAGTATTATTAGGAATTCTCAGAAAAGTCTGCATATTATTACCATTCTATCATCATATCGAGCGCATCTATCTACATCAAGACGATACTCAGTTTCCACTTAAAACGTCAGCGCACCGGTTTATTTGCTCGTATTTGTAAACCAAATATCATATCCTGCAGGAATTGTAAACAGTTGCAGAAATATACGAACTAAAATAATAGAGAAGAAATACTTGGACGCTCACCAAAAATTTTTAGATGTATAATTTTTTTTAAATATTTTTTACTTTTAAGAAAAAGTAAAAATTTGTCCCGAATCAATTATTTTGGGTTAGGAGTTATTTTTTTGCGAACATTTTCTTCACTTCCGTCACTGTAATATCATGAAAGTCTCATTTGATGAAAAGAGTTAATTCGAACTCCAATAATATTTTACTTCATCTTTACGATACTTTCATAATAACGTAGCGTATAAAAATCCTCCATCTCTACAAACGGACAGAATTCTAAACCATTTTGTTCGAGTATTTATACCCGACAGAAGTATTGTTTTTTGAAAAAACATCGAACGAACGTTCAGATGCGGCTGCCATGATATTTTTATATGGTCACCGTTTTGCAGACGTTGCTAACTCTTTGTGATGGTCGGGGAACGTTTTTCTAGTATTTTTATGAATAACACTTCCAACAGTTTAATTCAGATGGATTTTTTTTAGGCTCAGGTACTTACGGAAAACTTGAAAATGTTTTTTGACAGATTTTATTTTAGGGATAAAATTGAATATCAGTGAAAGGGCATGACTTTGTGTCCTTCAGTGTATCTTCACTTTAAAAATAAGTTCATTGAGCATTTACATTATCAGTAAATACTATTTGAAACTTATCAATGTCAAGACTGTTGAACAATGACCATTAATAACAGTTTTAGTATGCTAAAAAAATTATGAATGACAGGTATATAACGGGAGCCATCTTAGCCGAGATAGAGATGCTGTCTTCGCTTAGTTTTGGAGCCGATTTCTTTATTTGATCTCCGTTAAAAATTTATGGAGAAGAAGAGGTACAATTTCTCGTGGAAGTTCCACATTTGCGGTGACGGAGGCGAGGTACCGTTCCAACCCTAATCATTGACAGCACTTTAGAGGTATGAGGAACAGGGTGTAAGATTCACTCATCCTTAGAAAAGGGAGGATCCTTCGACCAGACGGGTGTCGTGTCTGGCATGCAACTGCCCCACCATTAATCGTCTCGCTTGTGCCGCGTTCCAATGCGGACGTGTTTGTATATTACTGTGTATTGACTAGCGCGGCGCTAGCTGTCGCTCGTAATTAACTCGCCATGAGCAATGAACTTGTGGCGAATGAGCTGCTGGCGTTTCTGCAGCAGAAGCTGGATGTGATGGACGAGGTGTCCGCTGTCCAGATCTGCGCAACGAACTTCAGTGAAGATGACATAGCTGCTGCCAAGCTGTTGTTGTTTAGTGTGCTTGACAAGCGCGACCAGATGGTGTACCGCCGGCGTGACGGGACTAAGAGAAGCCTGCAAGACATAATCACGCTGTTCAAGGAGACCGACCCGGACGACGTGCCGACGTTTGTGGCGAAGGAGCTTCACAAGCTTCCTCCCGTCACCTTCGACCACGTTGATGTAACGAGCCTTCTGAAGGACATTGTCTTTCTGAAGGCCCGCCTTGCTGATGTTCTGGCGAAATTAGATGCATCCCAAAACACCGTCGCCGATTTGCGCAAAGAATTCAGCGAGTTGCGCAACAGTGTGACGGTAACTAGGTCATCAGTCGATGCGTCTAATGTAAACATGTGTCGCGGAGCTGGCCTCGATGTATCGTCGTCAAATTCCGCGTCAGCAGTTTCGACGCCAGCGCATCCGTCGTTTGCTGAGCTTGCAGAGCGTTCCGCCCGCTCGCCCCGCTGCCCCGCGCCCGTCACCGCAGCTCCTCCACGCAGCGCTGCCCGATCTCCTCGCCCCGTCCCGCTGCCAGTGTCTGTAGCCCTGGCGAAACCCCTGCATGGGGATTTCGCTAGCGTCACCGCGAGTGCCCCAGGCGCTCAAAGTATCAAGTCCTTGCCGGAAAATGCAACGAAAAGGGCTGATAATGATGATGGTTTTGTGACGGTGCAAAGGAGGAAGCGCCGATCGCAAACTAAAAAGAACCGCTGCGGTAAAGCTCCTACGGAGCCCACAGTGAACCTGCGTGCCGCAAAGCCGAACACACCGGTGTACATCTCCCGCCTGCATTACACCACTAAGGCGGAGGACATCGTGGAGTACGTGCGCCAGAAAATCAAGTACACGCCGAGGGTGCAGTTGCTGGAATCGCACCGGAACGTCAACTTCAAGGCGTTCGTGGTGCGTGTACCAAATTGTTATCTGCCCCTCGTCATGGAAGAAGACTTTTGGCCGCAGGACGTGGTGTTCCGTCGCTTCCGCGGACAAGTACCACAGGACAGCACGAAGTTAAGCTAGTGCAAAGTGAAGTGCTACTAACATAGTCTTAAGCCTTATTTATTAACACAAGTTTTTATAAAAGTATGTATGTCTAGGTTAAGGTATTTTTCTATGGGCCTGTGTCGCCTGAAATAAATGGTATATTATTATTATTATTATTAATGTCGGTATTTTGTAGTTGATTGCGCGGTAAACTCTAATTGCGCGATGCAGGATTTTGTGTGACGTCAGGATTTCAGGTTCTTTGATGCGTAGTTCGCATGTGGCGATATAGATGACGCCACAGTACTATTGGCGCAGTGGTTTAGAGTATAGTTTCTACGCTACTACTACGGATTGAAGTATTTATGTGTCCAATTTTCTCTCTTAAAACGCACCCAAATTCAATAGGAATCCTAATGCGGAAAAGATGTATAATAAAAACAAAAAACCACAGCAGGAAATGGTCCGCGGTAAACGAATAGTCTTTTCATATATACAGAGCAATAAAACTCCACTATTTGCTTATTTTCCTTGTGCCATTACAGAATTAGCTCTACCGGCTAAACAGTGTCAATAAACGAGGACCTCGGTCGCAAATCCACAATGTTCACGCCCTGCCTAGCCCAATGACGTTAGCTGTCGTAATTATACTGTCGTGCATACGCTCAGAGTGCAAACAATTGCCGCCCGCCGGAAAATTAGGTGCGCGAATTACTTTGAATGTTTAATTTAGAGAACCTGTTAGTTGTATAGTGTAAAAGGGGTAATGTAATCAAATGTGAGGGCAGTAATTACGTAGTATTTTTTGCTAGTGTTGTGTTGTGAGCAAATTTTTTTTGTCTTTTTTTCAAACTTTAAATGTGTACCACGTAATTTTAACGTTTTGCAAAGTATTGGGTAGTAAAGTAACCTAAATATTTGCTTGATACTTATGCAATACATAATGTTTTATTATTATTATTATTTTCCTGACCATGATAAACTCATAAATAACAAACATACGTATTATTAATTATACAATAGAGGAAATCTTCTAAACGGATATAATATTATTCTGGGCTTTCAGAAAATGCTTTCAAAATAATTTACCTTTTGATAAAACCATATTTCTACGAATTTCTGGGATCACTTTGATACTTCTAACATGAATCATGTATTGAAAAGAGCATCCGAAAATAAATAATACCTACCCACGTTCTTTTCCCAAAAATTACTTTCTAACGAAAAAAAAAATACTCCACATATGCCACGCCCGCTCAAAAACCATCACATATCCTATACATTAATTGAATCAGTTAATTAACAATTTCAAGGTAAAGGAAACATGGTATCTGCGTGTAGGTGACGCGGGGAGGGGGGGGAGGTAGGGGGAATTATTATTAGGAAGCGGCGGAAGTGTGACGTGTGTCGACTAATATAACTTGATCTCTCACCTCGGTGAGATGCGGCGACATTTCTGTTGTATGAGTATTCTGGGTTAAGTTTTTAGAATTTGTGGTGACTGGTTTTTAGAATGTAAGCAATGATAATTATTACGGCCGAAAATGCTTTTTTCTTAAATGTTTTTACTAAGCTTATTGTTTTAGAATATTGCTCAAATTCTTTTATGAGAATATAAAGCAGGAAAAACACAACAATACAAATTAGAAAAGTTAATCTTCATAATTTCAATAAATCATTCTCTACTAGTCCGTAAAGCTTTTGGTATGTAATACTGGTACGTATGACTTAAAAAAATAGGAAAATTAAATTACCTCACTACACTCAATAAAACGAAAAAAAATACAGTAAAGAAAATAAATACCCTGTCGATCAAAACATACATGGTATAAACTAGTTAGTATTGAAACCAATAAATTAAGTATTATAAAAGCCAAGCCAAGCCATACTTCTAAATTACACGCCACACGCCTATGGGGGGTCCCCAATAAATTGGTGGGGGCATCGAATAACTCACAAACTGTTGTTGCCTGAACGAGGTACCGGAATACTTGTGGGTACCATGGTGCTTGTGAGTTAATCATGTCAAATTACAACAACTTGGCGATGAGAAACAGAATATTTATTATGGTGAAAAAGTTATGGTTTCTGTTATGTATGGTTAGATGATACACAAGAATATTGGGTGTCCATTAATAGCTAAACTTACCACCGCAAAATAACTCAGTGTATATAACTATGTCTTTTCCTCCAATAATAGTCAACAAATGTGAAATAATTATTAATAGGTCCAATTCATTTAGGTCAAATTGTAGCACGAATGATCGCTCAATCTTGACATGTTATTTTTTTAAATTTTATTTTTTATCTTTTGTTTCTCTTTTTTTTATCCTGTTGACACCTGCATGATTTGGGTGTAAATGAAGATGCACATGTAAAATAACCTTTCTTATGAATGTGATTTATATTGTATAATCCTTTGTTGGAGATCCTAAATAAATAAATAAACAAAAGAACGAGTTGTAAAGACAAGTTTCAATAGTTCAAAAAGATGATGTCAAAGTTAACCCGTCACTTTAAAAATTCATTGAGAAATAACATAATATTTACTCCACGACTTTATGTTGCAAGTTATAACACTTACTTTGTTGGCCGTTGAAATCATTACAAAATATTAAATATGTTTTATATCATCACTATCTCTCATCATAAGATTAACGTTTGAGATTCTTATAATCGCTTTGGTTGCTGTATTGTTTACACAAAAAGTGTGTTGAAACTAAAATCTTCACCAATCATTTTAACACTTCATTCACAGAAATACCAAATTTCTTAACATTAATTACATAACATTCGAAACATAATAAAACCGACCTAATTCTCATTGAATAGACTAAACCTAACAGATGTTGAACAGCCACTATTTTTAATAAACCCACTATTATTATTAGATCACACTGTATAAACATGCACCAATAAGAAGTGTTTAATTTATTAAAAAATAATATTATTTTGTTTCAGATTCAGTTCCGGTCGCAAAACAAAAAAATATAGAGAAAAACTGGAACCGTTCCAAATTTAAAATTTGAGGATAGAAGGTGAAATAGAAATGTATCTGATGGTGAAATAAAAGTGTATTGGATGATATCAGTGACATCAATGTGTCGTCTTGATGATTTGATCGTTGTTGGTGATAAAGTGTTGGTGATTAGGACGCCTGACGGTGATCATGGCAAAAGATATGAACTTGTGTGTGTTGGTGATGGTGATTGTGTTACAGACATTGATAGACACGAGTTTGGAGATCATAGATTCACGTAAGTAGAATATGATGTTCTGATTATTTTAGAAGTAAGATTTTCTGTAGTTAGTTAACTGAATTTATATCAACTAAAGGCATGATGTAAACCAAAGGTATCATGAGATCATAATATTATGTATATCATAAGGTGATTTACTTATCAGTTTTAATAAAATATAGTAGAAATAGTCCTACGTAGTGCACAAAATTATTACTTCGGTTAGAAGATATACACCCTGCTACCTGACGCAGTAATCAAACCTATACATCTGAACGCAAAAAGATTTTCGCCACTATCTCCTGGTTCAACGTTCAGTGATTGTTTGAGTATCACTCAAAATATTTCATTCTATATTTACGCTTCCTGCGGAAATACTCCTGCTGATGGATTTCCACCATTACGGCCAAGTCCAACGCAATATGGAATCCGTGTTTGCCAGTTGTAAATCAAATACATCCGAGATTAAAGTTAGGTTGATTGATATAAAAACCATGTGTGTTTTAATTTTCATATTTGTGTAACTATTTGTTTTTTTATTTACATTCAATAACCCGTGTGGTTTCCTATTGAAATTAGGCCGACTAATTTCATCTGGTAAATTACAAGCTATGGTTTCATTAATTCGTAATTCTACTGTATCCATTAATGCTATAATTTATACATCATCAAGTGTTGGTAGTAAATCTACCTAGTTTCAATAGGAAATTGAAAATAGGCTGACTTATATCTTCTAGTACATTGTAAGCTACGGTTTCATTAATAAAGAATTCTGCTGTATCCATCACTGCTTTAGTTTATACATCTTCAAAAGTTTCCACAGGATTACCAAAGTCAAGTAAATTATGCATGTTATGGACCATCGGAATGATTGAAAAATAAACTGGAAAACAGTCGTCATCGGGATGATTAAATTTAGTTTTACGCAGAAAATAGTTGAGATTATTTACTTTACGGAAATAGAAGTATTTTGCGTTTGTAAATATTTCAAGAGTGACGATGATTCATCGGTTTATTTCAGTTGTACGGAATTTAAAATTAAAATTAGTGTTTTAGAAATTTTACGACTTTACTTATTTATGTGGCTGAGTAATATTGCTATTTACATTATACTAAATCACAAAATAGCTTGGCATTTTAAAGACAACTGTTTATTTTGTAGGCGCCATCAAACGAAGACTCCGACGCTAGAAATTACATATATTTTATTGATATAGTTCATCGCAGAATTCAAAAATAATCTAGAGAAATGTTCAAGACGTAAACACATCTAGAACTAGATTTTTAATAAAAGCTCTGTGACGTGTGTAATACTCTAGGAACAGTTTTATATTACCATTTGTCACGTTTCACATAATTTCCCAGTATGTTGAGTATGAAATAAATCTTACTTTTCGCTGCGATGACAGGATTTTTAAGCCATGAATAATTTCTTCCACGTCTTTTATATCTCATACTCATAAAAAACTCAAGTGTGCGTTCGTTTTAGATTCTTTTTGCTATAATTTTTCTGGAGCGACAAGTTTGAGTAATAAATCGTGTTTCTACGCTTAAAGGTAAAGTTAAGCTCAGTTCAGCTAAGTTGTTATTATTTTTTTCACTAAATTAAAACTCAGTGCCATCTTAGTGCTGTCAAACTAAATTCTAGTTAAGTTGTGTCACTTCATAAGGTTTTTATTGTGCAGAAAGTGTGTCGTAAGCGTAAAAAAATATTACAAATTAATATTGACAGTGTTGTGGAAAGAAGTAGCCAGGTGGGCCGCTGCGGGCACAACTTAGGCAGATGGGGTCTCCAACGAGTAACAATTTATTTATATTTAATTAAAAAGTAACAATGGACTCAATATGTTAACAACAATAATTCTTAACAACTATCCCTGCTACAAGCTCAAAATCGATGTGGAAAGCTTGCAGCAGCGATTCACATACAAACAGTCCAGTCTGCTCGCGACACACTGCAGTATAATGTTGAGGCTAGCCCGCAACCGGCGCACCACGGAAGCGCATCTTTTTCGCATCGTAGCGTAGAAGCAATTGACATGAGCATAAGCAAACATCCCTGATGCGCTACAGAAGTGGAACAGCCTCATCAATACCCGGAATACAATGCGATTGTGGAGATACATTTCAAACGATACCTAGTGGCGAGGCTAATGCTAACGCAATCGACATGCCTGAATTCAGGCCAAAACTCAAATAATTTGTAATCACCGACAACATTTATCATCAGGTCAGATGCAGGCAAAGAGGTTCCAGGAAGAGGATGAAAAAAAAAATTACCTGTTTACCAAACTCTTTGTTCGAATATTCCTCTATCTACTATTAACATTACAACGATATTGATACCGTTGTGTGGGCATTGGCATTATGGTTATGCGTCAGCGCCACTCAACGCAACGTGTAATAATGATATATTTCCATCGAAAGGTCACGCGCGTAAAATAGTACTAAGCTCAACCTAGAAATAGTCGACAAGTTATGACTACCGCATAGTAGAAACGCACAGAAGATACACACACAGAACATACACTAATATACCCGGTGCGATTTAATTGTCTGTGCCATAAAGGCTCCCGTAGACAGCGCAATGTGACTCTTGTGGAACAGTTTCTATGAAAACTTCACGGAAATTGTTCTACCGGTGTTCTCACATCTGTCTGCAGGAGCCTTAATACAAATTGAAACAGCAAATAAAAGTTACGCAATAAAAGTTGGACCGTCTAAACAGTCTTTAGACTTCGATTTTTGCATACTTCAGGCAAGGAACTTGCCTCGTAATAGAATGACAAGATAGGAGAATAGACAAAAGAAAAAGGTACTGCAGGTCCCAATTAATTATTTGGAAATTAAAGGGGAATCGAAAATCCAGACTCCGGCCTGATACTGAGAAATACCAAATGGAAAAACCCAATAACAATTTTCCCGACCCCAGAACCATGACCTCATGCTCAGGAATAGAGCGCTTGTGACCACTGGGCCAACGAAGCAGTCCCTAGTGTACTAGAATATTTGCTAGAAGCAGTGGTGGGACCGTCGGACTGCCATGTCATAGGTCTTGAGTTCGAACCCAAGCCACGCACTTCTGACTTTTCGGATTTATGTGCGTATTGTATAATAATCACTTGCTTTAAAAACGGTGAAGGAAAACATCGTGAGGAAACCGGCATTCCAGAGAGATATTTCCCGACGGCATGTGAAGACAAGTCAGAGTCTTAGGCGGCTTTAAAAACTCTGATACCAGGTTGGTCACTAATAACACGAAAAGAAGAAGACTAGAATATCTGCTATATGTAACTGCAGCAGCTTTTGTTTTGGCTCTATCTATCCTAGCGCTTGCCATATACGCCCATTGCCTTCTGCATTCACTTGTTTCATTTCTCTAAATCAGTAGTAAACACGCATTGAACTTTCGTCGTCTATTTTAGCTTCATAGAAAGTGTCGCTGTCGACCTGATTCTCTCTAATCTGGCCAACGTCCAAACTGAAGGCGATATGTTGCAGCAGCGGTTTTGTATACTATGCCTCGTCAATAAAATTAGTTTCAATATTACTGATTCAATCTCGGTGAAAACTAACCGCCTTACCTCAGACCAACAAAAAAGGAAAGACAGATCACGCCGTACATCCAAAGTGAAGCCACAAAACCAAGCTCCTGCAAGTAAACACACAGGCTCACGCACACACCTACACTAAAACCAAGCTCATCGCTCCTAGTACGTCACGAGTCGTCGTCTAGCTAACATCACCAAAACAAATATAATTATGCCTTCCTGTGTAGTGAAAACGTGTAAAAACAATACTAAATCACAGAAAAAGTCTCACGGAATCACTTTTTACTTGTAAGTACTTAAAATAACATCGTTTTTTAATTTAGATAACTATGAATTTTAGGTTATTTGGAACAAAAAACCTGAACGAATGAACGAACGAATACAGTGACATTTAAAGAGCGAGGGTTGCCATAATATGATTTCAAATTTCCCCATTCGATATTTTTTACTTCGAGTAATTATATGTCCGTTTTTGTATGCATTTAATATTTTAGATTTCCATGTAATACTGATAATAAAAATAAATGGATAGTAGCTAATTTACTAACCTATTTATACACATATCGATGGTGGAAAGGTAAAATGGCTAAAGCGCCATTTTGGTCGATATTGAGTTATATATATCACTGAACTGGATTTTTTTTTCTGCGTCGATTGGTCTACCTTTCGCGTCGATTTGAGCACTTTTTTGGCGCTTTAGCAGTACAAATTTTGTTGCTTGTTTCATGTAGTCATGGTTTAAAGCGACGTTTTTTTGATGATTCTGAAGTTTATGTCGCTTTAGTGATTGTGCTCACTGTACATTCATGTTTCACAATGCTTTAGCATTTTTGCGTTTCTCTATTTCATGTATAAATACCTTATTAGTAGTTTTACCTGAACTACATTATTACTTGTGTGGCAGTTTAGCAAAAGTCGTTTCTGTTTTATTTAGCGCTTTGGCGCTTTAGCAATCGTGCTCGTAAATATTTTCGTATAGAACGATAGTTCAGAGTTGTTTTAGATTCCAAATATTATGTAAAATTGTATATTAGTCAGTAGTACATGCTTTAATGTAAGAAGGTATTGATTTTAGAACTAAAAACTTGCTTAATTTAAAGTAAGTGTACTTCGTAAATACATTTTGTTAGCATTGCAAATCTAATCATAAGTCTTTGTTCTTGCGTGTAACTTAGAATATTAGTGATTTCTAGCAACGTCAACGGGGCAGACGGCTGCAGTTGCCTCTGTCGTTGGCAAAGTGCTGCTCGCGTATATGGTTACTAAGAGTATAAAGCAGTTAAAATTCTGTTATTTAAAAGATAATGCCCATTTTAAAGATGATGCCCATTTTGGTACCCCTCCAATAGCCATGATAGCTCTTTTTACTATTATTTTTACTTTGTTTCTTACTGTTTAGCTATTCGCATTCTGGACTCCGCCATCGGTCAGGTTAGGTTAGGATAGTTCAGTCTTTCTTGTTGACTCCGGCTATCTCCTAAGGGGTTTGTTATTGTTACCTGTTTCGTTTGAATAGTAGAAGAGCTTTTAGGTTTGAGGTTTGAGTTGAATTTCCCGAGCTATCACACTGATAAACAAGTTATCTAAGTTATATGTATTTGAGCACATACTAACATTTAACACAGTAGATCTTTGACAGTCGTATCGGGTAGTCAGAAGCCCCAAAGTCGAACATCCAGCTTATCAAGGAGTATCCCAGTGCCTGTATTGTAGAGGTCACATAGTAAATCGCTCCATGTAAAATACTGGTATTCAACTGTATCCAGTTAGATTCAAAGATAATCCTTACGTAGTTGGGAAAAGACTAGATAGATGATGAACGCCTTATTTAAAATAATTAATAGCAAACGTCGTAAAAGATCGGGGGTAAGATTATCGATCACTATGAAATGTAGGTACTTAGGTACTTATGGGAAAAGTGATTTGTGACATTTCTAAATACTCTGACCTCAGTTGATCCAAAAGAGTCTTTGAATCCTTATTCGAAACTGCATCGATTGCCATCATAAAAATAAGGTGTAAGAATTAACAATTTTTTTGCTGAATGTGCCATTTTTCCAATATCTATTAATACAGCTAGCAAGTACTCTAGATGTTAAGGACAGTCTCCTAAGACCGTATTTCTATAGCTACAACACGGCGTCACAACTTCTACCCTGTGTTACTACGATCGGACAAAGGCCATTGAAATTCTTGAACTGAATTATTCAATATTAATATCTTTCTAATGATGTATCCTTTATTCTTATTGTAGCGGGTACCAGCTTCCATACATTTCCTGGCATCATCCTTCAAATGTGTATGTGTTCTAAGGACTATTTTGTTAAATTGTAACACGATGTTGTTGTGTGTGAGAAGATGGCAAGAAGATGGCACAATAAGCACAGAATTATTTTGAGTTTCAGAATCTTAGTGCCAATAACACCCCTCTTATTCCGTCGGGGGTTAAAAATGATCATTTATTATCTATTAAATGTTGATTTATTTGTTAAAACTTATAACTAATTACTTACATTGAATATTTAGTGGTACTAACCATGATAAACAATGGTTTTTTGATTTTAGTAGATAATTAGTAACTCTACTTAACCTATCTATATTACCTACGTTATTTGACTTGATTCCAGTTGGCTAATAAAATAATTTCCTTTATTTTTTGCTAAATATTAATTAATTAGTCTTCCCGCTAATATTCCGAACCTAATAGTAGGTAGTACACATTGATTGAGGTTACAGATTGATGCTAACGCCTCATAATCTAAATAATCTATTGACAAAAACTGTACACTAGCAATAATCAATATTTTAAATGAAAATAAAAGAAAAAGACGAATTTTAGAAGTTACGCCTCATTCCCATTATACATCCATCAATTTATTCGCTCTTCAGCTAGTTTTAGTTCAACGTTAGCAACTTTATTTCAAATGAACAGCTCGTTAGAATTATTTTTTTTTACTCTATGATATTATTAAGTGCATTAGCAAATTTCAGATTGCTAAATAATTGTAATTCTGACAGTAAGCGTAATTAATTATATGTTATACGCAAGTTTTTTGGATATTAGCAATTTTTGCTTACTGGAACTTTTTTAATTTCGATTTTTTTTTGCTAAAGCGACACCTATCTCCTAAAATAAAGGTTTTACAGAAACCATTTATAATACATATTACAGGAAAAAAAATATGATTCATGAAAATATAAGTAACTCAGAAATATTTCCATTAGAAAATTTTCTACGAATTTTTTTCGCAAAAAAAAAACTTTAAAATTCATTCCTGAGATTTCACGTTTTGGCGCTTTAGCCATTTTACCTTTCCACCATCGATATATATATTTTTTTTTAACACTCAATTGAAAATTAATGGATAATTCTAAGTGAAAGAGCGGAGTCTCCTAACACAAGCAATTCTTGCATAAAAGGTGATCTCATAAATGCATTTTGTACTTAATTTGTTTTTTTATTTAATTTGCAATGTAAAAAAAAATGTCTTTGTTTCGGAATTCTTCCTAAAAATTGAGGTACAATACCATACTCAACAATATCTTACTCGTACAATATTAGCCTACCCAAAATATTATTCCCCAAGTTATAGGGAAAAACTTTAACAAGTGACAACCCTTTTTACACACACATAGATAAAAAGGTGGCTTCACTTTTGACGTACGGCGTGATCTGTCTTTCCTTTTTTGTTGGTCTGAGCGCCTTACTAATAAACGTTGTATAGCCCCTGTATAGTTACACAACGCTTTGTCATCTTCTTTCAAAAGTAATTTGACTTTTGAAAGAAGGGCGTGTCAAACTTTTACTGACTAAAACCCACCCGTATTCCTTCAGTTGCCTGTTGCCAAGGTTCCGGTATCCCTTTCGGACTAACCCGCAACCCTGGCAGGAAGGAACAGGGCCTAATGTTTGTCTATTGTAATCTATTATATTGTTGACAAGAGTGGTAAAGCAATTACAAGGTCGATTATTCTTCAGAAAACCTTATTTTAACGGAGCAACTGATATTACAGTTGAAAAATTCAACCATAATAATACATTTTTTTTACTTTAATCTGCTACAATAACAATATTATAATTTCAAAGGTACATGAACCAAAAATACAAAGCACACACGAGCTTATCACTGCTGCATTAATTTAAATACTAAACGGAGTCTTTAATCTGGCAATAAAACTCAGATTACTGCTAACCCTTCGTTAAAGTACTGGGAATTAACGCTAAGGTCAAAAAGGTCAGTTGACTTTAGTAATTAACTCGACAAAGAAGCTAATGTGCTTTGTGTTTCTCTCTTATACCTCAGTACCTAGTTCATTAAAATTCTTCAATACATTCGGAATACTTACAGTAGTCACATATGATGTGTAAACATCTGAAATCTTGGCTGACAGTACCAAACTCTCGGAAAATGGGTTGGTACCATATGACGGCCAACTCTAGCACTGCGCGCGCTCATGGCCATCAAGAAGTTACTAGTAGTTTAAAACTTAAAATCTATATTTTGTGTTACAAAAGATAGTTTATTATAGTTGGGAAAGACGAAAACATTATTCCATAAAAACAAAGCAATATACTTGTAGCAGTTAAACTCTCTTAAATCCTAATAAATTATTTTCCCATATATTCCAATACCGTTCACAACACACGATTAAACTAAAGATCCTCACAAAGCCACAATACCATTTAAACTCAACCAAATCACCAATAAAGCTAAGCAAATCTATACAGCAATAAAAGAAATCACATAAACCGTGCAACACACTCCCTGCAATCTGACCGCGGTAAGCCAAACGTTGTATTTCACTGGCAGGATTATGCAGTGCACTCCCGACTTTATCTCAAACATTAAAATACTTTATAGACACTTAGTCACTGGCTACGTTTATTGGACCTCCGGCTTTAGCGTGAATAATGTTAGCGTTATTTGGATTTGAGTATTGGAATAATTGATTTTTTGTGCGGTATCGCTCCGGGAATTTGCCGGGGATTTGATTTTCGCGGGACTGTAAAATGAAGTACGATTTATTGGGACTTGTTTTTCAATATTTTTTACAAATATCGTTTTAAAATTTGTGTTATATAAACGTATATATGCCAAATATCGCCTCATGGAAAGTAGGATTGATAGAATATTGAATATTTCCTGTATAAGTTATATTCGTTTCCTGAATTGGCCTATATTATTAACAAACATACGTTTGCAAGGAAGCAAAGTAAAACACTATATTAAAGAAGAATTGTCACAATGTCATAAGTAAATCTCAGTACTTATCTCTCAAAGGAATTCTATCGTGATAATATTTGCATAATCTATAGTTAAGACATCTCATAACATACGAGTAATACACCATTAATTTTGTCTTTAAGCTTAATTTTCACTTAATTACTGTTTATATAATCTTGCTGGATTACGTTGAGTCCTTCGTTTAGATTCTTATAAGATCTACATACACATTATTTTAAAACGGTGATTAAAATAAGTTTATTTTTAATTAAAATTCGCTTTACTGTTAAGGCAGTAAATATTTTGCATTCATTTTTACGTGGTCAGGCTTTCTTTTAATTTTATGCTTTTTTTTAATTTTCTTTTTTTCTAGTGAGCTTATCTTTTGCGGATGACAAACCATTTCTTGTGCTAATTTAAATTAGAAGCAAAAAAACACGACAATTTACCAAAAAAAATTGACAAAATATTATCTATAGCCTAAAATAATCTAGAATTCTAATTCTCCTTTGGCAGAAACTGGATCTATTTCGACACGAATGGAGACAGGTGTTAGAAAATCTAAATTTATCAGGACATGTTTAGCTACAGCGGAGTTCAAAACCCCTGGTAATTACTGGCGACACATTGCCAATAGCTAATAATCTGACAGCTGAACAAGTCATGTTTATGAGTTGAAATGTTTTAGACAATTTCGAATGCGAGGAAAGACATATTTCTTAAAGTTTCAAGGTTTCTTTGAGAACTGAATGTGCAGAGGTTATTAGCACTTGTGATATTTCTGTATGAGAATGCCAGTACATTTTAATGTTATGAATTGGAGCAGTTCAGCTAATTTCAAATATTATTGTGTATTTATTCAGCACAGTGTTTTGCTTGGCTGCTTCTTCAAAATGTATCTATGCGAACTCAATGAGACATAATGTTTTCTTTGGATGTAACTGAAAGTCGAGGGAATATTGTTGAATGGTTCCTTACAAAAGACATTGAATGCATTCACTGTAATAATCTGTGAGAGAAATATGCAGCAGTATTTTTTTTAAATCCGTCCTTTTTTTCGGTACAGTCGCAATTCATATATCGAATGCAAACTACATTTAGTATACAGAAAGAAGAATAATTAGACATAAATTGTTATTTGCTAAATAAAAAAAAAATTGCGTAAAGAAACAGATGATAACGTGCGAACAAATATTATAATCACACAAACAAAATATAGTATGCCAAAAAAATTAAAACCTGTCATATTTTACATACTCTAATTTTAACCCACATTGCTTTCAACAACACAAGCGTATTTATTTTTATACCTTCAAACATAATATATTCTTTATCAAAAACGGGAGAATCAAAAAAATCTAGGCAGCTCTTCACTTCAGCTTCATATATCAACATCAAGCGTGGACATTGAAATCTGGTGCGTGACGTCATCTGACAGACGTCATGTTTCATCCTAGCATGATTTGAACCCGTTGATTTAGGAAACGTTTTTAGGAACTTAATGCTTGGAATATTTTCGTATTTCTTTTTGTTTTCATTTTATATATTATAGTTTACTTTGTATAAAGTAAGTCAAGTCAGTATGTCAAGCCTAACTTCGACATTGTATCCTGTAAAAATGATCGCATCAATCAGTCTTACCTTTTTTTATAATGTAAGTTAGTTTATTTAAAGTCTGGTTAAACAGCTTCAGTCTTAGGCCCGCTTGCAACTCAAAGCACAAAATACATTTAATGCTCAAGAAATTTAAACATCATACTATTTCTATCAATCGTTTGGAGAAGACAGAGACAGAATTATGTTTTAAATACGTTTAGCGTAAAGCGTTTAGATTTTTTTTGGTGCAAGTGAGCACGTCGGTGAAACCACCTCTGTTGTCACTCTTTCATTAATATTCATCATACTGACGAAACTAACTGGGTTGTGGAAGGCAGATAGGCAGTGGCCCCAATTAAAATACGGTATTCAGCTGCATCCGCTTAGACTGGAAGCTGACCCCAACATAGTTGGCAAAAGGAAACACATCTAATCTAATCTAACTAGTTTGTAAGTATGGATGGATGGATGGATGTTTGTTACTCTTTCACGTAAAAACGGCTGAATGGATTTGGATGAAATTTGGCAAACAGATAGTTTATAACCTGGATTAACACATAGGATACTTTTTTCCCAATATTTCCACGGGATCGAGACTTACTTTTCGTGGGTGAAACCGCAGGGTGCACCTAGTGATGTATAATTTACCAAAATAACTCTCACATTGAGTTTTATGTCTAATTTAACTTCCGTCACATTCACTCCTCCTCGTATTGAGACATTCCCTTTCTCCTGAATATCAGTATCTACGGATGTCCCAACCAGCTGATGGTTGTCAAAAATTACTCAAACAATAACAAAAGCTAACTCTACCACGTGGATACGTGTCTATATTCAGTTTGGCTCCAAGCCAATGTTCTAAGCTTCCTTCTGCATGGAGACAGTTATATCTCGGGTATGTCTTAGCCTTTTAATTATGATTTCTTATCTTTGTGTAGGATTGTTGTTAGAAGAATCTTGGGCTTAAACAGTTGGTCTTGATGCGTATTTGGTACGAGGAATATGTTGAAAATGTCTGAATGTTTTGGTCTGACTAGTTTAATAAGTGCCAGATTATAAACACTGGGAAAGTTACTGATGTTTTATTTTTTATTTTTTATTTTAGACATATATTTCAGACGTAGCCCATATACTGTTAGTAACACAGTTTTAGCTGTTCTGTCTATACTATAGATTTTCCCATTAAAAAGTATGAAGATTACTTTCAAGGTATTTTGGAAAACAAGATGACATGTTGATGATGATGTTTCGAAGATATGTGTGACATCTACCACCTGAACTAGGTCCGCGTGGTGGATTACGGCCCACTCCATCTCTCAGAGAACAGGTCTGTGTCACAGTAGTGGGAACATTATAAGCTGACTAGCTTTTGCCCGTGGCTTCGCCCGCGTGGAGGTCGGAAATTATCCTATGTCCTATTCTAGGCCATGGTCTACCCCTGTGCCAAATTTCATCCAAATCCGTTCAGCCGTTTCACCGTGAAAGCATAACAAACAAACAAACTCAATTTCGCATTAAAAATATAGGATTATTCTTGGAAAACAAGAAAACGAAATAAAGTCATGATAATATTATGGATTCCGTATCTATTTTTGTGAAAAGCTTTATGACAGTAGGAGAATATTCTGATTCTTTTATCTGAATACTTACGGAAGAAAGTTCCTTCCAGCTCTTTAGTTACGTCTAGTTAAGCCAGTGTATTTAATTCCTGCTTTACTTTAATTTGCTTTGAGTTTTACGACACGTAGTGACTGCTCGTGACTTCGTGGCACAACTACTAAAATTCTAGCCTTTCCTTTTACTGCCAGATGGGTTTAGCAGAACCCAGTAATAGAAATACACTACCAATTAATTTTATTACATTATGTGACCACACACAACCACTAAACTATATCTATTTGTGCCCAAGAATCGTCCATAATTCTATTGTAGAAACACAGGAGCTGAGATTAAAAGACATTTACGATTTCTTCGCAACCATTAACAGTATTTAACCGTTGGAAATAAAGTAGACCGTCCACTGGTGCGTAGGATATGCAAGGAGACGTTTGCCACGTTTGGTTTCCTAAGTTAGCGATGAACCGTCACTCAATAACGGTTGTTCAAATACAGAGTGTTCTATGACACTTTTATGTCAAATACTGGTGAAATTACAGGTTTTTATGCCATTTTGGTCGATATAATATTTGATTTCCTAGGAAATCGTAGTTTCAGCTGCGCGGTTCATTTGTTTGCCAGGCACGCATTTTATGAACTACTAGCTGTTGCCCGCGACTTCGTCTGCAATCCAGGATGAAAAGTAACCTATGTCCTTTTCCAGGTCATGGTCTACCCATGTCCCAAATTTCATCCAAATCCGTTCAGCCGGTTTAGCGTAACAGCGTAACATACATACGTAAACAAACTCACTTTCGCATTTATAATATTAAGTTAGGATCCCGCCTACATTTTCATACAATGGGCCTAGAACGAATTTATTCATATTCATGGGTGATACTAATAGTGCTTGTCTCAAAATATTTAAACTAAAATGCTATAGGATAGTTGTATTTTCGATTCATAAATCGTTCCAATTTCCGTTATGATTACGTCGCGTATTCCTCCCTATGGGTCTCAGAGCGAAGCTAAGAAGTACACGTTTGTAGCTTAGCCGTGCACCGCTGTGGAGTAGTGCCTTAACTCTTTGTCCTTTTACAACAGTCCTATTTTGATAAACTGCTGTCTTTGTTGCTTGTCTTGAAGTAGTTAAAACTATTTGTCACTGCTTTTGATAGTCTGTTTAGTACCTTTTTATGCTTTCGGTAAGGATAAAGGGATTGTCATTGCGTTTTCCTTAGTTTTGAGAGATTTTCTTGTACATTGTCTATGAATTTGAATGGTTTTTATTACGTATCTGGTCAATTTTATAGCGATCAGTGTGAACAGTGGCGTGTAACGGTTCAGTGCTTTTGGCATAAAAAAATCAAGTAACAAAAACTAAAACCCAACTACGACTCAAAAGGTATAAACAAGACACCACAGACAGACAAATTAAAAATCCGGAGTCACACGTGTTAGGGCATAAATCGAACAGATTACGTGTGACTCCGGATTTTTAATTTGTCTGTCTGTGGTGTCTTGTTTATACCTTTTAAGTCGTAGTTGGGTTTTAGTTTTTATTACTTGATTTTTTTTTAATTCTTTTGGGGTAATAATATATATATTTTTGAAATGTGCTCATTAAGCCCTTTCATTTGATACCCAACATGGTACGATTAAACCATATTTTTTTTAAGTTCCTCACTTTATGTCCTCCTAGAGGGCGCCATTTTTAATTTAATGTGACTTCACATAGCCTATAACCAGCGGACAATCACGCTTCTAACGATACCTCATTTGTCAAATTGTGATAAGTGGTTTGGAAGATAGGAGGGAACAGATGAACATACATACATACATACATACCGGTCAAAATCATAACCCTCCTTTTTTCTTCGCCGTAGTCGGGTAATAAAAAGATTACAGACCTACAGAGTTATTTTCGCATTTATTAATAATATTAGTATGGATTGCTTAATTAAACCGAAACGAATGGCTGCTGGAATATCGATGAAATTATGTTTGGAGGTCCTTCAATTAGCATTATTTAATACAGTATGTTAACTAATAAAGGGCGTTCCCGTTAATCCGCAATAGTATAGCGTCCATACATGCTAAAAAAATATTACACCTCAATTTTTTTTTATATAAGTAGTGAAATATTCTCAAAACGATTAAATTGATATGTAAAAGAAACACTCTGTGCACGCTCACTTGAATTTTAACATAGAAAGACAAGTGTGACAAGTGTGCGTGTACAGAGTGTTTCGTTTCCGTATCAATTTAATATGATATAAATGGTAATATGTTTTTTTGCATGCATAGACTCTATACTATTGCAGGTTAACGGGAACGCCCTTCATTAGATAACATACTGTATACTGTAACAAGGTTGTACTTAGTCATATATAAATTTCTTATTCAGCCATAGTTACCGAAATGAATGCAACAAAAATGTTTACCTTAATTTAAAATCCATTTCCTTCTAAAGCTAAATCCAACCAGCTAGAAAGAAAAAGAAGTATCTTCTATCTTTTTTTGTACGTGGCGCTTAGGGCAGGGGCTAAATCTGGTTGATCTCTGGCTTCGCGCCAAAGCATGCCGATCCCTAAATATGCTATGTCGCCATGCAATTCTGTATTTAGGACACTTTTGATGGGGGAGCGCGGTAAAAATAGAATAGTGATGAATTTTTCTGCTATTAAAATTGAGATGTGGGTGTTTGAAATGGGTGTACTTCCTCTCATTACTGTTACCGTTTCATTTTAATTATAATATTAATAGAAATATTCTATTACTGTCGTTGAAGTGTTTTTGCTGGAAGCGTCAACATGTTCAGGGTTATTAGTTACTTTCAAATATTGTTCAAAACAAATAGGTCTTCAGATATCTTTGTTTTATTATATTAATAGAACGGAATTTAGGGGACGCCTTTAACTAGCTAGAAGGACATTAGTGACCTTATTGGTGATGTTTTTCAGAAAGGCGTGCGTGTATGACCAGAGGCCCTAGACAAAGTGATATTCTATCAGTGATATCGATGATGGAAAAGGCAAAAATGTATAGGACGACTATAAGCTATCGAAAAGCTTATGTCAATCCTGTTAAAAGTCGTTGTAGAAAAACGAAACGCTTTCGAAGCGATTGTCACTTGTCTAGGCACTTTGATGTATGAACGTAACGAGGCAAAAGGAGTATGTAAGGAGCAGCAGGTGGCGTTCTGTAGTTTCTGCCTACCCTCATGGGAATAAGGCGTGAGATTATGTATGTGTAGGGTATCTAAAAAAAAAAAAAAAATGCCCTATTTGGAGTCTTATTCCAATGGTAAACCATACAAAAAAAAAAAATGATGCTAAAACTAAAGAGATAAAGTTCTGATTACAGTGTTTAGTTTCTCACTGCCCAAACCCAACCAAGATTATGATTAACTTAACGTTAAAACCAACAAATAGGTGTCTTCAAATAAGTATCGCGAGCGTCGTCATGTGAATAGAACATTTTGTGGTGTACGTGATCGAAATTGTGATTTTTCTCATTTTGACGGGCCCCGCCATTTTGCGGAACCGCTCAGAGGGCCCTCGTTGTGACTGTAAGATGTTGATAGTATTAGCTTTTATGTTGAGGATTTTTTGCTGTAATATGTAGGTCATTGTAGGTAGGATGTCATTTTCGGTTCGTGAAGGAAAATGTTGCGGGAATTATTTTGTTGGGATGTCTTCATGTTGTGGTATGGCTGTATTTTGACTGGATTGGTGCCTCGTCAGGCTGCTGTCCTACTCACTTCTGAGTTTAAAAACTTTTGTATATACACACACTATAATAATATACACACTATATTTATACACTTTCTTGCTTAAAACCTCAAACTATTTTATTCAAAAACACTTAGGGCGAATTTCACTAAGCTTTTATACCGAATATAAGTATCTGTACTTATCCTGCGAATAAGTTTTGAATTTTTGACAGTTTTCCCATACAAAAACTGTCAGGCGACAATTTTATTCCACGGGTAAAAGATATCTGACTTTGATAAAATTAGCCCTTAGTAGATAATGTAGATAGCCTGTTTATCTTCCTCCTGTATGCTTTGACGAAGAAACAAATTCCTGCAAAACATATATCTAATTTAACAGTTAAGAAAATCACAAACCCAACGTTCAGACAGATTCCTTCAATGCAACACTTCTCAAACACGAGAAAGCCACATTTGCAACAATTGCTGCAATATCCAGCTCATGCAAATTCATGGGAGAATGCATATGTAATGCAGGCGACAATATTTATACATACTGTTACATACGTTAACTCTGTTGGATCTCTGACTCAAGATGGCGGATGTTTGAAGACGTTTCATTTGGATGGTTTGTTTCAATGTTTGGAAGGATGAAATAGAAGGCTGTGTTGTTATTAAGTTAGAGAATACTGTTGTAATAATAAGTAGTTGTTTGTGTTGACTGAGATTATTCAAACGATAAGACTCAAGACTACTGCCAGGTAACAACTTACTTAGAAATAATACCTTAAGAAGAATAAAGAAGTATTCCCGTTTGAGCACCAATCAATATTCTAACGTGGTGCTCAAAAGGGAACAAATAATAAAATTCGACTTTATTCCCCTTAGAGCACCTACGGTGCGGTAGCTTCTAGTGAAGGAGTTTGTTATGGATTCTCTTTTTTAATTACTGGTACAGTTACGGTAATAAACTGCATATAAACAAAAATTACACAGTCGTTTTATTTTGTAAACATTTGCACAATCTCTCTGTCTTATATCAAAGGTTTCTAGGAGTTATGAAAACATTAAAATAAATAGTTATTTCCTTTTCTACATATTAGTTTTTGTCAACACAACAGCTACATCTGCCACCATATTCTTCCACTTATTATTATAACTCAAATCGCATTTCATAGTCGTCTCCTTCCCCACCATTTGCCACAGCATCCGTGTAGCACAAACGTGTATCGTAATAGCGATGGTCGCACCGCATACATAAAACATGGACCCTTTGCCGCATCGCGCAGCTATGATCTAATAACGTGGTGCGTAGTGCTGGTCATTCGCATTGTTTGGTGCGGTACGAGATTTTCATAGACATCTTCATCAGAGTCAGTGTTGCTGTCCGTGAATCTTGCAATTACAGTGCCGACTGTAATTGCGTCTTCCAAAATACGGTTCATTAATACCAATTAATTATCAGTATTTCGGAAAACTAATTGGTAATTCACGTATGCTTTGAACACTCTTAGCCCTTATTTTATAATGGATTTCCGCAAAGTCACGCCTGAATCAATTAACTACTTTTGGATCCACAATATTCCAGACACTGTGTGACAAAAAACCATAGCGTTGTCTTCAACGCTATGGTTTTTTGTCACACAGTGTCTCAGTCAGTGTCAGTGTCGATTAGTGGTAGACCGTAGGTTGCCTTTACTACTTCAGTTACTAACTGGCCAATGCAAATGCTACGTGTGTGTGAAATCGCGGCTGTAACCATTATTTGGCATCCTAAGCTACTTTGTTGGAAATTAAGACAGATTTTAATACAGGCTAGTCAGTTTCCAGATGCTGGCTAATCAGTTTGTATCAAAACTGAGCCATTAAGTTTTCGAAATTACTATAACATTGCATTTTTGAATAGAATAGAATAGAATAGAATAAAATTTATTTGCATAAAAACATGGTATAGAAGATGGTACAAAAATTAAATACAAAGCATACATGTCTTTGCTTAACATTATAAGCGTGCAAATTTGTCGTGCATACATTTCATTATATTATTAATTAATTAATTATTATATGACATTTGGTACATTTAATTATATAATACATTAAAATTTATAATTTATACATTTAAATTTTTTGTCAAAAAATTCTTTTACACTATAAAAACTATTTGTGGACAGCCAATCATACAATTTACTTTTAAATAATCTTGTATTTAGAATTTTTAAGTCGCTCGGTATTTTATTAAATATTTCTACACACATATACAAACAGCTTTTATTATATTTAGCTAGCCTTGGCATGACATCCAGTACGAGCCTGTGAGGATCGCGCCGGTTTCGAGGAACTACATCATCTGCTTTTTTAAATAATTCCTTATGCTTCCACACAAACATACACATCTCATATATATATATAGAGACGGTAGCGGTAACAAACCAAGTTTCTGAAATACCGGCCGACAAGAATCGTCGGATTGAAGCCCGTAGATTGCTCGAATGCATTTTTTTTGAGCAACAAATGCTCTATTTTGATCGGTGCTATTGCCCCACATAATCAATCCATAGCGTAACACCGATTCAACATATGCATGATAAGATATTATTGCCGTTTGGACGTTTGTTATGTTCCTAATTTTTCTCAGCGCAAATACAAACTTATTTATTCGTTTTGAGACAATATCGACATGGGATTTCCAATTCATATCTTGATCCAAAGTAACACCTAGAAACTTAGTTTGCGTTACTTCACTAATTTTATTTATCTTCATTTTATTATTATTATATTTAGAATTATTTGATCTGTGATATTGAATATATACAGACTTTGCAAGATTTAATGATAAATTATTTTTATTTAGCCATTCAATCAGTATGTCAATTTTGTTATTAATGTCAGTTTCATGATCGTCAATTGTAGTATTCTTTTTATCCGATGTCACAATAATGGAAATGTCATCAGCAAATAATATACATTTATGATTAGTTATGTCAGTAATAGAATTAATATAAAGAATGAATAAAATTGGGCCTAATACACTTCCTTGTGGGACGCCATATTTGTTATATTTGAGTTCAGAAGAGTGTGGTGTCATGTCGTTCTTTCCAGTCACTTTTGTAATAATAACACGCTGTTGTCTGTTACTCAAGTATGTCGATATCCATTGAAGTGCAATACCTCTAATGCCAATTGCCTCCAATTTCTGTAGCAACAGGTCGTGAGATACTAGGTCAAAGGCTTTCGATAAGTCAAAAAACAACCCTGTAGTAAGGTGGTTTCGGTTAATATTAGTCAATATGGTTTTTACAAGAGTGAAGATAGCTAGTGTTGTGGATTTCTTTTTTTGGAAGCCAAATTGATCTTTTTTAATAATGTTAAATTGATCACAGTAGTCAAGCAATCTCCTACACATACACTACTCGAAAATTTTAGATATAATAGGTATTAATGTTATTGGTCGATAATTATTAATGTCAGATTTTTCACCTTTTTTAAAAAGTGGCTTAACAATTGATACTTTTAAAGATTCTGGAAAAGTGCCAAGTGAAAATGAAAGATTCATTAAATATGTCATTACAATAATAAGTTCATCAGTGCATGCTTTTATAATCTTCGTATTAATTTCGTCATAACCTGCCGAACTTGTGTTTCTTAATGAATAAAATGTCTCTGTTTTTTCATACAACGTTCCTAATATTTCGGATTACCTATAATCTTTGATGAACAATGGACACACGCACTGTAACTCAATTGCTAGTGTTCACTTTTGATGTAACGCCGTCTTTTACACGCGGCCCTTACACGCTCGCTAATGCGCCACCTTCTAACTATATCCAATTTGTTCTATCTTGGGGTAGGCAGGGAAAGAAGGTGTTGTGATTTTTGGGGATTTTACAGGATTATAAAGCTTTCATACGAGGGCACTTTTCTGTCTTAAAAGATAAGGGTGAAAATCGGGTGTTCTGTTTTTAGTCTTTTTTCTGTTTTGGTATAAGAATAATGTTTGTGTGGTGGAAAAACTGAGCAATTACTGACGTTGATTGGGCTAACTGCCCTAAACCTTTACGGGTATCGAAGCTTGTACATTTAGTACCCCTTAGGGTAGTCGACAATTACCAACCTTGCTTACTACCAAATAAAGTTAAGCCGTTGGTCCCGGCTGTCATTCGTTGATCTTTGACAGTTGTTACGGGACGTCAGAAGCCCGAAAGTCTGACAACCAGTCTTACCAAGGGGTATCGTATTACCCAGTTACTGGGTTGTGGAGGTCAGATAGGCAGCCGCTCCATGTAAAATACTGGTATTCAGCTGCATCCGGTTAGACTGGAAGCCGACCCCAATATAGTTTGCAAAAGGCTAGGCAGATGATGTTGATGCTTACTACCAAATATTACTAGGTAGGTTTGAACCACATTGAAATCTGAAAAGATAATTCATTATTATCTATACCATGCGTCATTAGATCAGTTATTTTCATAAAGATATTGATGACATCATCATGATGGCTGAATAACATCTGGTGAATGATTTATGTAGAGAACGGAATTCGTCCATAAATAATCATTATACGTGTACTCGTATGTTGTATGGTCAGAAAAATATTCACACAGAGGTAAGGAAGAAATAAGACAAGTATTCATAAGTTTTACATAACCTTATTTATCCTTTTACAAAGGATAAATAAGTTCAATTTTAAACCTAGCCTCCCTCTGTGGTCTCGGATAAAAGGTAGCACCAACGAGCTTCTCTACGTGGTGTCGGACAGAGTGGACAGCCAAATTCTGAGGGATTGGTTGCTCATGCATGTCCAAAATTACTACATTGTGTGCT
This sequence comes from Lithophane socia, assembly GCA_947522985.1. Lineage (NCBI taxonomy): Eukaryota > Metazoa > Arthropoda > Insecta > Lepidoptera > Noctuidae > Lithophane > Lithophane socia. The sequence goes on along the minus strand of OX383270.1, from coordinate 1,769,570 downwards.
TGGTCTGAAATAAATAATTTCATTACATACATTTCAAAAAGGAAAGTCGTAATGAAGCATACTAAAATATATTTATATACAAGATCATAGTTGTCCGGCCGATGTAGCAAGGCTACAGTCGTTGTTAGGTACAATTCTTTATGTAATATCATAATATTCAGTTTTTTGTTCTCATCGTAGACCTAAAAATAGTCCAAGTTTTTTCTATCCTTTTAAAGAATGTTTCTAGTTCACATGTGACACTTCCGCTCCCGCCTCCACTTTACCGATGAGTCGCACTTCAACAGGACATCAATCAATCTTCATGGCTGCTAATGAGTGGCTCCCTAAGGATTCGGACATACGGACTATGCTTGGCTGATTCATTTAGTCGCTGGCCTAAGTGTTACGTGAGAACTTGAAAGTACCATCGTCAAATAAATTGCTATGGAGGCATATGATTGAAGTACTCTATGGTAACTATGGTAACTACCGGATTTTGTGTGATTTATTGTTTCGGAGTTTTTTTGACATAACTTCCGTTAAGATTTTTTTGTGAACCTGTCATACCATCAGTTTATCAATTTGAACTGTCACGTCGCAGACCACCTTGTAGGTGCCTAAATAAATCAATCTTTGCAGACTCAAGATCCATGATCAAGGAATAAAATATAAGGAAAAATCTTTTTAAAAACAAGTTTTGAATGAACTAAAAAGTATACTAAATAAAACTTACGTAAACATAGAACTTTAATATTTGTGTAAGAAGGACATTACGCCTCAAGCTTTTAAGAAAATATTAAAGTTCTATGTTTACGTAAGTTTTATTTAGTATACTTTTTAGTTCATTAAAAGCTTGTTTTAAAAAAGATTTTTACTTATATTTTATTTTCTACTTCTTAGCATTAGGATTTGTTTAAATATCTGTTCTATCACAAATCCAACTAATTAGGTTTTCCCATGGCCACCTTCCGGCTCCATCATCAGGCCCTGAACACCACCTAGTGTCAAAGCGCTTGTTAATACGTAACCTTGAGTCCAAACACGATGGTGCTATCTTGTTTGATTGAGGAGTTCCTATGCCCAACTTCCGGCTCCATCATCAGACCAGCTCCATGGTATTATTTTTTCAAAATGTCTCGGTAGTTGTATAAGTATGCCAAGTTTCAGCTCAATCGGATGCCAGGAAGTGCTTGAAAAATTGATGACAAAAGGAGTAACCGGAACGACATACGAACAGAGCAAGCTAATATAAAGCTTGTAATAATAATAATAAAAACATTTTAATTATGAATGTATCAATGATCATAATGATAATTGAAATGGATTGGTATATAGTAATAATAATAAAGAGAATAAAAATATACAGTATGTTAACTAACAAAGGGCGTTCCCGCTATCCCGCAATAGTACTCGTATAATTATGTTTTTTTTTTTGCGTATATGTATACTATTGCGGGTTAACGGGAACGTCCTTTGTTAGTTAACATATTGTATACTCTGTATAAACTTCTTATAGGTTAATAAAACTATTAAAAAACTAAAATATGGCGTCGAAACTTCCTCCGCATCACTGTCAACTGTTAACTTCAAAGTGAGAAAAGGGTGAACATTAATGTACCGGCAAAACGTTGAATACAGAAGCTTACGAATAGGTACCAACTAATAGTGCCGAATATTAAAACGAATAGTACCAGTAGGTTAAGTGTATGATCGCCCTAACGTTGATCATGAAACTAAAGTACCTACCTCATGATTACTCACATGCTTATGTAGATACGGACGGATGAATTAGGGCCAAACGATTAATTGTTATGTTATTATTATTAAAATGGTTCTCCTATTGTCGCAATAATTGGCGTCTCGCTGGGCTCGTATTGGCAAATGCTGGGAACTGTTTGTTAATTGGCCTTATTACTTAGATGTTTTTGCGATATTGTCACAGCTGGTGGTGGATTCTATGATTGGCATTTATATCCAAAACGCTTCTTTAAATTGGTGATGCAGTTTTTATAGCTATTTGTTATTTATAATAATGGTATACATGCAATAAAGATTATCCGCCTTACTAATAAACGTTGTATAGCGCCTGTATAGTTACACAACGCTTTGTCTTCTTCTTTCAAAAGTCAAATTACTTTTGAGAGAAGAAGACAAAACATTGTGTAACTATACAGGCGCTATACAACGTTTATTAGTAAGGCGGTTAATCTATATATCTATCTATTTCTATATTTGGGAAACAAAGGGTATGAAATTTTCGGCGTATCGTATCTACTGATACTCGTGAGTAGCACCGAATTAAATCAGCAAGTTATTTACACTGATTGGCTGATCTTTTCCTTCTTATAAGTCAACTACCTATCTGGTTAATAACTCAGGATCTTTATAAAAGAAAATGCTTTGGTAAACTTGGTCGCCCTGCAAATCTTCGAGAGCAGCGTTGATGTGTTCCTGATACAAAGATAAGAACATTGGTAATTACGGATACCTACCTTTTACCATTTATATAGCAGCAATTTCCAGGATAGGTTTAGGTAGAGTAGGTCGTAGGTTCGAACCCATTCAGGAGCTTTTTATATCTATCTGCCTAATCTTTTCTCAACTATGTTGGGGCGGTTTTCAGTCTAATCAGCTGAATACCAGTCTGTTACATGGAGCGACGGCGACGGCCTATCTGACCTCCACAACCCAGTAACTGGGCAATACGAAACTCCTTGATAAGACTGGTTGTCAGACTTTCGGGCTTCTGACGACCGGTAACGACTGTCAAAGATCCACGAATGACAGCCGGGACCAACGGCTTAACGTGCTTTCAGAGGTCCTGCCAGGCGCTTTACTTTGTGTAAATTATTTAATTACCACTGCTCTCAAAACGGTGAAAGAAAACATCGTGAGGAATCTGGCATGTCCTAGAACTAACTAGAAAATTCGAAGACATGTGACATTAACCTCGGGGCCTGCGTGCTGGATTACGGCCCACTCCCTCTCACTCAGAGGAGGCCTGTGCCCCAGCAGCAGGAACATTATAGGCTGATTGTTTTGTTATGCAATCTCCAGGATAGGTTTAGATTTTTCATTATTTGGTTTAAATCAGAAATGTAGATTTTTTGCGATGTTAATAATAGGTACTGCTCTCAAATCTATACTTAAAATACATATTATAAAGCTGAAGAGTTTGTTTGTTTGTTTGTTTTAACGCGCTAATCTCAGGAACTACTGGTCACTGGTTGGAATTGAAAAATTATTTTTGTGTTGAATAGTCCATTTATCGACGAAGGCTATAGGCTATATAACATCACGCTACGATCAATAGGAGCGGAGCATAAATGAAAAATGTTGTAAAAACGGGAAAAAATATTCCTTTTTGAGAGCTTCTGTTGCGTGCGCTGCGTTACCGGTTTAAGTAACGTAAATATCATGTATGATGGAATTTAAAAGTTCTAAAAAAAAGTCCGCGACAGCATATGTCTATCTTTTAAGTTTGTTTGACTCACTATAACCATTTTTTATGGTTCGAAACTAATGCATTATTTGCGAAGGAGTTTTGTCATCATAATATTAATTCTTATTCAAGGGTATTTATGTAGCAGCAAAATACTTTTTAATTCATTCGAATCGGACATTTAATTTAGAAGTAATCATGAATATAAAATTGCAATACGCGAACCGTTCGACGCCGGCGCGACGTTCCCTATGTTCGCGAGGAGAGGATGGGCACACGGGTAGACCATGAACTGGAATAGGGCATAGGATACGTTTTATCCCTATATCCCCACGGGATCGAGACCTACGCGGGTGAAACCGCGGGGCACAGCTAGTCCTAGATAAAAAGCTTATAATCCTAAAAATACGTCCTCTTCAGTACAAAATAAACTAACTAGACATTTTCATATTCTCAGAATCACTTACCATTTAAAAGGCATCACAGGTCCATTTGCGTTTTCCCCGTAGACATGTAACTTGAGCCTTATTCTATGTCTTGTAGAACCAAAATAGCAATTCTAAGAAGTAAATTAGGTTTCTGACTCAGAAAGCAATTCGTCATGTTGTCTTGGATGACAGTAATTGCTGTTGCATGGAGTTTCATCAAAAAGAAGAATGATCATTAATCTTCTGTGATCCTTTAGAAACGTAAAAAACTGCATGACGAAAAAAAATAATTTCAACACAACATCATGCCTGAATTCTCCATAGGGGGCAGGCAATGAGGCACAGGAGTAAGCGACACTCACATTTTTACCCGACTCGGCGAAGCAAAAAGGAGGGTTATGATTTTGACCGGTATGTACTCGTATGTATGTTCATTCATGTGTTCCCTCATAATTTCTAAACTTCTCATCATAATTTGTCAAATGAGGTATTTGTTGGAAGCGTCTTGATCGTCCGCTGGTTATAGGTTATGAGACCTTATATTTAATGGCGCCATTTAGAGGAAAAGTCATGAACTAAAAAAAAACTGTTACGGCTAACACAGTTTTGGGGGCCGCACAGCATTACAAACGTCACTTTCGAACCTTTTGTATGAACACATCACAGGCGGCCGTACCGCGCTTTTTTATATTGACATCGATGCGTTCCGGCCCCACGGTGTGGCTGTAATGTGCACTGTCTTAGCCTAGTAGCCTTAGCCTTTAGTCTATTGGCGAGCCTCAACTTATCACTGATCTAACGACACTGTTCTCATGCACAGGATTTGCAATTTTTTACACGAGTCACACGGCAAGCATTAAAATTCACAATTAAATTCTTCCGCATCTGTAAATAGCTGACATTATAAAGCAGCTTATGACGGTCAATCTCCCACTTGACCGTTTTTGAGGATGACGGTGTACATTTTTTACTTGGTCATTTTGATGAGCTTCATAATTGGGATGTAGAATTCGTTCTAATCCTTCATGGGACCCGTTTGTTTTAATTATAGGTTCAAGCGGGTTTTGTTTTGTCATGTTGTTATTTTTGACATTGAATGAATCACTTTTATAATCTATACGATTTATTATGGTTGCTACCTTATATCCATATGGAAACGCAAGTGAACTCTGTATCGGGTTATATAGCAACTTAAATAAAATTAAAAAATCTCCAGAATAAATACAAAACAAAGCCACTTTTCATAGAGCTTTGTTGACGGCACACACGAGACACCAAAATTTAATACTACCAACATTACACTCCTGGAACAAAAAGAAAAATGGCCACCATATTCAACTAATAGCATCCCTAAAACCTGCCCGTCGCAATATCCACAACTCCTAGATTTTTATAGTTCCAATAACACCTCGTTATTCAAGTGGGAATCACGAAATTGGAATGGAAAATGGCGTCACAATATGGCGTCGTGCTCATCCACTCATAGTGTCGCAATTTCCTCCCGCGCAGATGACGGGGTCTGTGTCAAATGTCTTATTTTATGAACTGACTGCGACGTATGCCGTTTGCATTAAATTATATGGCGTGATGAGTTTTTTAGTACTCTATGTTGAAGATGGAGTGAATAATCTATGGTGGGAGTTTAAGTTTGGGTGAGAATTTGGTGTGAGAAATTGTTCTCATCTCCAAGAGGAGAGGCCAATGGACTTATGGGGAAATTTTGAAATAGATATCATAGTCTTTTGCAGACCAATCGGTTCCCTCTATATTACTTTATGGTATCCGGACAGTGATTTTTGGTTCTGCTGTTTTGTCAAATAAATTATGAGGGTCACCAGTTTGTGTTACATGGTGCTATATTTAGCTTGGTAATTGGTGTTGCCTGGTCTATTTTTTATATTTTATTTCACAATTTCCTCATGCTCCTTTCCTTACCTACAAGGAAATATAATTGTTATAATTTTTTCGTGGCTTTTCTCAATACAGAACAAAAGCTGTCCATACCTCAAAATAAAGACTCTCCCATTTCCCCTCCATTGTTTTAAACCCCAAGTCCCCATTGTTTCCCCAACTGCGTAAAAACAGCAAAATTTAAAAGCCAAAAGACATCCCTTATGTTCTATAAATATTTTTCAATTTCCCTCATCGTTGTGCCGTGAGCCGTAAAATATAAAGTTACACTTTGTTTTTCTTGTCTGACGGTAAATGGTGGGTAAGTAGGTACATTAACATACACCCGTGTCTTGTTACTAACGTCTATTTGTAGGTAATTGATATTTTTAGAAGTTTGTATAAAAGTCTTTGATGTCAATAGTTTTTATTGTGATGAAGGTGTTTCATAATGTTACCTAATTTGCCTTTCTCGACGACGCGGACACGGTTTGACCACTATACCCTGCGGTTGTTGGTATATTATGCTAGGTTTGAATTAACCTATTCAGACCTGTCTTGAAGACTCCTAGATAATAATTATTGTAGCTTCTCTTGCAAGTGTTCTTCCGTATATCTTATATTTTTCATACTTGCTGGCTAAATAAAGCATCCTGCATTGGTTTATTCATTTTGATGTTCATTATATCTTTCACTTATCCATTAGTAACTCTAATGTTAGCATTTCCTTCATAAATGCTCGTGTGCGTGCTCCTCAGGTAATTGAATGTCAGTCACAGTGATGGACTATTGAGTTAAATTTGCATTAATAGAAGCCGTTCATGTCAGGTTGATAATAATTATGTAGAATGGTGGTTTGAAAAATGATTTTCTTTCTAATAATAGTTCGTTCTATGCGAAAACATGCTTTTAGCCTTTTTAGAATTGATAGTTCTAAGCACATGATGCATCATTTGATTATCTGATAGAGCAAAATACAGGGCGGGATGTCAATCTATTTATTATAATAAAAATGAAATGCTGTTCGTTGGTAAGCGCATCACTTCAGAACAGCTGTATCGATTTGGCTATTTTTTATTTAAAAATGTTCGTAATAATCCGATTCAGATTCTCGAATAGGAAAATTCGGGAACACTGATAGTGAATTTTGTATGATTTATTAATGTTTGGACAGGACAACGTCTGTCGGGTCAGTTAGTAAGACAATATATGTCACTTATGACGATCCCAGTCTACAAACAAACATTCAATCAAATACAATCATATCCAATGAGTGACAGTAAACTTCAAATTCCTATGTTCGCATATATTTGATAGTTTCAAAATTCACTTCTCGCTTTCACTATTCACTTCATTCAGTCACTTCCTTTCAAGCCATATTATCTTTCACACTATTCATCGTTACTTTGATATTTCTGTACTCTTTTATCGTTCTCTGCACATTTTGCCGCAATCATCAGTTTTTCTTGTCCATGTTTTTGTGTACTACTAACACTAGTGATAAGGTATTTTACTAACAAATTGGACCATATTGTTGTCTGAACTTTATAAATAAATAAATTATCCATCTAAATTCAAATAAAAAAATTCATAATAGTGACTTAATATTCAAACATTGTTTGAAGCTGTTCTTCTATTGTCGCTACTGATATCTAATGCAAAACGTCATACAAGGTCTGGGTTCACTTTGAGAGTATGGCCATATCTCTGTGAAATGTTGACTCTTATCTCAATTGGTGACAGCTTCTGGGTAGGTCTCATACTATTTATTTATCTTGGTACTGATAAGGTGTTTGTCACTGTGATTGATTCTAGTGCTTTCTAAATTGACTGGGCTATAGATCGATTCTAATGTTCCCACTGCTGGGACACAGGCCTCCTATCTTCGAGAGGGAGTGGGCCGGAATCTACCACGCGGGTCCAGTGCGGGTTGGTAGGTGTCAGATGTCTTCGAATTTTAGTTCTAGGACATGCCGGTTTCCTCACGATGTTTCCCTTTATTGTTTTGAGAGCAGTGGTGATGAAATTATTTATACAAAGTAAAGCGCCTGTCAGGGTTCGAACGCACGACCTACAACTCGTAAGTCGGGGCCTTTACCACCGTACTACGACTGCTCGCAATAAAAAGTATTTTTCGGTAAATCAGTGTTTGGGAAATCATAATTATGTTTATCGTTATCAATCAATCAATCTGCCTAGCATTTGCCTCGGGTCGGCTCCCAGTCTAACCGGATGCAGCTGAATATTTTACCTATAGGCAGTCGCTTTATGTAAAATACCTAACCAGTATTTTACATAAAGCGACTGCCTATCTGACCTCCACAACCTGAAACGCCCGTGAATGACAGCCTTCTTTTTCTTAAATGAGTTGCATTATGAAATTCAGTACAACATTATAACACCCGTTTGGATGATATTATGGTTACTATGACACTGGTTGTTTTAATGTTGGCAATAAGCTAACTGTTTCAGAAACTTTTATAGAGGATTTATAGCATGGGTGTAGATAAAAGTCTTTAAAACATAAGAACGATAAAATTTCTCACAAGCGTACAGTTTCATAAGCTTCTTTATCACTTCGGTAACCGTTTGCATTATCAATGTCTTCGCGTCCAACTTTATCAGGCCGTTGACAGCTGCACCGGGAATTCAGCTTTTAATCCTGAGAATAGATGTGAATTGCACTTCTAGTTTTATAAGAGAAGTATGGGTGGTCTTACTAAATAAGCACCCACAAACAGCAAAATGTACAGGAATGTAGAGTAGCGTTCTAATAAAATTAGTGTTATTTGGATTACCTCATCCAATCTTCTTACACTCTATATTTCACCCTTTTTGTAGCTGTTTAAAGTAAGTATGCTACTGTCCTCCCTAAGGGCTCTAAAGTCTATTAAGTTCCTTGTTTCCAATTTGATGTTATTTCCAATTGATCAAATATTAAGTTTATTTTTAAACATTATTTGTTTACTTTTTCGGAAACTAAGTTTTGAATGCAGTATAAATAAATGCTTTCCTACCTAATTTTAACTAAATCAGTTCAGTGGCGAGAAAAACTGTGAAACCGAAAAACAAAGTACAGAAGCTATAAAAACCTCGCGTCACACTTTATCCCTTGACAAAAATAAAGGCATTCCCGTAGTTAACAATACAAAACAATCTAACCAAAATAAATACGATATCTGTACGAACAGTGAGAACAGCGAGGATGTACCAGCTGCGCTTGCTGGCTGTCGGGCGGAAATTACGGAACTACTGCATTCCGCACCTACACCCGTCTTGGAGTTAAGTCGTGTTTTACTTCAGTACTTTACTAACTGCATGCATTTGGGCTACTGAAGAGGAACGGTACTCTCTTCCTCCGTATTGTTGAATGCGGGAACTTTAAAAATCCTAAAGTATTATGTTCTTTATTTCATTTTTTATACACATGAATTATATTTTTAAATATTAGAATAAAAAAATATATAAAACATTTAAAAATATAAAAAATAGTAGCCCACCGGTATCGGGAACAGGGTCCAAGCTACCGGCGGTCAGGGCTCCAGAGAGAGGAACCTCCTTTTTGACTTCTCCCGCTCTGGGTGGAGCGGAAGGGCGTGTCAGACTTTTACTGACTAAAACCCACCCGTGTTCCTTCAGTTGCGAGAGGAACCTCCTAACAATGCGAGCCGTGTCCAGGAGTACTATTATTAAGGTATCTTAAAAAGCCACCGACTTCCGAAATGAAAGTTATTTTTCACTTTTTAGTGTTTTCTTTGGAAGACGGTTGTTTTTTTTTTTTGTATAAAGTTTTAGCAATAAATAATAGAAATCTTTCACATGTATGTATATGGACCGGTTCTGAAATAAAAGTGATTTAATTAGTTAATATTAGCCTAGTTGCCAGAAGAGTCCAAACGAATTTGGTTTCCTGCAATTTTCAGCAGAAATATCCGTATCGGCCGAAATAATATTTTCAGTAGTGTTCAAAAAATGTTGTTCTATCAAATCAATTCTAACAATTGATTTTTTTCAGAGAAAAATCATCTTAAAAACAAATAAAATCACAATAACTGAAAAATGCAAATATTTTATCTTTGTTTTCGTTTTTGGCCGATAAAGTAACGATTTTCGGTCGGACTATAGTTTTAAGAAAGGTCGGGTCGGTTAATAATAGTGCTAGAAACGATGACTGTTGGGGTAGATGTGTCTTGAGTGGAGACCGCAAATTGGTAATTGACATGTATGTGGTAGAAACGACCCGATCCGATCCGGATAGACTGGAAGCTGACCCCAACATAGTTGAGAAAAATCTAGGCAGATGATGATGAGGATAAATAAAGAGAGCATACCAATCATAATGTCAATTCTGTAGTCAAGTGTACCATCGAACATCTAATTTCGGCATATAATAATCCATAGTAAACACTTAGAACAATTGAATCGATAACTAGGAAGTTAATACAGTGCTAAGTTAGACAACAGTTTAGTATTGGATTATGTTACCACCAACTGAATAGTAATGTTCAGGCGACGGTATTTCAGGGTCCGACGGATGAGCGAAAACCGATGTAGTTTACGCCACTGAGCGAGAGCCACCGAGACTAACTTGCCTTTATTTCTTAACAGTAATTGTAATGCGATAAAATAATTTGAATTTTTCAAGAAGAAACATACGCATTACGTGTGTTTTTTGCGTCACTTTAATTGATTCACATAACGTTGCAATCGGTATTTATACATTCTGTTTGGCATCACTAGTCGAGTAAAAATGAGAGACCGTTTTTGAAAAGTTTATACTGATTCTGAGAATCATTTTGAGCGACACAAAGTACTCAAGTGTGTCTCTCCCTATATTCCCCCACTCGTTTTGCGAGTTGCACATTACGCAAGTCTACGCTCATCTAGCCCCACCCTTCAGCAACATAATAGTGACGTTCTTGCAATTTCCGTCGCCAGCCGTTTCACGCTTCGCATACGTTTTATTAAGCATTTCCTAAAATTTGAGAAGCGCAGCATGTTGGCATGAGTCAAACTTAAGACGTTAATTATTTTAGACTAGAGACTGCTAGGTGTGCATGAATTGAGTGATGCACAATACGAAGGTGATACGTGTAAGACAGAGCTTCAAGGCGCTGAAGGAATTATGAAGGTTGATTATGCAATGATTTTTAAGGAAGCAGACTGTTTGATAATGCTCGATTTTTTGCAGCTTCCTTACTAAAAGCTGCTGGTATTTAAAGAACATTTGTAAACCTCAATTATTTGTATCTCATAATTTCAGCCGAAAGACGTCCACTGTTCGACAAAGGGCTTTTTGTTTTTTGAGTTTGGTGAATCATCAAATGTCTGACCCGCAATTTGACATAGGCTGGGGAGGCCTATGTCGAATTGCACCGCCACTTCGACCGGTTCTGTTCTTCTCGCATCTAGCGGATTACTACGGCTTTCACTAGGTCATCGGTCCACCTTGTGGGGGGGATTTTGCAAATCATTTGGTACACGATTGTTAAATTATTCTTTCGCAAGAGTTACAAAAGTTGATTAAAAGTCACAAAATTTACAACTGAGAATATGCTGATTAGCAAGGCTTATCCTGACTATGGATAAGGATGCCAGATATTTCAGCTACCAATTTCTTTAACGCGCTTAAGTAATCCCAAAGCTTTAACTATTACAACAATATTGCTCCATGCGTGCCATATTCAGCAGCAAATAGGGTACAAACAATGAGGGTAGTTTCTTTCAGGCAGCGCCCCAGTTGTGAGTAAAAATGAACGTTGCTGCAACACAGTTGGATGCAAATTGAATGCGCAAGTTGGAAGTGCTCTGAACAATCGTATCGGACGCCGGCTGAAGAGCCAAGGAGGAATAGACAGGGACATTTTTGGGATGAACTATTGTGATTTATTTTAAAGAAAAAGGATTAGTACCTATTATTAAGTTCGTATAGAAGTAGACAGACAAGGACAGAAGGATGGCGTCTCATTGTGAGGCAGTCCGAAATCTCACTGCAACTTGATGACCACGACAACTCTGTCAAGAGTGCACCGACAAAGAAAAAGTTAGTAGTGGATAAAGAATAATTGAAAAGAGTCAGTTTAAAAAAAAGATCTAATTATGGATAATGTCTCCTTTGAAACTATGCGAGAATATTATAGTGGTCTAGTTACCGCCATCTTTCATCAACCTACTGCTGGACAAATACCACACTTCTTGACTCCCCGGTTTTTTCGGCCCAAAACTAATTTGATGCACAAAATTGTTAGTTTAGCCAAGCACGTACGCAATCTTCCGCAATTAACCACCGTGGTCAATTTATTTCATTAATCCGTTCCTATATCAAAAAATCAATTACAATCAGTTTATACTGATACAAGAATGTCTTGAATTTAGTAGTTTCAAATTCTACATCGATCACAGTTCAGATCACATTCTGTTTACTTCGAAATAGTGAGTTAAAATTAACTTTCCCTTAAATTCATTATTTAGCATAATCCGTTAAGCCGGAAGCTGGGGTTCGCAGCCATGCGCGTTAGCCAATCCGACGGTTCCGTCCAGGCTATTAGCCAATCCGTGGCGTGCGTCATGGTGTGTCGGATTAGCTTTCGTAGAGGCTCATTACGTGCGCGGTGCTTGTGTTCAAGCGGCAACGTACTGTATGTTAAAATTCGCAAATTATCACACTTATTTGTATCTACTTAATCAAAGTAATTTGACATAGAACCATCTAGAATCTTGTAGAATAAAAACCTCATTGATCAATGTGTGTTACAAAAAAAAGATTTAGTAATAAAAAATGGTGTGCAAGTTTCCCGATGACGATATTTACGTACAGATATTGGAAATAAAATTAAAACTTACTTCAACTCATTATTCTTGGCTTTTGTTGAAGACACCACAATTTTACTAGCATCACATATGAGTATAACTTATTTATACAACTTTACTATGAAGATTGACGAGAGAGAAAAAAACTAACAGTGAAGAGAAATTAAAAAATTTAAGCATGATGCAAAGATTGCATTTGAAACAATTGAAAATTCTAAGATTTTTACAATTACATTTTAAGAATCAATGGTAACCTTTTCTCAGAAACATCACGACTAATAAAAAGCAACTAAAACCTCATTACAATGCAATTATAGCCCTATCTAAAATCTTTCTAAGTCTGGAACATGGTGAACAAAGATATCGACTGTCTACTAACTTTGAATGCTATCTCAGTAAATGAACAGTCTCATTCACAAATATGTATGTATTGTTTGGAACGGTCCTGAATTAGTTATTGTCTTTACTTATTATGTGTTTGAACTGCGACATTTATTAAAGTCTTCTTTCGTAGACCTTAGGGGTCTTTTTTGCTTACATGGTGTCGGTAAAGAATTGAAAGTTCTTATGGAACTATGGCAGGACGTTGTCTAAGATTCTGTTATGTTATTATAAACACACTTAGGTACATGTCAAAGTCAAATAATGTATTTCAAATTATACACTTAGAAGGCACTTTTAAACGTCAAAATTTACAAAAAAAATAGAATTGATTCTAGTCGCCCCTTCCAAAAGGTAGTTTCGTATGGAGAAGAATGGGTAAGAAACTCCACCGTTACTCTTTTAAAATGTTTTACATTTATTTGTATACATCCATTGTAAATGTGAAGACGATGCACCATATACTTAAAAAACAACAATGACAGATACATTAATTATGTGCTAAGAGATACATGGCTAGATTGGTTTAGTTTGATGGCTCATTAGTGAAAAGCAATGAAACTATAGTATTGAGCTCAATTCGTAGTTTGAGTTTTCATGCTATACATATTGGATAGATTGCAAACAAATGTTTGTCTACGGAATGTTAGTGTTCAAACTTCTTTCTAAAATGTAATTAATTTAGTATTTTCATTAAATACCATGGCTAATTTCCTCATAGTAAAACGTGTCGCCATGGTAACCACATACTCAATCATCTAGTGGACTAACTAGCGAGTTAATGAGATAAAGCACACAGACGGACGGGCGGTGATGTATTAATTTTGCACGCCTGACAATGTTCGCGAATGCTTGGCTGGGCTGCATAGGGTTGGCTGGTTAGAAAGTTTAGAGGAAATAATTACCTACTGTGTTTACTGTTGTTGTTCAAAATGTTACACAAATGTATTCAATTCTAGTTGTAAAAGCCAGTTTGTTTCGTATGCGAATTGAAGCTGGTTTTCATGAGTTTGTTATCTGAGATTTTATCATTGTTTGATTGTTCTTATATGTATTTATATCAACCAGCCAAGAAATAATATGTATTAACACCATTAGTTCACAGTCAAAGGAATTTATTTGCAAGAAACACGGAACATAGGACATTCTGTTCATTTGCTAAATAAAAGAGCCGAAACTATTCTTGTCAAAAGATGGTAAAATACAAAATGATAGAGAATAATAAAGTGGGAACTTATTATCAGACTACAATAATTTTGATAATGTGTGAGCCAAATTGATGACTATAAATAGAATAATGGTCTACAGCAGTAAAGACTATGTACCCGTTGAAATTATAACCAGAATAGAAGCAAATAACATCGGTAATTTCAACAGCGATGCTCCCGACAGCCCTGTAGCTTCCTGCCGAATAGCGCCATATGCTTTGTTCGGTCAGTGAGATTTCCACCGAGATACTATCATTAGCCGTCGGTAATTGCGAAATAGGCGGACGCAGCGGAATTGCACCAGAGAAGATTTTGAATTTCTAGGTAAACTGGTAATGGAGGTTTTGTAATTGCTTGTCGAAATCGGGAAGAGGAACAGTAGTGTTTATGAGGCTATAGTTATTTATAACATATTCCAGTGCAACAAGAAAACCCATTGAAGCTTCCATAAGCTTGATAAGTAATTTTTAATCAGCAGTTCGTTGACCTATCACGCTACTTGGCTCCATAGCTAAGTAGCGTTCTCTATAAATGAACCACGTTGATTAAAGATTAACTGTGAATTTAATGTGCTTCAAACAATGGGCTTCTAAATAATCGTATTACGATCTACAACTGAAAAAAATCAAGAGTTATCAATCAATCTGCCTAATCTTTTCCCAACTATATTGGGGTCGGCTTCCAGTCTAACCGGATGCAGCTGAATATGGAACGACTGTCTATCTGACCTCCAGAACGCAGATACTGGGTAATAAAATCCCTTGTAAAGACTCCCTTGGGTCCTTTGGTAGGACTGGTTGTAAGACTTTCGGGCTTCTGACGACTGTCAAAGGTTCACAAATGACAGCCGAGACTAATGGCTTAACGTGCTTTCCAAGCTACGGAGGAGTTTCGGTAAGTAAAGATGGCCACCCATCCACGGAACAACCCCGGCAAGCGTAGCTTAACCTGATTGATCGGCCCGTATGGATGTTATAAGTTAGTTATCAAAGGACCAAATTAATCAAAACACAATTTCATGCAGCAATATTAAAGAAGCACACAGATTTCTTTATCTATTATTCAGTGGCACTAAATATAAACCTTTCTAAAAAATCTATAACAGACTAACACATAAAGTGACATCAAACAACAAGCATGAACTGCACCATTTCACAAATCCGTTTCAAAACCCCGAGGCATTACCGTGACAATAGCTAGAATCCTCAAATCCTCACCTCAAATATTTTGATATTTGGCTGATATCATTCAGAAAGCTCCCATATTCGTTAGCCGGGGCGGATCGATGAAACTCATGCATATTCATGTCACGGAGACAATTAGCCCGCTCCATAGTTTTGAACCGGACCGAACCGTCAATTATATTTCGCAATCTGTACGACGGTTTTTGCGAAGAGCTCTGATTTGAATAGGTAACATCATGGTCAGAATATTTTACTCCGAGTGATAGTTAGAACGAAGTGTTTTGGGCCTTCTTTAATTTATTAGTTTTTAGAGGTTGAAAGTTGGACGAAAAGATGTCTTAATTGAATTTGATGAGAACGTGGTTAGGGTTCCGAGTAAGCTCAAGTTGACATATTATTGTAATTGAAGACACTATTTTTTTTGTTAAGTATTCACAATTGTTTAGTAGTCTAAGTAAAAATATTGTATTCTAAGAAGTCTCCATAATAACATATAACGAATTCTTTATAAAATAGAAATGAAAATGAAAGCGTAAATGAAGGCGAAAACACGATTACATAGAAAAAAATCCAAAGTTACCTCTGCACAGAATTATAAACCGCTGGCATTAAAAAAATACTTCAAATTAGATCATGAAACTTTGCATGATAACTGAAATAACTATAAAGCAGGTCTTATGTGTGTCATTTTTCTTTAATTACCATTATTTTCAACGTAAAAAGCAATTACCTAAACTTTTCGACGCTTTAGAGCCGCTAGCGCCCCACTCCGTCTCGTTCTCACTCAGGTCGCGAGTAGTATGGTGTGAGCGGGATAAAATCTGAGGTAGGGTGCGCTCTTAATTTGAAAATACAAACTATACAATTCATAGCCCCCAGTTTAGTGCTCCTAAAATAGGCCTAACACCTGTTCTCACCAATATTCCCCATTATAATTATTAGCAACAAGAGTTAAAACATTCACGTAAACCTAAGCTTTACTAATGTTATTACCTCCTGCTTATATTTTCAGGGGATAATAAGGGTCTGGTTTAATGGCGTTGGAATCATCAATAACTAGACATCGTAACTTTTGTTTTATCACTTCAAAATTTTCATTAGCTGTCGTAAAATGGAGGTTATATTATCACTTAAAACTATCGTAGGTAGTTTTAAATAGAATAGTTATATGCTTTTAAGTTACAATGTTTTTGGTAGTTATGAGGTCCTGGGTTCGAATCCTAGGTCGGGCAAACTGTTATTGGGTTTTTCCCATCAGGAATTTCGCCAGGTTCAGAGTCAGGATTTGTAACCGGTTGGAGGCAACAGGTTCACCCCCTATTACATGATACTTAAACATAACTGGTGAAACACACATTGTGCACTTGTACCTCCTGGGGAACTAACAGGCGGGATGTTCATCATTCATCATCATTTTATCCGAAAGAAGTATATTGCCGGACATAGACCTCCTCCAAGCATCGCCACTTCGACCGATTCTGTGTTTCTCAAATCCTATGGATTTCTGCGGCCTTCATAAGGTCAAGGCGTAATGTTTTGTTTTTGATTGGCAATTATTGTCCCACTGCTGGGCAAATAGCTCCCTACTCTCTTTCCACCTGTGTCTGTCCCTGTAATGTTATGTTATGTAAAAACTATCTCATCATCATCTGCCTAGCCTTTTCCCAACTATATTGGGTTCGGCTTCCAGTCTAACCGGATGCAGCTGAATACCAGTATTTTACATGGAGCGACTGCCTATCTGACCTCCACAACCCAGTAACTGGGTAATACGATACCCCTTGGTAAGACTGGTTGTCAGACTTTCAAGCTTCTGACGATGTTGTTGTTAAAACTACCTATTAAATACAATAATATGTGGTTCACCGCTTCAAAGTTTATGGTATTTAAGTTTGCTATAACTCGAAGTTGGGCTTTCAAAATTGCGGTCTGTTTACACATTGTCTTACTGCAGTTGAATCCGTCTGAACGGGGCAAGCTTCAATATTTGACTACCGTTCGTTGACAATCATAACATTTGCATTGAGAACTCATGGCGATCTTAAAACTAGCTGGCCAGCCTTAAAGGTAGATCCAGCGAAGTAGGCATTTAACGGGTAGAAGCACCCTTCACGCGAACGCCACTTTAATATACATTATTTTATTAAACTATTTAGAATTAAACTATTTTGCAAAGTGTCGACAAATTATTCTTCTATACGAAAGTAACTTTTCTTAGATATTTTATTTTGGAAGTAAAGCTTTCATAAACTTCCAGCAAATAAGAAAGACATAAAAAAATCGATTTAGCTGATTTTTTTTTGAGTGAAGTTTTCAATTTCGTATTTTAAACCACAAATAGATAAAATACATATAGTATACTACAAAATATATTTTTTTTGGCTTTAAACAATCATTATTCGTTTTGTTTATTATTGGATCAGAGTGATGTAAAATTGGGAATATCTGACCTTAATTGAATAGCACGAGCAAAGCATTGACCGTATAAATCGATTTTAGTAAGTCTAGAAATTCTAAATTCGGAAATGTCATGACGCTATATCCTTTAATTAAGTAAGTTATGATGTTGAAACGACAAATTTACGTACATATAAATAGGTAGATACAGATGAAGTTACTAAAAGCAATAACGATATAATTTCAAACGAACCGTTAGTATAAACATGACCAACATACCACTCCAAACATTTTAAATTAAAATAACAAGCCACCCAGAAATTAATTCCGAAAACACCTGAAGCCAGGTACCCTATCAGAATTAATCCTTAAAATCGTACCCTTTGAAAATCCTAAACTTTGATTTCTCTCCAAACGATTCCGGGGATTACTCGCCCAGGTCGTATGTAAATCGTTCCGGGATTCCGGACACAATAAATGTGCGGAACGAAGCCCGCTTGATCCGTCCACTGCCGGACAAATGGAGCCAGAATGGAAAAGTTTAATTTCCATGGAATATGGAGCGAGACTTAAAAAGATTATGGGGAAATAGAGGTTTGTTGATGCTGATGAATAAATTCTACATATTACTATATATGCTATTGTAGATATATCAGACTGATATAGTGTAAACATAGATGAAGTAAATTAAAACATGTTTAGAGAGAAGAATAAAGAAAATGACACACACAAAACAATAATGACAATCGACTGCGTGTAACAAACAACGCAAAAACAGTTTCACACGCCATTGACAACAATAAAGCTAATCCCAACGCATTTCGTGTCAAATTCCTTAAAGTACTAACCCTTATTGACATAGGGCATAAAGTCAAGTATTATGTGCATATGTAAAATGTTTCTACAATGAATCAGACAGACTGTCGTACGGAATTACGTTTGTCATTACATTCTCTGCTAACGATCAGCTCGATTAAGATTTAATTGGTCGCTACTTTAACACGAGTGCGTACAGTTGGTGCGATGATTGCGAAACGAATGAGATGATTTTTGGTCGGTGGTTGGTGACTGTATTTTACATATTATTTGAATATTTTTCGTGTCCAGAAAAAAGGCTGTGTTTTTTGAGATGTAGAAATGATGAGCTGTGGCTGTTTAATTATTTTTCAGGATAACTTTTAAAGAACCTGTGATATGATATTTTTATTTTACTTTTATTGGTTGAATACTCGTATTCATTGTCTATTTCTATTGTGTGTGCGTTTGTTTGTGCAGAATAAACAATTTTTCTTTCTTTCTTTTCTTTCTTTCTGATAATACAATTCAAGTATTCGCGGATAGACTTGGGCGCCAATTGATTAACAATATTAATTACTAGCTACGCCCCGCGGTTTCACCCGCGTAAGTCTCGATCCCGTGGGAATATCGGGATAAAAAGTATCCTATGGCCTATTCCAGGTCATGGTCTACCCCTGTGCCAAATTTCATCAAAATCCGTTAAGCCGTTTTAGCGTCAAAGCGTAACAAACAAACAAACAAACTCAATTTCGCATTTATAATATTAGTAAGGTACATCCTTACTAATATTATAAATGCGAAATTGAGTTTGTTTACGTAAGGTTTGTCCGTGAGTGAAGTTGTTAGTCTAAATTCAGACTCAGAGAGAAATAAAAAATAATTTCCAAAAAATTATTAATTTCATAGTAGTGTAACAACACGACCTATTAGGATTTTTTTTATTTTTTTTTTATGCCCACCATAATCATAGTCGCCTATCTATGGAAATATTAAAAACTCACACGATTGGTCGTAGGAAGAATGATAGAAGAAGAATGACATTATACAAGATTTTTTTCATTGAGATCTTTTAGATTATTATTATTACATTAAGCAGTGAAGAAAGATACTTTTTCAAATGTATTTAGATATTTATTCATACGCATGAAAGAAACGCCTTGGAATGTAAATCATAAATAAAAATCTCGTTTTCATCAATCAAGTATCGCGGAAAAACAACGATTTTGTATTGGAATCAAACGGGAATAATTTGGCTCGTTTAGTTAAATATGAGTTGGACTTCAAAGGAGAAATAACTGTAGGAAGCAGTAATAATACATTTTTCATGAATTTCTAACGTTTGAATAATTGGACGTGGCAATAAGAGGCGGCTTATTAAATGGCATAATACGGCTATATGGTATAGAGATGAAAACACTTGCTATATAACATTAATTTAGTCAATCAATCAACTCGGCCTATGGCAGTCCACTGCTGCGCCACAACACCCAGTCCTCCGCCTTCCGCATCCAGTCTATCCCAATCAACTTACCTAATTAACAAATGTGGCGTACCTCAAGGGACTGCGATTTCGCCGATACTATTTTTAGCATACATTAATGAACTACCGAACGCAACAGACCAATACACTATACTGTTCGCAGACGATACCACTATTCTGACTAAAGAGGCTACTGTTGAGCAAGCAATAAATGTCACAAATAAAGCTCTAAACGATGTACATGACTGGTTAAACCTAAATAATTTACAAATAAACACAAATAAAACTAAATTTATGACATTTTGCACAAATAATAATAACAAAAAAAAAATAACCGACACATTTGACACACAAATAAAATATAATAATGACAGAATTGAAAAAGTAAATACTATAAAATTCTTAGGAATACATTTTGATAATTACTGCAACTGGAAATCACATGTAGACATGGTGTGTAAGAAATTAAATAAATTTATATACGCGCTACGGAAAATAAAACAGTTAACGAATGTAGAAACAGCTCTAATTGTGTACCACAGCCACGTGTGCTCTGTACTGAGATATGGGATAATCGTCTGGGGAAACTCCACGGACTCCCAAAGAGCATTTATAGTTCAGAAGAAATGCCTCAGATCGATCTATAACCTTAAATGGACCGATTCCTGCCGACCCGTGTTTACTAACAAAAAACTGCTTACACTCCCATCCTTATACATTCTAGAAATGTGTAAGTTTGTTAGAAATCACCCTTCGCTTTTTGAAAAGGATGAAAAAGCTCCTTTAAAAAGAAAGGTAGCACAAAAGCCTCTGATAGTCCCTCGAAATCGACTAAAACTTTGCGACACGAACTGCTATAGTATGGCGGTTAAGCTATACAACAAGCTACCGGAAAAAATGAGAAAACTAAATGAATTAGAATTCAGCAGAGCCTTATTTAATTGGCTGTGCGACAGATGTTTTTATTCCATAGATGACTTTATAAATTTGAAATCCTTTTGACATAGTAATTATTTTATTATTTTTTTATTATTGTTAATGTTAATTTTCTTGTTTGTGTTAATAATGTAAGAAGACAAAAAATATTTAATTGTATACTGTAATTTACATAGTGATTATTTTATTATTTTTTTATTTTATATTATTGTTAATGTTAATATTATTTTTTGTGTTATTAATGTAGGAAGACAAAAATTTGATATAATTTTTTTTTTTTAAAGCTTTGACTATTTAAAAATTTGCACGACTAGAAAGTCGAATATAGTGAAACCATATTATAAAAATTTACCATATACAATGTACCTATATTCTGGCAAATAAAGAATTCATTCATTCATTCAAGGTCATCGGTATAGCTAGCTGGGGCCCACACTACGCTTGCCGATACGCGGTCTCCACTCCAGCACTCGTCTGCTTCACCGGCCTTCGGTCCTTCGAGAAAAAATAATTTAGTGCCTACTATTTTTTTCTGCCGCTTTTTTTAGTGGCTTTCACTACTGCTAAGCATCTGGGTTCGATTCCTAATTCAGGCTAAGTGTAATTGGGTTTTCTCAGTAGCAGCCCCGAGTCGGGATTTGTGCCTGAATGATGGCAATAGGCTCGCCTCTTATTACGTTGGACTAAGATATAACTGGCAAAATGTGCCTGTACTATGGGTGCATCTGCCTAACCCTTCGGGGATTACGGACGTGATGTTATGTTGCTGTGCTTTTTATAGTTTTAAATAGGATCTCCAAACTTTAACTTACTCTTGTGTTGTGCTAAAAATCTTTCTTGTAGTTTCATTTGTCATCAAGTTTGAGTTAATAGAGATCCTTGAGAATAATAATATTATTATGTGATATGATATTTTCTAGTCGCATTTTTTGTCCTCGTTTATTGATGACTTCATGGAGCACTACAACTAACACATCTATATTACAATTCCAAACTCTATCTTCACCAGCAAAGGTTCAAAATCCCTTATGACAATTGAACATACAGGTGCCAAAGTGGCTATAACACTAACATTATAGGCCTCAGATCGGTCAAACGAGTGTAATGTCGTATGTACTGGTGGAGGGATGAGGCAGAAACGGTGGTAAACAATATTACCTATTAGTGATGGGTTTTAAGACATAAGATGACAGCGGGTCCGAAGTAAGTTTAATCAAAATAATAACGACAGGACTGTGACTTCGAAAGGAATTCTAAAAGTTGGACCAAGAAGTCGGAAAAATTCTGTTGTAGTCGAGAATATGTTTCATCAGTGCTTACACGATGATGTCCCAAACAGAAGAAGCAACTTGTAGTACGATTCTTACATTGAGGTCATTTTTTTTCCTCAAATTTCGACAAAATTATGCAACATGACATACATAATACAACCGATGTATATAAAATTAAGTAATGAGTAAGGAATTCGGCAAATGGCTTTAAATCGTACTGTGTTAAACTCTTGAGCTTTATGTATTGACCAATTATAATGATAAGAATTACAAAATAGATTTCTTTGGTTTGCGTCCCTCGATGGTGTTTTTCACAATTCACAATTTATTTCCTAACTAGCTTATGCTCGCGGCTTCGTGGATTTCGGAAATTATCCCACGGAAACGTACAACTGGGATAAAAAGTACTCTATGGCCTATTTCAGGTCATGGTCTACCCATGTGCCAAATTTAATCCAAATCCGTTTAGCCGATTTAGCGTGAAAGCGTAACAAACAAACAAACTCACTTTCGCATTCTTCTTTCTTTCTGTGTGTGGTTAGTGACGAACTTGGTGTCAGAGTTTTAAAGCCGCCCATGGGCCTCTGACTTGGCTTTACATGTGGTTGAGAAATATCTCTCAGGCATACCGGTTTCCTCACAATGTTTTCCTTCACGGTTTTTAAAGCAAGTGATACGCACATGAATCCAAAAAAGTCAGAGGTGCGTGTCTTGGGTTCGAGCTAGAGACCTATAACTTGGCAGTTTCTTTTCCATATTAGTTTATGATCTATGATAATTATGTTGACGATGATATGTTAACCACCCTGACGGGTTAGGTACTTCTGAATGATCGTCAATTTAGACCAGCTTGACGAATACTGACTTCCCTCGAGGCGATTGACCCCAGTCCGACGGTCACACCACTGTCTTCTACTTTCTTTCTATCACTGCTTTCTTTCAAATGAATAATATTAGCTAGGATAGGTGAGGACGTAGCTTATAACTTGTACCACCCACATTAGCTGCTCGCTCCAATTTGTGTTAGGGCTTATTAATGTGTGGAGACAAGCGAAAAACTCCCCGTCAGCTGTACACGGCCACTATTTACTGAAACGTCGCCGTTTTTCATCTTCACCAGCTTAATACCGCCACTTTTGTTCTTCTAAAATATTTATAGCGAGCGATTTTTGGAAGTAGGTTCTTTCTTAGGAAAAATATTGTGTTCTAGAAAAATTGAGCGGAGAAAAATAGCGATGTAGGCAGAAAAATTAGGAATGATGGCGTAGTTGAGTAATTGAAGTGAAGGCTCGATATGACAGGCAGGCGAGGCTCTTAGCATTTAGTAGACACGTGCTGTGTGCGATGCAAGTGTTTGAAAAATGTTGTAGGATTGATTATGATTGACCCTGAAGGATTATTTTATTAATTTTTATTTAATTACATAAGATGGGTAATGGCCTGGTATGGGACTACCACAGATCCTGGAGCTCTTTAACTAATTACTACAACCATGTGACCGTATTGGAGAGAGTAAAATATGCCAGATGTGATTGAAAATGAAAACGGAACGAAAGAAGAAATCAGCGGTTCGATATTATTGGGTTATAAATAAGCTATTTTTTAATGTTCGGATAACTCGACAAAATGTTGAAAACAGCGAATTTTTATTCGCGATTTTATGGTTGGTCCCATAAAAAAGTTGTTTATATTAATCAAAGTAAAGTAAAGTTTTATTTGCATAGATTTTTGGTACATAAATGAAAAATAAAAGTCAGATAAAACATTAAAATGGGTGATTCTTGTACAATCTACCATATATTGAAAAGATCCAGTTTTCCAGTTATTTCAATTACTCATCTGTAGTTCAACAGAAAAATCCAAACTAAATCCATTTGTAAAACTTCACCGAAAATCTGATGAACTTTTTATACAGTAGGAAAATAGTGAAACTCGAATCAAAACCACAATTGGAATTCTGCTTTTTATAATTGATCGACGATCAAATATCCACGATTTCCTTCCTAGAACTGTGTGGTCAACGTGAACAAACGGTTTCAATGAAACAACGACAAAAAAAAGTAAGTTTGTTAAAATTAAACGGAATTTTCAATTTATAACAGTCTACCTCAAAGCATTTATTTCAAATAAACCAATCACAGGCACTTTTAAATTGTCAAGGGGTCGGTCACAAAGATGAAGCTAGTTGCCCATTCCAAAGCGTAGTAGGTTCATAAGGAGAAGAACGGGCAAGAAACTCCACGGACACTCTTTTTAAATCAAAATATTTTTACAATATAAGTTAAAGTTCAATAAAGGGTGAAATAATCACAAGAACTTGTGGTGCCGTAGAACAATGTAACAATAGCGTTAAGGCCCTTACATACTGGGGCGATTCGTCGCGCGACGCGAATTTTAACAAAACGATTTCTGAGAAAACTACACGGCGAACAATGCGGCGGCGTCGCGTCGCGCGACGAATCGCCCCAGTATGTTAGAGCCTTTAGATTATAGACCGTTTTCAATTTTGTCAAGTACCTACCTGGTAATTGTTGACAGACCTACACTGTCCTCTCTTATATATTACCCCTGTAATTTGAAAACATTGTAGAATACTAAGTCACACTAGTGACAAATAATTGTAAGTCGTCTTTTAAATAGTGACGTAGGATGTCAAAATGTGTGAAGGCGATGAATATGTAGATCTAGGGTGACCATGATTCAAATGTGGTAAGGGACAATTTTGAGATATTTCTGGTACCACTACCCGAAGGTTCCACTACAAATAGTATCAATGTTTAAATAGTTTGATAACGATCTCGTGTAAAGTGTTTAGTATATAATCAATCGGAGCTGGAATAAGAGTATAGAAATGCGTAGCAGCGGATTTCATATCGGGTAATAAGACCGCAAAAAAACTATTTATTACGTTTAATTAATTTACGCCCTAAATACTATAAATTAATAACTTAAACTTAGCGCATAAAACAAATTCCCTCTTCAAATAGCACCAAAATTCAGATAACGAGCATAATTCCACCGAAATACTCAAAATATTTATAGATCCCGTCGTAATATTATTCATGGACAGTCTACACTGAAAGAGAATGGAGATCAAAGGCCCCGAAACGTGTGAATCGAGTTAGTGGCGGGTGATCCTCATCCCCCACGGTGGATCAAGGAGGATAGGAGGATGGATACACAAAAGATCGGGCCATCATTAAACACGAGCTTTCCTGTACTAATGTGACGGACAATACTGAACGGTTCTTTTTAACCGCCCCCCCCTCTCTCCCCCGTTTTCCCTATGATTTCCTTTGGAAAATCTTTTATCTTTTGAGTGTGATTCCAAATATAATGAGGGCTTCGTTTGAGGCGTCGATCGTTGGAGATTTATTTAGATGTGACGGTGTACTTTTAAGATATAAATAAGAACAAATTGAGAAATTAAATAAAAACAATTTATTTCATCGTGGAAACAACTATTGTACGAGTATCAAATCGAGTTCTACGCTGAAGCCGGCCGCTTCACGCAATTTTGCCGTCTGACATTTTCCGGATGATCACGTGACATTTGCTTGAAAATCGAGTCACCGCTGCAACGGCGTGTAGTGTGCAATTGGCCTAACGTTTTGAACACATTCAAGATAATGCCAGTCTACAAGTTTGGTAGTGAGGCTAAGCTTAGAGTGTGAAAGACGTACTTAAGTACTGTAACTCATGGTGGCTCTTCTGAACACCCTTTTCATGCAGCCACGCTGTATCCGAGATAACCGCTCCGCTTGCCAAGTTTGCTGATTATTACGGCATTTGTTTTGTGACCTTTTATCTTTACTAGTCTTATAAGGTGCTGAAGGATCTCGCAAAGCTGGGTTTTGGTTCAGGTAATAGCGACATTAGCGTTAACCTTCAAATACCATAATTACTGTATTTAATTATTTCAAAGTACACCGCAAAATGATACAACTGAGTGCCTAGACAAGTGACAATCGCTTCGAAAGCGTTTCGTATTTCTACAACGACTTTCAAAAGGATTGACTTGAGCTTTTCGATAGCTTATGTCAGTCCTATACATTTCTGCCTTTTCCATCGTCGTTATCGTTGATAGAATATCACTTTGTCTGAGGCCTCAGACCGTCAACAACCTCCGACCAGACGGGTGTTGTGTCTGGTGGGCTTTCCAGACACTACACCCATCTGGTTGGAGGATCATTCCTTATTAATGGAGGATAAGGAACCTTCCAGTGCTTCCACCCTGTTGTCACCCAAGACACAGGCATGCTTAGTCTAATAATTATTTTATTAGACTAGAATAGTAATTTTTGGATAAATTCTTTATTCTTGTTCTTATAAATTTCTGCCTATTTTCCATTCAGAATCTTGTGACAAAGTGTGTTTTCTTTTGTTTCAGATGTGATACAAGTGTGGTCTGCTCCGGGTGGTATGACGCGTCTACCGTGCGACCTGGCGGCCCCCGTCAGCGAAGTAGCTCTGATGTTCTGGTTCAAAGAGGGGGACAGGATGCCTATTTACACGTAAGTCTACATAATATCCTGTTGCAGCTAATTTTTTTTTAATTGTCGCGTCTAATGGATTTAGAAATCAGGTCAAGTGACATCAACTTACTCTACAAATAGTTCCCACTTCCCAGTTCACATGTTATCAGTTCGGTCAAGTTTGATTTATTAAAATTGGGTTCCGAATTTCCGATAGAAGTCGGAATGGGTCAAACTTTTAACGATGTTCTACCAATGCTGTCATACGACGGGCCCCGGGGCCCCTGCACTCATTGACGAGATAAATTCAGGAATTTCTTTTGATGTTCAATTACATTTTTCTTTTGTTGCTTTCTGCCTTTGGTTGTTGTTTTATAGGAGGCATGAGGAAGTTGCGTATGAAATAATGTCAAACATGGATTTTTAGCTTTTTTAATTTTTCTGTGTTGAGATTGATTGATTTATGTTTGATTGAATTTTTATGGAACTTTTTAATGTTTGACCCGAAAATTCGGAAATCATTTTGTCATCTTAACTATAATACCTATTGTAAATGCGAAAGTAAGTTTGTTTGTTTGTTACGTTTTCACGCTAAAATTGCTGAACGGATTTCGATGAAATTTGACACATGGGTAAACCTGGAATAGGACATAGGATACTTTTATCCCGACATTCCCACTTGATCGAGACTCAAACCGCGGAGCGCAGCTAGTAATTACATAATTATTATTAGGTGATGAAAACTTAGCCGAGTTTTCATTAGTTGGAATATTATAATAATCGGCAACATACTTACAAGAACCACCTATCATCGCAAACACCGCAGTACACAGCAACTCACGTCTCAAATCTAATTACCGATATCCAAATAGCCTCACCAGCTATCCATTCCGACCATTCAAATGTAGACCACCTAGCCAATCTGGCGACAAGATCGTATTATAGCTTAGCTCCGTACAGCTTGTATCGGCCATTGTGGACGACTGATTAAGCCATTCAGATGGGACAATGGGCTTATTAAATAATGTTGAACAGAGACTAGGATGTGGTAATTCATGTGTTTGAGTTGATTGATTGAGGTTGGGGGTTGGTTGGCTTTCGACATGTGATTATGGTTATGTTACGGGTGAGTTGAGGGTGGTAAAAGTTGTGAATGATGCTTGTGGTTACAAAAAGGTGTTAGGTTTGATCAATAGAGTTGAATGCAATCCGTCAATGGTAATCAATATATTTGTTACTTTTTACACATTAATAAGTTTTAGTTTATACGAGTAAAAAGTTAGCAGATATAGATAGAAAAATCGTTTATTCTAAATAATATAATCAGCCTATAATGTTCTCATTGCTAGGACACAGGCCTCCTCTCGGTGAGAGGGAGTGGGCCGTAATCCACCACGCGGGCCCAGAGCGGCTTGGTAGATGTCACATGTCTTTTAAATTTTTTGATTCTAGAACTTGCCGGTTTCCTCATGATGTTATCCTTCACCGTTATGAGAGCAGTGATGAAATAATTTACAAAAGGTAAAGCGCCTCTCAGGGTTCGAACATACGAGCTCCAACTCGTAAATCGCGGCCGTTACCACTGGGCCACCACTGCTCCAAAAAGACAGCACAACACACGAAAGCACAACAAATTAGAATAAAGACGCTATCAAAAAAAAAATTAAACCAATCATAATAAAAAAACATAATTGTATGACTTACAATACAATTTTGCAATGATTTCCTTTATTTTGATACTACTCGATAGCTTTGTTTTTTTTTCTGTTTATGTAATAAGTACTATTTCGCGCCAAAAATCCGCCATTTTTTTTTTCAAAATCCTATAACTAAAGATACTTAGATTTTAGACGAATATCGATACCTTAACTGTCAAAATACAACCAGCCATTTAGAAGATACGAGGTAATAAAGTTTACAAACAAAAACAAGATACGCGCGAAAAACATAACCCTTCCTTGGCAGTCGGGTAAAACCAGCTCAAAAATAACGAAATACGGAGATAATCCCGTGACGATTCAGCACACCATAATCCTATGGTATTTCGTCTCGTTTATTTTCCGTGGCGTCTCATTTGTCTAATGGAATAAAGCCTGCTCGTTGATTGGAGTTCTCTGCCTATGCCGTTTTTGTATGTTGCGCTGTATTGTTAGTTTTGTTGTCAACATACTTGCGTGAATCTTGTTTTGTTCTTTTGAAGTTTGTTTTCTTTTGCTTTGTTATCGACGTTCTGTTGTGATTTGAGTATGGAGGAAGGAAAGCTTTTAGGATTCCGTACCCAAAGGGTCCCAACGGTATCCTTTTATTAAGCCTCCGCTGTCCGTCCGTCTGACAGTCTGTCAGCGGGCTGTATCTCATGAACCGCACAGTTGAAATTTTCAGAGATTGTGTATTTCTATTGCTGCTATCAATAAATTAGGGGGTCGCCATACAAGAAGTTACGTGTTTTTTTCGTCGTTAAATATGCGAGTCCGGCTCGCACTTGGCCGATTTTTTAATTTTTCTTTGATTATTATGAGTCACAAAGAGGCGGGGAATAGTGAAGGAAAGGATGGCTGATAAAGTAATTACAAAATATTTTAAAGTTTAATAACCCTGTGTTTGAAATATTTTGTAACTGAGATGAGCATTATCATTTCAGACGAAAGATGCTGCTGGACATAGGATTCCCCCAAGCATATCCACATGAGCATCGTTCTTGATAATTTTAATATTTCAATATCATGATGCGTTATCGGAAAGAATGGCGTAACCAGTTATCAGTTATTTGGTGTCAGTCCAATCGTTGCATGGAAACTGCATAAATAACTTTTTATAGTATTTATTTGTTTTGTAAGGTTCCTTGGTATAAAACTATGTCAAGTTAACATACGAAAATTTCTAGGCACAAGCACAGAATGTTAATGAAAGTTGTTCATTTTTCGAATATGTATTGACAGCATTTTGAATGAAAATGACAGTTCGAAAAGGAGATTTGCAACCGGGGTTTTTTTTTTAAATTGCTTGGCATTTTCGCTCCTTGACCGTTACCTCTCCGTAAAATCTCTTCCTGCCTAACTCCGTAAGGATCAAAGCCCCATCATATACCATTATAATCACATTCTGGTGCTGATCTGAAAATAAAAGAAAACCCTTATCGTAGGAGTCGTAAAAATCGAACGTAGGGTGACTTTACGAGGGATCACGGACGGGGACAGTCTAGCACATCGTTATTTCTTAATGTGATCCCTGACGTGCTAACCAGCTGGGGACAAAAGAGGTTATGTGACGTATGGGAATTCTAAAATTGAAAACTTTCATTTAAACCTTTTTTGACCGCCGCCGTTGCTTTCATTGGCTTCTTTACCAACAATTAGCTGTTGGTTTTGTTAATTCAGATAGTTACATCTGTATAAAAAAAAAAAAAAATTCGTGAATAATATAAGTAGGCGATTTCTATACGCTTTACAGATTTTTCTGCTTTTAGGGACATTGTGTCGGATTTATTTGAATTTTGCATAGTATATTTTTATTTGGATTAGAATCTAAACAAGAAGATGATAAGCCATCCTATGCCCATACGCAAGGAACTCATGTATACGTATAATCACAAAACACTGTATTAATATATTCAGTTTAAACAAATTCATAAATTGCAAAAGAAACGATACCCTTTTTTCTCTTAAAATAAAATATCATAAACCATTACCCCAGTAAACTGATTTACGCGCAATGAATATTAATGTTCTGACAATTATCGACGTGCAGCGTCAACCAGGCATCACTCAGTAAGAGACAATTACACGTCCAAATTGCTATTACTTTTCCATAAATTATTACGTCAGGAATTTCTTTATTGGACGTTATTGATATGAATACGTCAATGAGGCGTGTAATTTCGTATTTAATGCATACCACTTTTTGGGTGTGGTTTTTCCGATATTCGAGGAGCTCGTGATGTTACGTGAATTTTTGGTATAGCGCTACTAGGTTATCTTGGCCCGTGGCCAAAATGGGAACTAACGCCGCCATCTCGTATTTTGAATTCATTTTAAGTGACATTTTCATAAAACAACTGCATAACAGCGCCCCCCTGTCAAAGTCATTCTAGCGCCAAATCATAATATAGAAGTTATTAGGACCAGTTTTAAATTGCAACCGAACACTTATCTTCTTCCTGTTTTTGAAGTCGTTTTAAGAGGTAATAGGGTCGGTCTTTTTCTCCATACAAAAACTCATAATTCGAGGTTCGGCTCTCGTCTATTTCATCCTCCAAAAAAAACAGCTGTTCCGTACATTTTGACGAGCGTAACAAATGTACGGAACAGCTGTTATTTTTTCGCGATTTCATATTTGTTCCCATAGTAAATGTTTTTTTTTTTTAATTGTTATTTAGTTGAGAAATACACAAGGTACTGCGTTGATGAGAAATTGATGTCACTTTAAATTCAAAATGTTTGTAGTCTAACATAACAACAACATTGCTTTGACATCATGACCCGTTTGTACAGAAGGCACAGGTATTGATTTTTATAAATTAAATACACAAAAAAAAAGCTCCAACACAACCTACATTTCAAAACTAAACAAACATCTAAACCTTGGCAATATTAATCATTTTAACACAAAATACCGATACGTTTGGGTGACAGTTGGAATCTGCTTGATTGATTAAAGCGCCGGTTGAAGTTCGACAGCACTGAATATACTGGTGTACTGTGTGTCACGGGTCACGAGATAACGCATGTCGACACGAGATGGGTGGAGAATGACGCGTTCCTATATTTTACTAACCGTTTTTGGTAAATTCTGATATAAGCTGTCGCAGTCGGTAGCGATACCGAATCGTTACGGGATATCGCATTTGGTAGCGCAAAAACCAGCTGTTTCCTACATTTATGTTCTCATAGCTCGTCAAAATGTTGGGAAGAGAACAGCAGTTTTTTTTGCGATTTCTGGTTTGTTCCCATAGTGACAGTTGTTGAGTACAATTACCCCTTAAGAGGATGCCCATAATTAAATTTCCCCTATAAACCTATCACAATACTCCGCTTTCCATACAAACCGCTATACAATTAATAACGTTCGCAGTCACAGAGAACAATGCGCTCGGATACAAATCCATTGCGGTGACGTCTGACGCGTGACGTTATGATGTATTGACTTTGGCTTGACGTCGTGTCGAAGTCAAACGTGTGATGTATTCATTTGTTTCCATTTGCTCATCGACAGATGACTTGCCCCTATTCTGTGTCGACGTAAGAGTGTGTGGTTTTGCAGAAGAAAAAAACGCATTTTTTAATTTACATAATGCAAGCATGTGATGGGTTGTGTAGGTATAGGTGAGGTTAGATAGTTTACCCCTATATTTCAGTAGTTTTGTTATAATTTAGTCCCATGTGGAAGACGAGCCTAATCCAGACTGCTACAGCGATTCCAGACGAAAAACAAAAAATAATCACAACTATGTCGGAGTCGGCTTCCAGTCCGAGCGGATGCAGCTAAATATCAGTACTTAACATGGAGCGACTGCCTATCTGACCCCCACAACCCAGTTACTGGGTAACGGGTATAATACGGTACCTGTTGGTAACACCGCTTGTAATCAAATTAACATCCCTTAAATACCCCTTACACCCGTAAAATCTTTACCAAACTACCCTCGATCACCGAAAACCTATTCCCAAGACACCATTTTAGTATTCATCCCCATACAAAGGACAGTTTCAATAGTAACATCACGTTGTATTTGTTAATTAGGACCGATATCCGCACAATGATTGACTGATCAACAAAGGACGGACGGAATTATATCTCGATTATAATTATTATAGACATTGTGACGTCATAGGTTGGCGTATTATGTTCTATGTTGATAATATAATGTTTTACCTACATATACAGCATGGTTATGAAAGGTGGGGTGTGATAGCATAATCAGCCTATCATGTTCCCACTGCTGACACACAGGCCTCTTCTCTGTGAGAGCTGGGGGCCGAAATCCACCACGCGGGCCCAGTGCGGGTTGGTACCCAGTAAGGGTGTACTACTGATACTGAACATCACACTGAAGAACTTTCTCCATCAGACCAAAATCGTAATCGCGAAAAAATTATCAACTGTTCCATACAAAACATCAAGACCTACTCGATCCAAATGTATCAAGGGGTGATTACTTTTCACCCCTGCTCTAAAAACGGTGAAGGAAAACACCGTGAGGACACTGGCATGTCCTAGACCCAAAAATTCGAAGACATGTGACATCTACCAGCCCACTCCCTCTCGAATAGAGGAGTTCTGTGTCCCAGCAGTGGGAACATTATAGGCTGATTATGCTTATGCTACCTGCCCAGGTTTTGCTAGGCGAACTTTAGTAGGTATCGTTACACGTTGAGGTATTTTTGGGTGATTGCTTTTACTGACAAGAAGTTGTTCCTATTTACATAATTAGGCTCAAAAAATTTACCATTTCATTTTCCAAATCTTACTTTCTCTCAAAGTTCGTTATCCCTCCAACCTCTTCAGGTCAGCTAATTTACCCTAACCCCTCAATCATCGCAGATTATCAACAAACATGAGCCAACCCCATATTCAGCATTCCCCTCACGTACATGGAAACATTGCATTTTCTATAACACTATACTCGCGGAGCGTCGGATAAGGGCACACTGGTAAAGTTTCTATTACTTGTAGCCAAAGGATGGTTTTCTGCCCTAGTTGAATGGTTACTAGTGGTTCGGGTTGTAAAATATTGATATCTTCATCCTGCTCATAACAAGTACATGAACAACCAGAAAATTGCAGGCATTTCAATGCAGGGCAGTGGCTTCTTATACAGAAAAGAAGTGAGCATTGGTCAACAGGCTTATTCAATATTTATAACGTGGTAGTCAAAATGATTAGGTCATTATTCGATGGTTTAGAAAAAGGCGTCGCAAGACTTAAGTATGATCCCCAGCATAAGTGTTTAGGTTGCTTTTGTGTATTATAATATATATCTTAAGTATTATAGCTAACAGTAGCCTCGGACTTAAACAGTCGCCAATTACAGGATATCCAGCAATCTCAGAAATAGGTGATAAATTAATAATACATACCTAATAATTCTAAAACTAAAGACTCAAGAAATAATGGCAAAATACTTCTTAAAGTAAAGGTTAATAACATAAACATTTGCTATTCAACGCTGGAATGCTGCCAGCCTTTTGGGCACGTTTCCTGTTCACAGCGATGCAGGCGAATTTTTAGATGCCCTTTGATTATTTCTCCCCTTTTCTCTATAATATACTTGTACATAATTATTATTATTAATTTAAGTCAGTAAGTAGTTGTAGGTATTACATTTTATATAGACAAAATTGTATAGAACTGAATTAAAAACAATAATAACATAAAGGAAAACTAAATTTCATTTTTCAGTGGGACTTAAACATAACTTACAAAATATGGTGTACATATCTACTGACTACCTCTGCTATTATCATGTTTTTCTTCTCATTTGACATTCAAAAAGTTTCTCAAGTTCAGAAAAAAATTGCAATTTATTCAAGGAAAATGTACAGAGCAGAATGCTATTGGCATAGTGCGAAGAGATTTCAGTGCTTGTGATCAGTGAATCATTTCTAACGTTCTGAAGCAATCCGTTGCCAGTTGCATTTTATGCATCGCTACAGATTTACAGCTTGTAGTACGCACTGCACTTACCTTTCGCAAATATTTTGACATTTACAATTCAAGAAATAGGTACGAGTACTTGCTTCTCTCAGTGCTTGGTATGCGTGGAGGTTGTGTATTTATAAAAGAAGCGAAAACAGTGACGGTGGTTTTTGAAATAAACCTTGGAATAAGCTCACTTCCATTTAACCTAACCCGTATGATGGAAAACTCAAAAATTTATGGGACTGACAAACTATCGAACACTAAGGGCGGATTTTACCAATGAAACTGAACGCGATTAGCATTTCTAAAACGCGTTCAAGAGCTGTTAGTGTCAATATTCCTTAAGAATTTTGACACTGACAGCTCTTGGACGCGTTTAGATGGGCTGAACGCGTTCAATTTCACTGGTGAAATTCGCACTTAGTTATGTCAATCCTCTTCAAAGCCGACATTAGAAACTTAAAGATTGTCACTTCTATAGGCTGAAAAGCAAGTTATTAGTTCAACTGTCATTAACGAGACACAATCGAATTTTAATTGTTATTCTTAAAAGACTTTTCGACAGTCGCAAGGTTATAGTTATTGGAGTTCACTTAGCATAAGCACCTACTTACTAAATTCCAGTGATTTTATGTAACCTCCTTAGTATCCTATATGATGAGTAACTTTATCATCATGAACACAATGAAACAAGAAAACAAGTTTGAACTAAATAGATTTTTATTGACTAAGGCCGTTTGCCCACCGCACCGTGAACGGGTTGTCATCGAGAATGAGTTGACGGCGCCGAAGTACTGGCCTTTACTATGATCGTGTGTCCACCGCACAACGTCTACCGAGCGCCGGAATCCCGGCCCCTGGATTTTCATCTAGATCTAATAAATTATCCAACACAGACTCTTCAATACCCTTCAAAAACACTTCGCAAAACTACTCCATTCATGACCAATTTCCACGAAATACAAACGTCATTTACCCTCACAATGAAGAACCAGGTGTCAAACAACCGACTCAATCCAATTAATTACATCAAAGGTCAGAAGGAAGGAAAGTTTCCTACTTATTGCTCCGACATAGATCCCTCAGGAGTTAAGATAATCCTGGATCGAGATCGCTAAGTTGGACAACATCGTTAAGAATGGACCGTGTGTTCTTGAATGAGGATCTTTTTAACATGTTGTGTGGATGAAAAGATATTGGTTTGAGAGTTGAAGTAAGACAGCTGTTTTGTAGTTTGAAGCATGTACAGTCGAAATGTATTAATTTTCCGCCACACTGCCAGAATTCGTTTTGATTGTATGCGTAATTTTACTTTTTGAGCTTATGGCTTAGGAGAGTGACGATATAAAAGGATTGTTGACTAGTGAAAACACTCACAAAATTGTTTACAGTAGTTGCGAGTTATCTGCCTGTATACCAAATAGCTTGTTCGACTGTACGAATGAAGACGGTGATTTTAAAATTTTGGGTTAGGTTTCTAGTTCAACTAAAGATAGTTATAGTAAAGTCAGCGACAAACGTCGATTTATGTCTAGCGCAGACTGGAGCGGGTTGCGCCGCAACGCAACGTATTGAAAAAATCCGCCTTCATCACTTTCGTTTATTTTCTATGATCCAGCGCAGACTACAAGCTCGCCGCACCGCACTTCTTTGTATAATAATGCGTTGCACTGCGGCTCGGTTGTAGCTGTAATGTGCGCTTTGAAACCTTAAATATTTAATTAGCTACGAAATGGAAGTAAAATTGAAGATTACTCTTGTCTCGTGTTTTGTAGTTCGAAGCGTAGCTATGTCGATGGCTTTCAAAGCGTTTCGTATTACTATTTCTACAATTACTTTCAACTAGATGGTCCTAAAGTTTTCGTTAGTATAAAATGTCACTTTGTCTAGACCTTAAGGACAGTTGTAAAACTAATTGATAATACGTTATCTCAAATAATATTTTATATGAAAATTATTTATTAAAAAGTTGGGTTACATACAATTAATAGAATCTACTACCATTACCAACTCAAACTACCGAGTAACATTTCCCAAAAAATTATAACAAAAAACCAAAAAAACTTTCACGTGAACAAAAAAAACACATTCGGAACTACCTAGGTATGTCTCGGAAAAAAGGGAAAAAAACCTTGTAAGCTACGAAATAAAAATACACTAAAATATCGGGGTGTGTTACAGAATCCAGTTCCGCCTATGTATCGAAACTGTGTTTGTTAATCTACTAAGTGCAGATTATAAGGGAACTTTGAACGGTGGGTCCCGAACTAAAAATACATTGGGGTAACCTCGCAAAAGTATCGTAGCAGAGAATACAATTTTGCGGATTGAAAATAACCATTTTGTGGTATGGGATAATATGGGAAGCTGTGATGTGCTTTTGATTGAGTTTACTATGCTCATGTTAGAAATTTGTGAAGACCCATTTTGGTGTCTCAAACATATCAATGAGTAAGCAGCAGTGTCTAATATTTTAATTTTGATTTCTTTCCAACTCGTATAATGTGTAAGTTAAGTTTTTTCCTGCGGGTTTGCCTGTGTGGAGGTTGGGAATTATCCCACGGGTATCATCATCTGCCTTTTCCCAACTATGTTGGGGTTGGCTTCCAGTCTAGCCGGATGCAGCTGAATACCAGTATTTTACATGGAGCGACTGCCTATCTGACCTCTACAAACCCAGTATCTGGGTGATACCCCTTGGTAAGACTGGTTGTCAGACTTTCGAGCTTCTGACGACCCGTAACGACTATCAAAGATCCACAAATGACAACCTGGACCAATGGCTTAACGGGCTTTCCGAGGCACGGAGGAGTCTCAGTGGCTGTTATTACTTAGCCACAAGCTCCGAGCGCCTATGTCCTACCGAAATTAAAAGTATCCTCTGTATCCGAGTGCCCATATCCGTGCAGCTGTTTAGGGGGGAAAAGATAACATACTGGGAAATAGATTTTATACAGCATTCATTTGTATAAAATTAGTATGAAATCTTAGAAACAGTAAATGTTGTTTTTAGTCTTGAACTCGGATTACTTGATATTATTTGGCATCCCAAAACATTCTTAGATTTAATACAGACGTCTCAATTGCTTGTAAAATGAAAACTACAAGCTTGCAGTTCACTTGAACATTCAGACTGATTAATCAAAGTAATAACAATAGTTGAAGACGCTTACAAATTGTTGTAACTAGACAAAATACTGACAGTTATCGATCCTACAAGAATGCTTAGTAAGTGGGTAGACGACCGACAAAGTTTGTGAAAATAGAAAATGTGGCTGTCCCACTAATAGACACAGGTTCTTACTGTAGTAACGGAACGGTACCATACTTGTTAACTGTCATATAGTCTATGTTAACTGTCACCCTGTCACCGAAACGTCTGGGTCACAACAGGCAACATCAAATCGGTATCATGTAAAACCTAAAATATTAAAATATGATTAGAAACACGTACGGCACGTACGTACGTATGGAGGACTTATCTGACGATGCTGATATAGAGAGGGAGCGGAGGGCGCTGGCAGTTCAATTTAATATGGTAGCCTGCAGATTTGCGCGTTGTAGTAAGGGTGTAAAAGTCTCACTCTTCAAGGCATACTGCCAAACCTTCTACACGTGCAGCTTGTGGGTGAAATATACTCAGAGGGCCTACAACGTCCTGCGCGTTCAATATAATAATGGGTTTGGGATGTTGATGGGGCTTCCACGCTTCTGCAGCGCTTCGCAGATGTTCGCGGAAGCCCGTGTTGACGATTTTCATGCAATTATGAGGAAGAGAACAGTGTCAATAATGGGCAGGTTGCGCGGAGGCTCCAACAGCATCCTAAACACATTATTGGACAAAGTAGACAGTCCCTTTATAAGACACTGGGTACGGAGGCACGTGCCAATGTGTGTTGTGCCACGTCAGTTTTAGTTTTTAAAAGTTTACTAACATAGTTTTACTAACATTATTATGGATTGTGTGTACTTGTACGCACTATGCAAGTGCATCCAAGGACAATCCCCGGTTGGTGTAGGACTATTGCAGAACATGGAAACAAAACATATTGGGTTATGGGTTTGGGTGGTTTAGTGGATTTGTTACCTATAACTATTGAAGGACTATGTCCCCTGCCTGATCAATGTTATGGTATACACGGATTAAACGGCAGGGGGTGACTTGCACACTCAATAATGGGCCCCCGAACACGGTCGCTAGCACAAAGTGACGAAGCGACAAGGGGGCAACACTTCCTGAGGTGCTTGAGGAGTGGAGAGGTATTCCAAGGCTTTCAGAACAATCCCAGAGCCCGGAAGATGGTCAAGATCCCTACGAGCACTTACTGGAATACTTCCTTCCTCCGAGCACATTTGCTCTTGCGAGTCTCCACTCAAGCTGGCCAATCAAGGCAAGAATGAGGTGGGAGCTCTGTTCCTCGTCATTGCTCACTCCAGCCGGCCAATAAAGGCAAGCCAGAGGTGAGGAACAAGACTTCTCCCGGGAGGTAGGGTCCGTGGGGTCACTACTGCCCAACAGCTCGCCACAAGCTGCCCTGCGGGTTTTTGTATCTCTCTTGGTCTGGCTCCTCATCCTAGACCCGTTCCGGCAAAGTAAACTCTACCGGCACAGACCTAGAGTTCGGAGCGCGCAAGCCCCACCACGACGTCAACGTAGAGATACGGCGGTGGGGATATTATTATTATTATTATAAATCTTAACAAACTAATCATCACACGGAGGGGTATGTAAAGATGGTCACTCATCCACGGACCAACCCCGGCAAGCGTACCTTAACCTGATGGATCGACTCGTGTGGCTGTTATTACGTAGCCACGAGTTCCTATAAATCTTAACAAACTGTTTTATTTAATAAAACAAACGATACACCTACAAATACAGAGACAACGACCTCGATATCAAGACTTTTTTACTTTTAGCTGGTTATTTTACTTGACGCAGAAGGTAAGTCTCTCTCGATATTGTCAGCCATATTTTAGCTACTTTGGGCGTATTATGGGATTGCGCAATAGAAAAACCGTTCGCAGTTCATATCAAATTATAATTTACGATAATTACACTGTAGGTACACAACACAACTATACGGAACGAGCAACAGTTTCTAATCGTGTTTACTGCTCCACCGCCACCAACTAACTGAACTTAACTCCGATCGAGCGCTATGAGCGTTACGCGTTAGACTATTTCGAGCGTCACTAGGCGGCGCTAGCGTCCCGATAAGTCAAATTGGTGATGTATTTCCGACATACTAATATTTTCATTAGTTTCCTCAAGATGTTTTCCATCGAAACGTTATTGTTATCATAATTATGACAGTTAAATTACCTACCTAAACTTAACATGAACTTATGAAATAATTGCATGCCATGTGATATCAAAATTTACCTCCTGCCGAACATTCATATAATGAATTACATATTTTAAGAAATTTATTCTAATATGGCAGATTATATGTAATAGAGGTGTGTATACTTTACATATGTTTTGGATACTTAAATTAACTTGTCTTTTTAAATCGTGTAAATAACTGCGCAAACTTTTGGAGCCTCACGGTCTCGTTTCTTTGGAAATCGGACTCCAAAAGTCGGCCAAAAGTCGTTCGTCTGGCTCAGTTACTCATTTCACTCAATATTACTGTTCTGAAGTGAGTTCAGTTAATTATTAATGGTGTTAGAACAGATTTAAGTGGTACGCAACAGAACTCATTTATTAGAGCTGCAAAGATGATGGATTTTCAGTTATAAATTATAATTGTGATTGAGTTGAGCATCCATTTTTAATATGACGACCTTTGCTTTGACTCGGCTTGAATTGGGGTCGGTAGATAAGTGATTAGGTTGGTAATAAGTATTTTCTTGATTGACGTAGAGAACGCTTTGGTCTCTGAGGGTCGACACCCGCACAGCATGAGTATTTTATGACCTTAAAATATTTATTGGAGGTCAGTAATCATCCCACGGGAACTTACTACCGGGATAAACTTTATCCGATGACCTAACCCATGTCATGGTCTACCCATGTGCCAATCCGTTTTAGCGTGAAAGCGTTACATTCAAACAAACTCACTTACACATTTATAATAATTAGGATTTATTAGCTGTTGCTGATAGGAAGTGGTGTTCAGTGGAATCAAATTGGAATCATGAGGATTTATAATTAATTAATTTATTTCGGACATACGATCACATGCTCAAGACATCTGTTTTTGACAACTTCTCAAAGATAATTCTAAAGTTTACTTGTCATAAGACCATAGACATGAGGACATGTGACATCACTACCCCTTAAACTACTGTCTTACATAACACACAAATATAACCGTTAATTATCACTAAAATATTATAAAAAATATTACGTTACACAGTAATAAATAAAATAACAATATTACCCTGATAAAAGAGACAAACAGAACTTAACATGTTTATCTTTACTTAACGGTTTAGTGAGCAAGTCAGCTACCATGTCACCTGTAGGCTTAAAAGAGACATCAATTAATTTATTGATTACAATATCCCTTATAAAATGGTGTTTAATGTCTATATGCTTGGTACGAGCATGAAACATTGAGTTAGAGCATAGTTTTTGTGCCGACTGATAATCACTGTATTTTACCTTACAATGTACTTGAAGACATTCATTCAAGAAAGTACGCAAAAACAACGCTTCTTTGCAAGCATGGTCCACGACTTCGTCTGCAATCCAGGATGAGTACTTAGTAAATTAGTAAAAGTAACAATAGGAAAAAGTAAGCAAAAATTGTATAGAAGCCTCATTGTGGTTTAAAAACATATGCACTTTATATAACACCTCGATAAACAGCTAAAAGGAAGGGGAGGGTGTAAAAAAGGGTGAGAAGCCCTAACAAAATAACATCATTAAAGAAACTCTAGCACTTTTACGTAAGCCGGGTTAAGAACCCGTGACATTTCGCGCCCCTATTACCTCAAACAACGGCGCGTAACAAGAGCTTGTTAAAAATATTTTTCGTTTGTAAGTAATTTATTTTACTGCTGTCTTTGTAAACATTTAGATGTGAGAGATTAGGTGTAACTCAAATATCAATAAATATTACATGACATAACCTTACGGGCTACGTCGTGTAGGTCACCATTGAAACACACTAGTGTGTGTGAGTACCAAGTAAGAGTTCTTTTTTTACCCGACTACGGCGAAGCAAAAAGGAGGGTTATGATTTTGACCGGTATGTATGTATGTATGTATGTTCATCTGTTGACAAATGAGGTATCTTTAGAAGCGTCGTGATTGTCCGCTGGTTAAAGGTTATGTGAAGTCACATTAAATTAAAAATGGCGCGGACATAAAGTGAGGAACTTAAAAAAAAAAATGGTTTAATCGTACCATGTTGGGTATCAAATGAAAGGGCTTAATGAGCACATTTCAAAAAAATATATATTATAACCCCAAAATTTAATTTGTCTGTCTGTGGTGTCTTGTTTATACCTTTTAAGTCGTAGTTGGGTTTTAGTTTTTATTACTTGATTTTTTTTAGCTACTCATTTTATACTTTTGAGTAAGTAACATTGTGGGCCTAAGACATAATTGGAATTCAA
Source organism: Lithophane socia (assembly GCA_947522985.1). Lineage (NCBI taxonomy): Eukaryota > Metazoa > Arthropoda > Insecta > Lepidoptera > Noctuidae > Lithophane > Lithophane socia. The sequence goes on along the minus strand of OX383270.1, from coordinate 1,727,678 downwards.
CCCAGATACAATTTTGTGCAAACCGGGGAGACCTACTGGTTGTAGGTCCACCATCAGCTCTTTTACCCGACTACGGCGAACAAAAAGGAGGGTTATGATTACTCATGATCATCATCAGCCTACCACCACCGCTGGACATAAGCCTCTCCAATTGCACGCCTTTTAGCTCGATTCTCGGCAACTCTCATCCAGCTGCTACCAGGCGCCCTTTTTTACATAATACTCAATATATTTACCACTAAGCCAATAACAATATCAATTTAATAAGCAAAATATAAATAGGTAAATAAGTATACTGAATTGTAGATACTTGGTAAGTAGGCTTTATGAACTAAAATATTTATTGAAAAAGTTTCGTATAAATTACTGCTATTTTCGAGAACCGGCTCGAGCAGGCTTATCTATTTGTGTGATAAAATTAATTTTACAGTTTGTTTATTAAATTATGAACATGCTTTGTAATAGAGCTTTTGTTTTCTTTTTCATAGGGCTTTTAGTTTTATTTTGACGTAGCACATGGGAGACTTCCAGCGAAAAAAGTTCGTAACGGGCGCTACGACTGCTACGAGAGATACCAGCTACGGTTTCCTAGAAGAGTGGTCGCCGTCACATAACGGCCGTCATGAGAATCATGGCACCGGAGACTGTACGGTGTCAAAATACAGTAGAAACTGAAAACACACAAATTATGCCCGTTTTCACTTTCGTACATTTAACTTTCGTAAATAACGTTTCAGTGAAAAGTTGAAAGGTAATCGTTTGGCAGGGAATGGGCATTTGATGAGGAGGGATGAAACGCATGTGACTAGAAAAGTGATGAATATAAATGTTGTTGGATGGAGCGGGAGAGGAAGGCCAAAGAAAAGATGTATATTTCATATAATTCCTCAAAGAGAAGGGAGTGAATGATAGCGTGACGGTTGATACGGGAGAGTGGAAAAAGAAAACGTGTTGCGCCGAGCCCAAGTAACATGGGACAAGGGCAGGAAGATGATGATGAAATAACGTTTCAGTGACGTCGTTCGCCGGTAAATTGTGGACGCTATGTGGCAGCCACCGCCACCATAGGTTACCCTAGCCCACTTGCAGCACGAATCAATCATTATTCTATCTCTGTCATCTTCAAACGATTGACAGAAACAGAACGATGTTTTGAATTCGTTTAGGTTTAATAATTGATTAACGTAGAAGTTCCAGATTAGTGTAGTGCAATCTAAGTAGAGCTATAAAACAACATACCCCAGTCTACGAAAAAACAAGATCACTCTATCTAGAACGCCGTTATTATTGCAACATATAAAATGGAAATTGATTGTTTATCAAATTGACGAGGGACATAAATTGTCCGTCTATTCAACTGTCATTCTATGGCGCTTGTATAAAATGGCTATAACACGGCTAATTGACGTAGTGTGTCAATTTCAAAACAATTAGTTTTACCTGACTTTACATTCCAGAAGACTCTCCGAAAAATCTGTAGTTGAAGTGTTGTCGGCTTTCAGAAGTATGACGAGCTAAAGAACAACATAACTATGAGTCTTCCAATTGTTATAAATCTAAGAGTACCAAAAAATCTTTAAAAAAATTATGCAATTGTTAAAGGAAATGTAATAAATGATATTTCCCAAAAGCACTGAACCTTCTCAGCGGTTCCGACAAGTAGTCTTTAGCATTTAACTGGTGTATGGAAACTTGGCAGGGGCCCAACCAACTTCGGGACCAATCAGTTCACATCCCAACTTGCTTGAAAAACGCGTAAATCTTGAATAATGGTGCTCTAGGACTGCAATACTATTTCACGATGAAAACAAGTCAGTATGTGTGTTTTCTTTGTCATCATTTCAGCCGAAAGACGTCCACAGCTGGACATAGGCTTCCCCCAAGCACCACCACTTCGACCTGTTCTGTGCTTCTCGCATTCAGCGGATTTCCGCGGCCTTCACAATTTCATCGTTCTAGCTTATGGGAGACCTTCCAACGTTTTCGGCCCCACCGGCCTTCTGTTCTGCGAACAATGTGCCCTGTTCACTGGCACTATTGCAAAGACTAGAACAAAACAAATTGTTTCAAACACTACATTATGTATGTCACTTTTGGCAGAATATGCTAGTATGTCATTAGGTACCTACCAATGGTGGGTACCTATAACGGGTGGGTATATACAACATGTAACAGAATAAGCGCAAGACCTGAAAGTAGTTTGCTCAGAATCGCCTTCTGAATCGATTTCCATCATTATTTATATGTGTTAATTTTTCATGAAAAAAATCTTTTCTTTAACTGAAATTAGAACCACCGCGTCTTACCAAGGTAATAAGATATTTTATTTAAGGAAATTTAAGCCTTATCTCAAAGGAATAAAGCCTATTCAAATGCATAAACAAATTTGTAATACGCTCATAGCTATCCTATGTTTCATGTTTAGTCAGGAAGTCTATTTTGTAAAAAAAAACTAGGTGTCGTTTAATTAAATTAAATTACAGATATTATTTTAGTCTTATAATTTAATATTCTAATTAGGGTGTATGAGCTCTTGCGTTTATTCCGTTACAGGTTGTATAGTGGGTGGTACCTATAATTTCCATAATCATAGATCTATGAGTATATGAGTATAGATAGAATGAAATTGTAAAATAGACATAATAAGGGTATATTACATTATCATAATTACATTATTTACTTATCTACGAAACTCACAAATTACCCATAATAATGTCTATTTTAATCTTTGATCATAGATGATGATAGTGTAATACCATAAAATAAGAAACGATGAAGAATGCGAAGTTTTGACAGTTATTAAAAATGGTTCAATTGAACGTACTACCGGGATAAAAATTATCCCATGTCCTGTCCCAGGCCATGGTCTACACATCATGTACCAAACATCCAAATCCGTTCAGCCGTTTTAGCGTGAAAGCGTAACAAACAAACAAACTCACTTTCTCATTATGATAATTATATTATAGTGAAATCTAGTGAGTAACTCGAGACAATTTCATGGAAGAAAAAAATTCCTTCTCATTTTATAAACCAGACCCCAATAGTCTCAGAAAACACTACCAACACTAGAGTTCAAGGGAATACATAATAAATATTCCAAGAGACGTAGATACGTCTGAGGGATTCGCAGCAATTCCGCAAGTTACGGTGCATTAGTGGACGCTGCCGACTGAGTAATTACAAGCTCACTGCATATGCATGCCGCAATGTATTGCAGCTTTTATTTATCTCCTAGAAGATCTATCTTGCATTTTGTTTAAAACATTTTAATGGTATCAAATTGTTGAGGCGCAGTGAGAGAGACGGCTTTTGTGTTGAATTAAATAGGAACAAGATACTATTGTTGTAAAAGAGTGTCCGTGGAGTTTCTTGTCCGTTCTTTTCCTAGACCTACTAAGCTTTGGAATGGGTTAAAGCTTAATCTTTCTGACTGACCGACTCTTTGACAATTCTGTACCTGTAACTAATTTAGTTGATCTGGGCGTTGGAAGGCCCCCCACAAGGTGGACCGATGACCTGGTGAAGGCCGCGGGAATGCGCTGGATGCAAGAAGCACAGAACCGGTCGAAGTGGCGGTGCTTGGGGGAGGCCTATGTCCAGCAGTGGACGTCTTTCGGCTGAAATGATGATGATGATAAATTGTTTAGTTACAATAAATGGTTAGGTTGAGTTATCGGGAAGAGATAATGTAAGGACAAAAATTACATTATTTAATGGCGGTTTCGCTTCTCGATCATAATCGAAAACACCACCTTATTTTAATATTCTTTAAAGAAACAAAATAATGTAAGTAGGTCCACAATGAAGCAGCTAGAGCTCGCAGTTTATTGCACGAAGCTCTGAAGTGAGCTTTACTGTCTAATGCCGAGATCCGACGATCCGCGATTTTGCGGACGGACACGCACGGCAGACGACCACAGACCACGCACCGCGCACCGAGGAACTTCCGATGTCTGCGATACCCCGCACGTACACCTTCCCACGGTGCGTCGTGAGCCTCGTCTGTGTCCGTCCGCAATATGGCGCACCCTCGGATCACGGCATTACACGAGCAATATTGTTTCTATCGTCCTGCATTGTTGATTTCACTATTTTGTATTTTTTATTTTCAATGGAGTCTTGACATATTATTCCTCTAGAAATCTCATATTTATGAGTGGTATGACTGTACCATTTCCGTTCTTTTGTTTATAGGACCATTTGCTTTTAGGATGTTTTGATACGGAGGAGATGATGCATTCAGTCATAACGTTTTTTAAGGATTGCATTGAATGAAAAGAGCCCCATGCCCTACTTCGAACCTCAGGTTTTGGGTTCGATTCTCACGTCATGCAAAGTGTTATTCGGTTCATCTATTGGGTATTTCTCAGTAGCATCTATGTGCTCGCGAAATATTTGCAATAGGTTCGCCTGACTGAAGCATAACTGACGAAATACACGAGCACACAGCTGCCTACCCACTCTGTGAATACAGGCGTGCTGTTATGTTTTCCTGTTCATGCGCCCGATTTCAAAACCAAACACGTCATAGGACGGTTGGGCTGAATATGGTATGTCGTTGCAAGATGCAGGTCATGTCGATACCATTTAAAATTCAGCTCAGACTTTCTTCAGTGAACTTTAAGATCTTAGAGTCCACACATTATTTTAAACGTTACTAGATGATCTACAAATTATTTTTTATACGTTTTGGGATGGTTTTATTATATACTAGCTGTTCGTGCCCGGCGTCGCCCGGGTGTAATTCCGACTTTTCCGGTGAATTCTTTCATACAAACCTTGTCCAGATACGAATACAACAAAAAAAAGTTAGCCAAATCGGCCGAGCCATTCTCTAGTGATGAACTTTCTTTCATACAGTCATGTACTTAAAATAATCTAAACGCGAATTCATGCAAGCCTAGTACTTCTTGTTAGTTACAACTATTTGAAATCCTATTAGTTAATAAAATCGTGAATTCATGCAAGCCTAGTACTTTTTGTTAGGTTACAGCTCGGAAACTGCACAATTCTCATTCAATTCTTGTGAACAGAATACCGTCAAGATGCATTTAAAACCTGGATAAAAAAAAAAAAATCATAAGTGTTAAATCCATATATCTTTTGATTCTGCAGGTCGATTTTTATGAAATAAAGACTAAATGTTACTCACAATAAAGCTTCTTATTGTTCAGTAATTCAATTTGGAATCCAATGAGTGGCTTTTACGTGATGCGCTCACAAACGAACAAACAAACAGACAAAAATTTCAAAAAATGTTTTTTTACTTTCTATTACACATTTCTCGCGGCTTCCAGTACTTTTTTTGCAAAAATCTTTAATGTACAGACACGGACCGTTTACGATTTTATTATATGTATAGATTGCTGTTGCAGTGTTTAAAAGAAGAGTGAAAGAACACTATCTTTCCACTTCGTCATAGTTGTGTATGTATTTATTTCGATATATATTTATGAAGTAGGTAGTTATGTATATTATGTATGTAGTATTTATATTTGTATGTAAGTGTATGATCATATTATTTGTTCTTGTTTATTAAGTGAATTGTGTTGATTTTATGTATTTTACTTTCTCTTGAATTTTACACACGGTGTCTACATCTGTTATCTACTTTCCTATCGCAGGTGTGCTGGAAGAGATTTCTTTAGAAATAAGCATCACCTTTGTACGTTTTTGTTCTTTTCTTCTTGTCTGTTTATTATGTGTGTACATAAATAGTTAAATAAATAAATATTTTACTACTTTATTTTTAACTAGCTTATCCTAGCCTATGTCCTCCCCCGGGATGCCATCTAGCTTCTTATCGAAATCCCTTCAGTGGTTTAGGCGTGAAAAGGTAACATATAGACAGACAGACAGACAGAGATACTTACGAATTTATAATATGAGGTATGGACTATAAGTATGGATTAATTAATCGCTTTTCATTAATTCGTGTTTCAATGAGAGGCTGTCAAAAAGTAGAAGGACCTATTTGATGAACTTCAGTTGTTACTGCTTTAACTAACCCACTTTCGCATTATATAGGTAGGCACCAATTAAATACTTTATTGTCATAGCTAAGGAGATCCAAAAAGTTACAAAACATCTTGAGGAAACCGGCATGCCTGAGAGATATTTCTCGACGGCACGTGAAGCCAAGTCAGAAGCCCTTGGTTGTTTCAAAACTCTGAGACCAGGTTAGTCACTAACCACACGAACAAAAAAACAAAAAGACGAAACAGTTTGATAATTTCAGCGGTATCCTAAACATTTAGTCCCGTTTCTGGTGACACTAACGATTATGCTAAATAGTTATTTGACAAAGTTTATTCCACTAATGTACTTGTAACATCGAAAATTAAACAATCATTTCAGTCGTAGTTACAGTGTATCCAATCACCTTAGACTTAGCGTATTGTTCATAGTCCATAGTGTTGAACTACATATTATTATGTACCTAGTTCGAATTCCCACCAATATTTTTAACAAAGTTTTATTTACACTCGACCTAGCCTAACCGAACTAAATCTACATTATACAGATAACTCAATTTGAAATTTTGAATTAATCGTAGCATCATTCCGTGTCTCCTTCAGGGGGGAGGCAAAGCCAAGAGGGGAAGGGGAGGGGGGAGCGCTAAATTAAATTTTGACACAGACTGAACGTGGGACCACTTAATTGCAATTTGCTTGACTTATTAGATGCTGAGATGGTGTAACTCAATTGTGATTCTGTAAGATTTAAGTTGGTTACTTTAAGTGGGATATTAAATATCGTTTATGTTTATCCACGGGTTACATCAAGCTAGTATCTAAATTTTAGAATCGCTAAAAGTTTATAAGACAATTTGTCAAATAGGCCTATGACAGGGATAACGGCTCCAACTTTCTTGACGCCGATTGTAAACTGAACTTTTTGTCTGAACTATTTTTTACGATTGACATCACGTACGTTTTGTATTCTAAATTCATTTGCTGTTAGTATCAACAGAAAATTATGTTAGCGGTCATACCGTCAATTACATAATTTACATTAGGTAATTAATTTTTCTAACTCTTTTTACGTTAAATCTCTTAGATGATATTGTCAGAAAAACCAAGTCCCTGTCTCAGTATAAATATATAAATCGGGATACACAACCAAGTTTCCTTGAGTTCAAGTTTCTACAAGTGTTTGGTTGTCTCTAGTAAGGAGTATACATAGTCTGTGAGAAAATGAAAGGTGTTTGAAAGCGATATGCTAGCATTCAAGCTAAGGGTTGAAATTCAAAACGGCATTTTCACTTGTGGCACCGCCTGTGGTCAGAGGACGCACCTGTTTGGAGCGCGCGTAGCTCGCACCTTCATCGGCCGCACGATGTGTGTACCTCACCGCCTGCGCCCGCGCACCGGCTGCGCCCCACGCCGGGTCTTCACACCGCGATCGCTCGGTCATCCGCGCCAGTCGCTAGCCTACCCCGACGGCGAATGCACGCGCAAATCGTTCCTATTTTTAATTACGTTTTTAACAATCTAGCTTCTCTAAAGCCTCCGTTTCACTTCTAACTCTTGCCTCTGTATCTTCTTAGTGCTTGTTTCTTTTCTACCTCAAACTGTAAGTCTTTACTCGCCTATTAAACGTCTATCTTCATCTTCAAAAACGCTTGTCATTTATACACACACCCTACGAGCAACTACAAATTGGTGACCCCGACGTGATCAAGATGCCGGATACGAGAAGCGATGGGAGTGCCCCCGAGACCCTGCGTGTGGGAGTCCGCGCACCCCCTTTCTGGCCAGAAGAACCCGGATTGTGGTTTGCTCAGATGGAGGGTCAGTTCGCGCTTGCCAACATAACCGCCGACGCAACGAAGTTTTACCATGTCATTGGCGTATTGGATCAACGTTTCGTGGCAGAGGTCAAGGACATCATCACCAACCCGCCAGCCGTAAATAAGTACGATAAACTTAAGACGGAATTGACCAAGCGATTATCGGCTTCGCAGGAGCGGAGAGTGAAACAGCTGCTAATGCATGAAGAGTTGGGGGACCGAAAGCCGTCCCAGTTTTTTAGGCACCTGCAACATTTGGCTGGACCGGCGGTACCCGAAGAATTCTTGAAAACGCTGTGGTCTAGCCGGTTACCGAATAACGTTCAGACTATCGTGGCGTCTCAAGCGGATTTACCCATGGACAAGATAGTGGACTTGGCGGACAAGGTTCACGAAATCGCGCCGACCAGTGTTCAACAGGTAGCGAGCGCGGCGGCCCCAGTGACATCTACCCTCATAGAAGGTATGGAAGCGCGAATTGGTGAGTTAACCAGGCAAGTAGCTTTACTCGGACAGCAAGTGAGCTCAATGCATACACAGCGTCATGAACGTTCCCGCCAGCGATCTAGGAGTAGAAATTCTAGGCCTAGGTCTACGTCACGGTCACGTCAGCCGCCTGAAAACCACCCTCATTGCTGGTATCATTATGTTTATGGTTCGCAGGCTAAGAAATGCCGGCAGCCCTGTCAGTGGTCGTCGGAAAACTCCATGGGCAGTCGGAAGTAGCGGCCTACCACTGCGGAACCCATCCAGGCCGTATTTTTGTAACGGATCGACATTCGAAGATGATGTTTCTGATAGACACTGGGTCTGATTTATGTGTTTTTCCACGCTCAGCTGTCAGGACGCCCTGCACAAGCACGAAATACGGCCTGACAGCTGCGAATGGAACAGCCATCAATACGTATGGCCCGATACAATTACATTTGGATTTAGGACTGCGCCGAGTATTTTCATGGCAATTTACCGTTGCGGACATATCGAAACCGATTATAGGAATTGATTTCTTAAAGTTTTATAATTTGATTATAGATTGCCGCAACCATAGGCTAATAGATGGCACCACAACTCTCTCCGTACCTGCATCGCATCAGAGGATACCAGATGACGTGGCGTCTGTCAAGACTGTCGCCGGTGAATCAGAATTTCACCAGTTGCTCCGTGAGTTCCCGGAGGTGACCCGACCTGCAGGTACTGTGCGTGAACCTAAACATAATACGGTGCATTATATTAATACCGCCCCTGGACCACCGGTATCAAGTAAGCCTAGGAGACTAGATCCAGACCGTTTAAAGATAGCCAAAAAGGAGTTCGAGGATATGCTGACCAACGGCACGGCCAGGCGATCAGACAGCCCATGGTCTTCAGCCCTACATTTAGTAAAGAAGAAGGATGACGGATGGAGGCCGTGCGGCGACTACCGCGCACTCAACGCACGCACAATTCCTGACAGATACCCGGTGAGGCACATTCAGGATTTCTCGCATCAGCTCTCTGGCAGCACTATATTCTCAAAAATCGACATGATTAAAGCCTATAACCAGGTACCGATCTATGGACCTCACATACCAAAGACGGCGATAACCACACCGTTTGGTTTATTTGAATTTCCCTATATGACCTTTGGTCTGAGGAATGCGGCGCAGACATTCCAAAGGTTCATGGACGAGGTTCTTGCTGGGTTAGACGAGTTCTGCTTCTGCTATTTGGATGACGTTTTGTGTTTTTCCCCCACTCCAGAGCTGCACAAAGTACACCTGCGACGACTGCTAGATCGCCTAAGAGAGTATGGAGTATTGGTGAACTCGGCGAAGTGTGTCTGGGGACAGCCAGAGGTAACATTTCTTGGCTTCAATGTTTCAGCTTCCGGTACCCACCCGCTCGACACTAAGGTACAGGCTATCCAGGATTTTCCAGTGCCACAAACCGTGAAAGAGCTTCGAAGATTTCTGGGTATGCTAAATTTTTATAGACGCTTTATACCGAACGCAGCTAAGGCACAGGCACCGCTTAACGCTATACTGGCTGGAGGCAAAACCACAAAGAACCAACCTGTTAAAATGACGCAGACGCAACTAGAAGCTTTTTCTGAATGCAAGAAAGCACTTTCCAATGCTACGCTTTTAGTTCACCCGCTTACTAACGCCGAGCTTTCTATGACTACGGATGCTTCGGATGTATCAATAGGGGCCGTGCTACAGCAACGAAATGGTGAGCGATGGGAACCACTAGGTTTTTTTTCCAAGAAACTAAGCCCAGCGCAAAAGAAATACAGCCCCTACGACCGCGAGCTGCTGGCAGTGTACGAAGCTATCAGGTATTTTCGTCACATGGTGGAGGCCCGGAACTTTGTCATTTTCACAGACCATCGCCCGCTAACGTACGCCTTTACTACGCCACGAGAGAACTGTTCTCCAAGGCAGTACAGATATTTCGACTACATAGCTCAGTACACAACGGATATACGCTACATACCTGGTCCCGAGAATGTGGTCGCGGATACATTATCCCGAATAGAGGAGGTACGAGTTCCTAAAGGAATTGATTATCAGGCGCTTGCACGATGTCAGAACACCGACTCAGAACTACAAAGTCTCCTTAACAGTGGATCCTCGCTTAGACTCGAAAAGGTTAGAATACCCGACACAGACATCGAGGTCTACTGTGACGTTACGGTTACACCGCCACGGCCGTATATTACGCCCAAATACCGTCGTCAAGCGTTCGACTCGCTACACAATTTGAGTCACCCTGGAAACACAGCTACAGTGCGACTGGTGGCACAGAGATTCGTTTGGCCAGGGATGCGCAAACAATGTAGAGAATGGTCCCGTAAATGCCTTAAGTGTCAAGGCAGTAAAGTGACACGGCATACCTTTGCTCCTCTTTCCCAATTTCCTGCCACAACATCAAGGTTCTCCCATATCCACCTTGATATCGTCGGCCCTTTACCTATCTCTTATGATTACAGGTATTGTCTCACAGTCATCGACAGGTTCACCAGATGGCCTGAGGCGTACCCCATCAAAGATATCACGGCTGAGACCTGCGCAACCGCGCTTGTGTCCGGCTGGATCGCCAGATTCGGTTGCCCACTCAAAATAACAACAGATCGTGGCACTCAGTTCCAGTCACACCTCTTCCGAGCTGTCGCTGCCATGGTTGGTGCGCACCACTACAGCACAACCGCTTACCACCCTGCTGCGAACGGCATGGTCGAACGTCTGCACCGACACATGAAAGCAGCCATCATGTGTCACTCTACTCCGCAGTGGACCGAAGTTCTTCCACTAGTACTTCTCGGTATACGAAGTGCATGGAAGCCGGACATCGAAGCATCACCAGCAGAGTTAGTCTACGGCGAACAACTTCGACTACCAGGGCAATTCATCGCACCAGCTGATGACTACAAATCATCTGACGTCACTGACCTTGCAACGCGTTTGCGAAGTCGCATGGCCAACCTCACACCAAGGCCTGCATCCTGTCACAGAAAAGGACCATTTTACTTACCACATAGTCTCAGCGAATCATCACATGTGTTCCTGCGGCAGGACTTCGTTCGAAGACCGCTGGAACCACCGTATGGCCGGCCCGTACAAGGTCATACAACGCCAACCCAAATACTACAAGCTTGACGTACGTGGTAAAGAAGTTACCGTCAGCGTTGATCGACTGAAACCGGCCTACGTCATACAGGAAGCAGACGATCGGCCACCAGCAGTTCCTGAGCCACCAGCCCCACTCCCTGTTCCAGCAGAAGAGAGGAAGACGAGGTCCGGGCGTCGCGTGCACTTCCCAGATTTTTACCGCCCGCAGTAGCGGTCTAAGCGGGGGAGTACTGTGGCACCGCCTGTGGTCAGAGGACGCACCTGTTTGGAGCGCGCGTAGCTCGCACCTTCATCGGCCGCACGATGTGTGTACCTCACCGCCTGCGCCCGCGCACCGGCTGCGCCCCACGCCGGGTCTTCACACCGCGATCGCTCGGTCATCCGCGCCAGTCGCTAGCCTACCCCGACGGCGAATGCACGCGCAAATCGTTCCTATTTTTTATTACGTTTTTAACAATCTAGCTTCTCTAAAGCCTCCGTTTCACTTCTAACTCTTGCCTCTGTATCTTCTTAGTGCTTGTTTCTTTTCTACCTCAAACTGTAAGTCTTTACTCGCCTATTAAACGTCTATCTTCATCTTCAAAAACGCTTGTCATTTATACACACACCCTACGAGCAACTACACACTTATTCCGTATTCTCAATACAAAATTCAAAAGGCTCTAAGTAATGAGGTGAATTTCAACAACAGCCTTTAGCATATGCATATTCGGTCTAAAAAGTTCCCACTGCTGGCCTCTCTGTGAGAGGGAGCGGGCCGTAATCCACCACACGGGCCCAGTGCGGGTTGGTAGATGTAACATGTCTTAGATTTATATTTGTAGGACTCTAGAAGTTTGCCTTCAAAGTTTTGACAGCGTGGTGATGAAATAAATCACACAAAGTAAAGTGCCCCTTTAGGTTTGAACCCACAACCTACAGGGCGGGACCGATATCATCAGTCCTTATCTTCAGAAAATACATAATTTCAAAACTAAAAAGTTACACATGCGATTAATTACGAAACAAATTTGGCGGTTAACTTACAAGATCAGGTGGTCATTACAGCTCACTGGCATCGAACCTAGGCCCCGGTGCTGGCGACCGGCCAAATCTTACCACACGCTCAGCGTTTCAACGTATCAGAGGGGCTTGTGATACGGAAGACATTTTTGTTATTTTAAGGCTCTTTTCTTTCATGATAGCCTGGTACTTATCTAACTCATTTCTTCATTTAGTTAGTAGATGAATAAGATAGGGCAGGAGAATAATATTATTATGATGAACCGGCGTTGGGCAACCCCTCGCTAGCATCGCCACATCGCGGCATCGTTGCCCCCAAGCTATGGCCAGCAGTGGATGTCTTGAGGGTGAATTGATGATACTGACATTGTGCAGCAAATAAAGCGAAGGTAATGCTGCCTTTTTCTTGCAAACTACACATGAAAGGAACAAAAGTAAAATAAGTGTAAAATTAGGTTGAACTATCATTTTCATACAACTTTCGACGTGACATCAAGACAAGCGGGACCTTGGCAACAGGCAACTGAAGGAACACGGGTGGGTTTTAGTCAGTAGAAGTCTGACACCCTTCCGCTCCGCCCAGAGTGGGAGAAGTCATTGGATGATTTCACAACCTCAAAAAAAAAAAAAGCTTCCTATTAACGCTCTGAAGTTTTGTAGTTTGACATATACGAAAATCAATATGGCTCGAATCAATGGGGAAATCACTGGGGCTCGTTGGGGTCGGCTTGAACTCTAACCGGATACCACTGAATACCAGTATTTTACATGGAGCGACTGCCTATCTGACCTACACAACCCAGTAACTGGGTAATATGATAACCCCTCGGTAAGACTGGCAACTGAAGCTGGTCAGACTTTCGGGCTTCTGACGACCCGTAACGATCACTGTGAAACGTCCACGAATGACAGCCGGGACCAACAGTTTAACGTGTTTTCCGAGGCACGGAGGAGTCTTGGTGTGTAAAGATGGTCGGTCACCCATCCACGGACCAACCCCGGCAAGCGTAGTTTAACCTCATGGATCGACGCGTGCGGCTGTTATTATTTAGCCCCGAGCTCCTCGCAAAATAAATGAAAACATCACACAAAATTCATCATTTTGTTCAAAAACTGCACACCTTATCTACCATTCTCTATCAAATTAAACCGCTCAATCCCCTCTCGAATCAAAATATAAAATTGTAACCCCAGCACTAAAAATTCATAGAAACACACGTTCAGTCTAGACTTTCAAAGCGTCTAGACGAACATGTTTGTTGTACCTAATTTAAAATGTATTTTATGCATGTCTAAATCTTAGTTGCTTCGTTTGTCTTGCCTGCAGTGTGTACATTTACTTGGACGTTGGCCAGGTTGTCTCGAGCGGTCAAGGTATTAGCCGATACTGCGTTTTGGGGTATAACAGTGTTGAGAAGGCGTAAAATTGGGTCTGCAGCTGGTAATGAAGTAATAACGTGATAGTGTAAGCTGATTAAATTTGATTTCCTTGAAAGTATCTAATATAGTACATAACTGTCGCGGCCTGCAACTGGGCTATTGATGGATGATCGTGAAAATATGGGCCGGGGCGAAGCCGAGCCACACATACCTGAGTCCATCAATGCCTGGTTGCGGCCAAGGCTTTTATAGTACTTTTCTCAAACAATGCGCGGAAATTCAAACTAAGTAAATTAATTACCATTTCCAGAATCAATGACGAACAATAACGCTCGAATTTCCAAGCAAATTTCAGAAAAAAATGTCATATAACGCTTCAGTCTACGTTTCTGTCAATGTTCAGCGTGCATAGAGACATCTTTGTCAGTACTACGTACTTACTCTATAAGTAAGAGAACGCGTTCTTTTATACTCTGAATCGCAAATGAAAAGCAATTTCTTATTAAAATAAAAATAGTGCATTATCAGTAACTAATTGATTTGCTGATTCGGAAAATAGGCACTCAAATACCATCACTAGGTATAACGACAAAAACGATACAAAAGTTTTTCCTAATATTATGTGTTATGTAGATACTTTCCTATCCAACATAAAAAACAAAAGACGACACCCATTCAAAATCCTACCGCGATGGATATCAAAAACACATCTCCGATAGTCGCCACAAAAACAGACGCAGCCAAAAAACAAAGATTCTTAATAACACTCCCTAATATAGGTTCCCTTGAGAAAACAGTGGCGGCCAAGTTATTTATTCTGCTTTGAAGGAACACTCGGTGCTTGCCAGATCTAAGCAAATATTTCCTTCATTGTAAGGACGTCTTCAGACGTCTCTTAGTGTTGGTGAAATGGTTCGTGTTTCTCTTTAGGTACACTTGCAGCTGACTTAGAAGCGTTTGAGATATTTGTGTGATAAGGTCTTTAGGAAATCATTTTTGTTTTCGTAGATCAAATAAGATAAACTAGTAGAGTCTTCTAGAGTATTCTATTATATTCTAGTTTCACTATTTCTGCCTTATCTTATGTAATATGTATTAAAATATCTAGCCAAATTGGCTATCAGATCGGAGGCCCTATACAAAGTGAAATTCTATCAGCGATAAAGATGATGGAAAAGGCAAAAATGTATAGGACTGACACAAGCTATCGAAAAGCATGTCAATCCTGTTGAAAGTCGTTGTAGAAATACGAAATACTTTCCAAGCGATTGTCACTTGTCTAGGCCCTCATGCACTACCAGAATCCTATCGCGCTGTGGTTTTTTTTTTTCAAATATCGCAGCATCATGCTGAGATAGGAGGCTTTTTGGCCTCGTACAGGTTCTTTTTTAACTTTTTCTATTTTCATTATTTTGCTAGTTTTAATGTTCTTTTTACTGTTGTATTTCCTGTGCGTGTCCCAAGAAATATTTTTTTATTTCCTTCTAAATTCGCCAATTCAGAAAGAAAAAAAAAAAATACTACTTCCTTCGAGAAAATTATGAGAGAGC
This sequence comes from Lithophane socia, assembly GCA_947522985.1. Taxonomy (NCBI): domain Eukaryota; kingdom Metazoa; phylum Arthropoda; class Insecta; order Lepidoptera; family Noctuidae; genus Lithophane; species Lithophane socia. The sequence goes on along the minus strand of OX383270.1, from coordinate 1,712,340 downwards.
TGAACTTTTATAAGGTTTCACGATTTTTTATTGTATAGGTCACAACACAGATTTTAATAAGCCATCTTTTGGATTTATTTAACAAAATGCAAAATTACGGACAGTCCCGTATGACCGGTTCCTACTCAAATATTTCCCCCATTGATTTGCTCGTAGCTGGACGTTCTCCAAGGCGAAAGCCGGACGGATTCTTTCAGTGTATTGGTTCCTTCCGATGACGTCGGCACTTGTTTTTTAAAATGCCTCTCTTTGGCACTGAGAGTATTGACCGGGAATACTTAATGAGACTGTGGTTTTTGTCTTATGCATCAGTTTTCATGTACTGTGAATTGAGAGCATCTTCATGTAAAAGAGTAGGAAATTGGAATAAAAATGTATGACTTATGAAATTTGTAGTGAAAATGAGAAAGATCGTATGAGTTTGCGTAGATCACCACATCTCTAGGTTGAGTGGAATTAAGGCCTACGCAGACCGGGACGGCATTGCAAGGCATTTAAATTTTTATCAATCGACATTCAAACGTAATCGTTATAGAAATACAACATAAATTGCTATGCTTTCAAATGATGCCGTGGCATCGAAAGGGATTTCATTGCACGGCATTGAAAGACGCGTCACGGGCTCCCGCGGCGCGGTATCTAAGCGGCTAGTTTGCGCTGACTGACGGCAAAATCCTGTGCCTTGATCTTGTCAACTTGATCATCATCATCATCATCAGTTCAGCCCTGGAATCACTCGCTGCTGGGTATAGGCCTCCCCCTTTTTCCGCCATACTTTTATTCAAGTTTTATGATATAACTAAGTGGTGTCGTACTGTACCATGCTTTCAACAATCAATCTTCCAATCTTGATTTCCAGAGTGGACTTCAGAAATGGACCACCAGTCCATTGGGCAGTGGCCGGGGAGTTTGGAGCTCGCACACACTTCGTCCTCAACGAGTCCGATCCATCATCTGCTCACCTGGTGGTTGAGAAGGTGGCTCGGCAGGATGAGGGGGTCTACAGGTGCAGGATAGACTATGTTGATGCACCGACCAGAAATTACAGGGTCAATTTGACTGTTATAGGTATGTATTCTGCCCATGTATTTTGTATGTGTGTATCACACAAGAATATCTATTTTCCACCTTTCTATTACCGCATTTAAAGCTAATTAATGACTTTTTCAATATTGACTGACCCTTGCTCCAATAGTTTTTTGACAACGAATTAAAGAAAAATAATGAAAATGTAAAATTGTTTGCTAAACTTAGCTCTTAGTAAGTTTTTTTTTTTTTATTTATTCATAATGCAAATTGATAACAATAGTAAATTAAACTGTGTATGTCTCAAATATTATCCAATAGTTTGGACACTAAAGTTAGTCAAAGATTGGCAAAACCCATAAGGGTGGTTTTCAAACAAACAGCAATTTTTCAAGTGATTTCTCAAATTTTTTAAAATGAAAAATTCACTTTTTTAGTACGGCAATAAATGGACAAAAAAAAGTCTAAGCTTATGAGCATTCATAAGCTTTAGAATTTCCCATTTATTGCCTTATTGTTGTCTCCACATTGTATAAAATATCTTCTGTGTAGTGTGAATAAGACCTAAGAACATCAAATAAAATGTTTAGCAAATAGAATTCACTAACCCCTATAACTTTCCTGAACGGTGTGTAACATCCATTACGGTTAAAGGTTTACCCACTTAGTGCGTAGAAACACGGTAGAATGTTCTACCCTCTTATCTTTTATCTAGAATTTCCCTTTGAATCTGGAGGGCACGATTAGCGTAGTGGCTGGCTAGTACGACATGGACGACGGATGGACGTAGACTTGTTAGGAGTTCCATTGCCAACATGACAATCAATCAATTATTTTTCAATTATTTTTCGTTGCTTATTTATTTATTTCCTATGTATGTATGTATGTATCTATTATTTAGGATATGTATGTATATGCGTATCTATTTTAGTGTATTGTATTGATAACTTATTATTTGCACCTACGACAGCCCCATATTATGTCCAGGCAAATCACTGCCCATTCCAAGGTTGCCTGGAAGAGATCGTGGAAAGCGATAAGGCCGCCCATTGTATATTTTGTAGTGTTTGTTTTTTTTTTCCTTTCGTTACATATTTTTGTGGTGTACAATAAAGTATATATAAATAAATAAATGACAAAATGTGTGTTTAGATCACGGGTACAGATAATAATATTTAATTATTACGAGAATGGGCTATTGATTGTTGTACTCCTAATATGCATTGGAAAAAGTCCTTCAACGGTGTTGTTAGTAAAAAAATATCGAATCTTATCTAATCTTATAGTTCCCTGACACTGGCGAAACATTTACGACAAAACATGTTGAGTTCCTGCCGTTTTGCGTGAATGTGACGCATATTTTCCCGCAACTTGTTTATTTTCGTATATTTGTCCTTTCTTGGCGTCATGTTTGCCGCAAATAAACATATTTTCTTTCTTCTTTCTAAAAATTGTATGGAACATTGACAGGAACTAGAGATTTCAACATGTTTTGTCGTGAGTGTTTCGCCAGTGCAAACGCACGGTAACTATTATTCTTGTCCCACTGCAAGGCTAGGCTTATTAATCCCATTGTAACTAAATTATACAATTTTATTTGTTTCTGAACGTTTGTTTTTGTTTGCAGTTCCCCCAGAAGCTCCTCGGATATATGACTACGAGGGTACAGAGATTCTGGGGTCTGTAGCCGGACCCTTCAGAGAGGGACAAAATGTACTCCTATCTTGTCAAGCGGCTGGAGGTGAGCGTGGCAATGTTTTTGTTTTTCCTACTTGGAAAAGTAGCTAAAATAATTAACTAGGGTAGCTTATTGCAGTCTACTGTTGTTTTACAAATTAGCAGCAGTATATAACACCAATATATATATATGCCAATAGGTATATAACACTATGGATACCGGGACTTTGGCAACAGGCAACTGAAGGAACACGGGTGGGTTTTAGTCAGTAAAAGGCTGATACGCCGTTCCGCTCCGCCCAGAGCGGGAGAAGTCATTGGATGATTTCAAAAACTAAAAAAAAAAAAACGGTTTAAAACACCATGTTATTTGCCAGAACTCTAAAGAAAGATTGCGATTAGAGTCTAAAGCCTACATCACATCTACAAGTAGGTACATGGCCAGAGTTTTAAGAGATTGCTAATTAAAGATTCCCACATAAGAACACTTTGTTACGTAGCTGATAATGCTTGAAAAGATTCCCACATAAGAACACTTTGTTACGTAGCTGATAATGCTTGAAAAGATTCCCACATAAGAACACTTTGTTACGTAGCTGATAATGCTTGAAAAGATTCCCACATAAGAACACTTTGTTACGTAGCTGATAATGCTTGAAAAGATTCCCACATAAGAACACTTTTTTACGTAGCTGATAATGCTTGAAAAGATTCCCACATAAGAACACTTTGTTACGTAGCTGATAATGCTTGAAAAGATTCCCACATAAGAACACTTTGTTACGTAGCTGATAATGCTTGAAAAGATTCCCACATAAGAACACTTTTTTACGTAGCTGATAATGCTTGAAAAGATTCCCACATAAGAACACTTTGTTACGTAGCTGATAATGCTTGAAAAGATTCCCACATAAGAACACTTTTTTACGTAGCTGATAATGCTTGAAAAGATTCCCACATAAGAACACTTTGGTTCGTAGCTGATAATGCTTGAAAAGATTCCCACATAAGAACACTTTGGTACGTAGCTGATAATGCTTGAAAAGATTCCCACATAAGAACACTTTGTTACGTAGCTGATAATGCTTGAAAAGATTGCTCAAATATCGAGTAGAGTAGAATTAGAGAGTTCTATGGGCACATGGTTCTATGGGTTCTGTACAGCAGCGGACTACTATAGGCTGATTGTGATCAGTGGGTCTAAAATGGTCACATTAGCACTGTAAGAATACACTTACATTTCATTTCCTGAATTTCCAGCTGTCATTAGCAATTCCTCTAATTTGACACAAAAGCAATTCATATTATTATGTGGACTATTTTACGAATCTCCATAGAAAACTGTCAAACAGACGAATTATTTCGTAATATAAATCGTACGCAGATCATTTATCAATTGTGAGTTTGTGACATTTTACGATGATTCATAATATTTTCCTATTATGATTCTGCCAAAGTGACAGTTTTAAGCCCCCAGGTATCTCTAATTGCACTTTAAAGTGCTCAAACTTTGGTCGCTCTTATGTTTAATCATCATCACCATATCAGTAATAAAAATGTTTAATGCATGCTAATTTAGGATGATAAGGGCAGGCGAATTATAATTGCAATGCTTGTAAAAGGCTGCTAAATCATAAGTACTAACATAACATAACACCAACATTGTACACTTAGTTCGCAATAAACGTTTTGACTTTGACTTTTGACTTTATTTGTGATACGTCACATTCTCTTATTCACTAATTTTCTACAGGCAAACCCTCACCAGACGTATCATGGTACAGGGGCGATGAGCGACTGGCCTACACGAAGGAAGGCTCCGTAACTCAGTTGCACCTGCCAAATTTATCCAGAGAGATGACTGGTACCAAGCTGCAGTGCAGGGTGGAACCCCCACTGCTGCAGCCACAATCCAGAGAAGTTACTATTAGATTATACTGTGAGTACGTGTAAATGATCTGACCAAGATTATTTCCAGATTTTTATATTAACATTGACATTTTATATCAACAATGACATGATTATTTTCTTTGGTAAAGTACGTAAGTATGATGATTACTTGTAAAGTATTGTTTTATTGTGAATGTGAGGACTATGTGGATATTTATTTTTCGTTCTGTTAGTTTTAGCGAAGGTCTGGCAATTTGAGAACTTTATGCGACCTACCCAAATGTCCTTTCTTTGGTATTGTTCGTCGAGTCGTTGAGCTCCTTAAGTTCTGAGTTGAGCTCCACTATTACTGACAAATGCTTGCACTGACTGGACAGGTCCACTCAAATCTGTGTGGTTCTTTCCTCAAAAGACCATTTCAGACTCTTATCTACATGGTCCTCATATGGCCTGACCAAGATTATGTCTGGACTTTAAAGGAGACGGTGACCTCTGAGTTTGTTTCGGCCTTTCTTCTCAGAGTAGTCAGATAGGAAACGCCGACCTCATCTAGTTTTAAAAATGTGATTGACGTGTAAAAGTGTTTGTACAAACCTACTTACAGTAATAAAATCATTTATCATTTACGTCTTACGTTTTCCTAAAAATCTTAATTAGTGTTTCTTCAAACCTCCTCGACTGAAGTAAGTAACATTCTTTTATATTCACAGTAAAACCTCAGTACATTCGAGTGACCGGCAGTGGTTCAACAAGAGCTGGCATGGACAAGTCTTTCGTGTGTACCACGCGGGGTTCGAAGCCGGCCCCAAACATTGAGTGGTTTATTAACTCACAGCTTGTGGACTCCACGTTGACACAGGTTAGTTATGGTTAATTATCTTAGGCTCACTTGCGCGTTCAGAAATAACTCGGGAGTTAACCTAACTCAGGGTTAAACCAATGATTCTCTTTGGGCTGTTAACTGTGAGTTAGTAGCATAAATTATGAACGCGCGATTGGGCCTTAACAGGTTACACTTTTTTTAATAAGGACCACTCTGCGACTAAAGGCCTCCTCCAGAGAGGTCTATTTAGAAATAATAATTGATGAATAAATAATGTATTTATTATTATTTATTTAAATCACAATTATAACACCTTTACAGACTCATTCAAGGCGATGTTTTACGGTTAAAAATAAAATTACTTGTAAGCAAAATTACAAAGAAATTTATAACTATTCATAAAACAATTATTATAAACATGATATCGTTTATAATACAAGACCTCTTTCAATTATTACTTTGTCATTTAAATTAATAATAAATAAATAATGAATAAGAATTTGAATACTAATACAATTTCATAAATTATTTTATAATAAAATTAAAGAATGAAATTAAAGTATTAAATAATTGTCGTTACATGCTTAGGAAACAAATATGTACCTAATGAAATAAGAATTCAATGTCTAATATTTCGACAATAATCGAAATATTTGACAGTCAATTCTAATTTGACTTGTAAGAATTGAATGTCTAATATTTCGACAATAATCGAAACATTTGACAGTCAATTCTAATTTCATTACATATTTGTTTCCTAAGCATGTAACGATAATTATTTAATACTTAATTTTATTCTTTAATTTTATTATAAAATATTTTATGAAATTGTATTAGGGACAAATAAAGGGCTTTCAGTAAATCACATTATATTACACCGGCGCGGCGCGGCGCGGCGTGCTTTAAAAGAGACATGTAGAGATTCTTATTTGTCTCTTTTCGAATGTGGCGAAGTTTTGTGTTACAACGGTGTGAATCAAAAAAGACCCTCCACACGAATGATGAATACTCAGTTAAATCCTTGTCTAAATAAAAAACCGGCAAGGTGCGAGCCGGATTCGCATACGTAGGGTTCCATACCGTACTAAAATAGAGCAAAAAAATGCCAAAAGCAACACGCGTCTTGTACGGGAACCCCCTTTAATTATTAACTTCATTTAATTTTTATTATTTGTTATTAAAGAGGCAATAGAAATACACATTTCAACCTATCATGGTTCATGAGATACAGCTCGCTGACAGACAGATGAAACGGACGAACAGCGGGGACTTAGTAATAGAGTTCCGTTTGGCACCCTTCGGCTACGGAACCCTAAACAACGGGATCTGTTATGATTTGTCTATTTATGTTATTGTTTTGCAGAGAAGTATAGTACGACACAACTTAGATGTAGCATACATTTGAAAATTTGCATTCATTCATTTCAACTTTCCAAATGTATTTGGTTAAAGGACTTTACAAGTTATTGCGTTTGTGTAAAGATCATTTTCACCTAAGGGCTTGTACACAAAACTGCGAATCGGCGCGATGCGAATTCGCAACGCAGAAGGTTTCTTTAGAAAATCTTAGGGTTCCGCTGATTTTTGCGATGTGACGTCGCAACGCAATTTTGTGTACAAACCCTTAAATAGTAATAATGATTGGAAATTTTGAAGGCGCACTCAGTTCGGATGGTGATCGGTTTTACGAATTTTGCCGATGATACATCTAAGTTGTGTCCTACTGTAGCTTGATACTTGGAGAGGGGGGAATGGTGAACTTTTTATTCGAGTCTTTTTTTATCTACTGGTTCCACGTGTACAACAGTTTACTGTACCTAAATATAGTTTAAAATAACATATTATAAAATAAAGTCCTCTGCCGCGTCAGTCTGTCTGTTCGCGATAAACTCAAAAACTACTGCACTGATTTTCACGCTGTTTCCATCAATGGATAGGGTGGTTCTCGAGAAAGGTTTGAGTATATAATAACCGACATCCACGCGGACCAAGCCGCGGGCATCAGCTAGTTTAAAATAAAGCAGACTTGAGTTTTCATAGTGTATTTTATTTTTATGTCATTAAATAAATCTTTCGTCTCCCACAGGTGGAAGTAGATGGAGAAGTAACGAAGAGTGTGTTAACTTGGCACGTGCGTCGAGAAGACAGCGGGAGGCAGCTGACTTGCCGCGTCTCCAACCCTTGGTTTCCTGCGCATACGCTGGAAGACTCTGTCACCTTGGATGTTATGTGTGAGTAGAAGAAACTATAATTAATAGTTATTAGCAGCTGACCAAAAAGAAAAAGTTGGGGCAAATTATGCGTCACATCTACGCCAAACAGCCATCGCTCAGCATAATGCTGCGACCCTATGTGAGACAGAGCCCCAGCCAGACAGGTTGGCAGAATGTTTTCCATATTTTTTCAAGTATCTTCTATATTATTGATTGTCTGTACGGATCAGCAGCATAATAACATATTTTATCCCAAAATATATTTTTGCAACAACGCAAAAAATTGCTGTTTTTACAAAAATCAAAACGCTATAAATTCCATAACGGCCAATCCCGAACACGCGATTTACAAATACAATACAACTGCGGACAAAATAATTGACCCAGTAACAAAAACAAGTGAAAACCTACGGGCGATATATCAAATGCACACCACACACTAGATACGGGAGCGGTTGAGTTCCGGCGGTGTTTGCCGGCGGCCCGAGTCGTGTGCCAACAACTTTGTCCCCAAGTTTAAATATTATCGCGGGCTAGAGGCTTCGTGTTGTGCCGTGATACACGGAGTGTCGCAATACGGGTTTATTATGAAGTATTTATGCTATTGTTTATAAACATAGCTGGCTGGAACTGGAATACGGGCTGGTGTTAGCATAAATTAGATTGAGGAAGTAACTATTTAACATTTGTTGAGTAATTACTGAATTTGGTGTGTAACTGTTTTTAAGGTTTTGATGATTGCTTTCAGTGCTAATAGAAATTATTTTGTCTTTTTCCTACATTTAGTTTCTATAAAATACTGTATACTTGCCTTTACGTTTCAGGCTTATTTATTCCAAACAATACAAAACGATAGTTAAGATAAACACATATTATCCTGCTTTCCGAAGCGAGGCTTATGCAATATGCACTAATATAACGGCCATTACATTCATTAGGCTGACACACCTAATTTACTCAAACCTAATGAGGTAAATGAAGCTATAAGCGGCCTTCTGTGAGTTGCAGCCATTCGTGGTTTGAGATAGATATTGCATTATTAGAATATTTTGAGATAGATTCTGAACTTACAATCATTCTATTGTCAGCACCTTTTTATGACATTCTGTAGTTAATGTTAGCGTCAAGCAAGAGAAAAGGTTGAAAATCTTGTATAGGTATACAAAAAAATACGATCAAATAATTGCATTGCCATATTTACTTAACTTGGAAAAAGGATAGCTTATTGTCAAGTTTGGTGATTACACAATACAATTATTTTTTTACCTTTCTAGGTATTAAGACAATTTACAGTTAATTTAATAGCTTGAGTTATAATTAAATTACTTATAAGTCTATTTATAAGGTCAGACTGCAATTAGATTAGGGTCTATCCTATTGTTGAACACTAGAACAAGGGAAAAAAAAACCTTTCTAGCAGCCTGATTTGGAGGCTTATGTTTAGTAGTCGGCGGTTTTATTTTTATATCGTAATGCGACTCTGCGCACCCCTATGGGAAAAGCAGTTTAAATCTAACGCTAAACTCAACGCCACTCAGTTTCCAACTATCATGACAACTCGGAAACAACGTAAACAAAATCCACGCTGAGCAAAAACAAACTTTCCCCCTCCATTATATTTAAACAGAAATAGTGTGACAACGAACAAACTCATAACATTAAGTTAAACATAAACGGGTTAATGCGATTACTTCAAAAACGTAAGCTGGAACAACTTTCGTAGTCAAGTTTATCTCGTCAAGTTAAAACATTATCGCATATTGTCAAGCAGTGGGTTGGTACTCGCGGCCTCATGTGTAAGATGGTTGGGCCAATGTTGGACCAAGTTTGAGATTGACGTAAATTAACAAAAACAAAAAAAACGTTTATTAAAAACTTTTACAGTAAATCTTACATAGGAGCCCTCTTTTAAGTAAAAGAATCCTGAAAGAAAGATACCTGTGCTGTAGGAGGTCCCGCTCTATGACAAAATATAAAAAGGTAATAGTGGTGACAAAGACAAAAACATAGTTAAAAAAGAAAATTATAAAAAAAATAAAAAGTTACAGTAAAATCTTAAAATTAAATTAAACAAGCTATGACTTGAGCTGTAATTTATTTTAAAAAAAGAAAAATAAGCTTAGAGATACGTCATCTTAAAAAAAATATTTTCCCAAAATATTGAAATTAATATTTTGGGAAAATCATAAAATAATAATTATCTTATTAGTTTGTAAGCTGATTAGGAGTTTTCAGAATTTTGTCTCAGTGGCTGTTATATTTATAGGTCGAAGCGTAGGTGTAGGCCCATTCATAGCAAAAGTAGGCAATCGACTTATTCATGGAATTTCTAATGAAGAAACTAACGATTTTTCCTCGATATAAAGTTTGTCACTAAAAGAAACAAAACAAAAATAACACAAAACATGCAAAAAAACACAAAACAAAACAAACAAAGAAAACATGCAAAACTATGAACAGCCAAATTAAATGCACTAAAGTTCAAGCTACCAAATGGTTAGCAACAAAAGTGTGAGTTAATAATAAAACCTAGAACATAACCTCCATAAACATATCCACGTGGCCCAAATTGTATTATTTTAATTATTGTGAATGTGAGGACTATGTGGATTTTTATTTTTGTTTTATCTTTATATTTTTTTCGTTCTCAGTTAGTGTTAACGATGGTCTGGCAATTTGAGTATTTTATGGGGCCTACCAAAATGTCCTTTCTTTGGTATTGTTCGTGGAGTCGTTGAGCTCCTTAAGTTCTGATTTGAGCTCCACTATTACTGACAAATGCTTGCACTGAATGGACAGGCCTACTCAAATCGTTGTGGTTCTTTCCTCAAAAGACCATTTCAGACGCTAATATGACCAAGATTATGTCTGGACTTTAAAAGAGACTGCGACCTCCGAGTTTGTTTCGGCGTTTCTTCTGAGTAGTCAGATAGGAAACGCCGACCTCATTTAGCTTATTTTTAATATGACGTGTAAAAGTAATTCCAATATCTTATTTACAGAATAAACAATTTCATTTCAAAGCCAACCAAACACCAACACCAACATTTGCAATTTGCCACCAACACGTAAACATGGCGCCAGAATTAGCAGGCAGCTTATTTAACTTTTTGAAGTTTGTTAGTTGACTTACACGCGTACGGGGATGTTAAATAATTTTGTTATGATATAAACACTTGAGTGAGAGCCCCAAGGATTACTGACGGACGGATTAACTTTGACAATGATAGAATAGGGGGATGTTTTATCTTTACGCCTGGTGCTGATGGGGTAAGCGGAAGAACATTTGAAGTTGGTCAAGTGTTGGTTTAGATAGCGTTGTTATCTTTTTATGAGGTTAACTGTGTAGTAAGAAGTTGTCTGGTGTTTTCTGTAATGATTATACTGTCTTTCAAGACACTTAAGAACATCTAAATCTAAGATTTCGCCTGTAAAGTATTTTTTTTTTATCTTGCTTGCACTGACACACAGCTGAGCAAAAGCCTCTCCCGAATCTTTCCAAGCATCCTTTCCCAGGGCCACTTTGATCCCTAGCGGTACGTAATACGTCCTATAAAGTAATAACAAAAAAAAATGCCCGTTTTTTTTTTTAAATTTGTCTGTCTTTGATGTCTTATTTATACCTTTTTAGTTGGCTTTTAAGTCGTAGTAGAGTATATAACTTTTTTTTTTGTCTGATCAAAGTGACTAGGCAATAACTCAAGTTATTTTATTTTATAAACAATACAATTCCACACTTTACTACACCGACAGGGGACCGTTAAAAACAAGTTTTAATATCGCACGCGGGAAATTACGAATAAAATTCGTTATTTTCGAAAAACTTATTTAATGCACGTACGGAATGCAGTAGGTAATACGAGTTGCAAAACAAACAAACAACGTAATAATTGTACTGTTGCCCGCTCCCCAGGTTCGAAGTGGGGCAAAGAGTTTAGTGGGGCAGACGGGGCATAACTTTGAGACCAATTGTATAACATATTCCATCTCGCTTTCCTGCAATCTGTGGGAGTGATTTCGTGAAAAGCAACGGAAGTGTGTTACAGGAAGTCGGGGAAGCGCGCGCTATTTGATTTGACCACCCAAGTAACACAGTCTTGGAGGTTTAAAACAAATCTGTCTATTGACAGTCTATTCATGGTTAATCTTTAGATCGGGGCTTTCTAAAGATGGTTTCAATAAAGAAAATGTATTCTTATAGAGTTTTTTTTCTCAAGCTCGATTATTTTTAGAGCATTTGTTCTATAGCACACTTATTTTAAGTACGTTTATAGGTATATTGAATGTTTTAAGATAAAATGCTCTACAAATAGTTAATATAGCCTAAAGGTACCTAAATTGAAGTAATTTTATAGATAAGATGAGATAAAACATTCTGTTTTAGCTATTGGTACTCTTATCTTTGTCTATAAAGAGACTTAAGTCTATATAAAATACTTTAATAGATATTTTTCAGTTTGTCTATAAAACTGATAGTGAAAACGTATTTTTAGTGTTTTTTTTCCTAAAAATAGCTTAATTAAGTGCAATTTGTATTAAATATTTGAATTGGATGATTTTATGCAATGGAGACAGTAATAAAATTAAAAGTTCTGGTGGCGTTCGTCGAAAAATCGGCAAATATTTAAAAAGGAAGAAAAATAAAGAAGAGTTACAGACGAGTTATTCAGAATCTAGTAACTTTCTCCAAAATGCGGGAAATTGTTCTTCGACAGAAGATACAACTAAATTTGCAGTGTCCCCTACAACATCACAAAATTATGTAAGTGAGCAGTCCGATTCTGAGGAAAACAATATAAATGACGACGACGAAAGTCGATCTAATTGCCTCAAAAGGGATCTGCGCCAGTGGTCAGCAACTCATGCTATAACTCACATAGCCTTGAAAGAATTATTTCAAATAATAAATAATTTTCAACCCGATACCCTACTACCAAAGGATCCAAGAACATTGCTGCAGAGTCCAAGAACGATTGAAATAAAAAAAATCGGTAATGGCGAATACTGGCATCACAGGCTGAAGAATAATCTCACAAGATATTATTCACACTGTCATTATATAAAACAGAAAGAATATCTTTTACTTACCCTCTTGAATTGATTAATTAGATTGCTCTGTTACTGCATAAAATGGTCCACCGTTCACAACACATCAAATTACATGTTCACTGATGAACGTCTAGAAATACTGTGAGAAGATAAAAAGGAATACAGAGATGACAGTTACTAGGTAATCTTAAACCACTCATAAATCTGTTTATTCTTTTACTAGATAGTTTAGTATGTAGCAAGTGAAATTATTCTTGTCATAGAGCTAGAGCCATACTGCAGAAAATTCTCTAGAGTATTTGTTCTATTAAATTCGTTTTTCTAGTAAATTTTATCTTGACGCCATTTTTATTGCCTATTTTTGCTTCAAATGATTTTCGTTACATATTTTAATGCTTATTTTTCTGTTTTTATCATTCAATTATGTCTAATTAAACATTTAATATGGTTAAAATTACTATAATTTGAATAAAATGAGTATTTTAACAATTAAAATGCAATTTAAAAAAAAATCTTATAATAAATAATATTCATATTTGGTAAAAAAAATATTAAATTTTACATTTACAGCGGGTGCTTTTATTTTAAGAGAGTTTTACATAATATTCGACAATAGAATTTCAATCGCATATAGTTTTGCTTGTTTTAATAACTAGCTAAAACACAAGTAATATATGAAAAAAGTTTATTACGCCATGATGCAATACAATAATAAGTTTAAATAACTCTTGTAAGTTCTGCGCCATTATGTGTCGTTGTCTGTTACAAATCAAATGTTACTTAAAGTTGTTAGTCTTGAGTTAATTTTGGTTTAAAAACTTGACGAGTAAAAACTTCTTTAAAGGTCTCAACTTTATCTTTAAGCTATCTACTAGTAAAATGTGTGGTCTGTAAAACGTTTAGTGAGACACTAGAAAAATCTCTACAGACAATTTGAAAATTTACAACTCTTATCTCTATCTATTCATGTTTTCTTAACTCATTCTTATGAGAGGTGATAAGGTTGTGCCCACTTTTACTAAACTGTGTCTATAAGCGTTCTTGAATATAACTTGGGAGATATTTTACTCTTAAAGCAGACAATAAAATTAAATTCTATTAGATGTCTAATAGTCCGTTTTTAGACTTTTACTTGGGCAATAAGCACGCGCGGTGCTAGAATTGGCCGTCAGATATTACCAACCTATTTTCCGAGAGGTGTAAGGCTCGCTCCTTTTTTTTTAAGTGTCTGAATTATTTTTAAGGCCTGTAAATATTGATGCTTTTAAAAACTTATCTTATTCAGTTTAAGCTCAGCCAAGATCAATGTTTTCATTCGATACATCGTTCAACCCGTGTTCAAGACTTAATTTTAGGAATTTGATCCCATTGACAATCAAATTCATGTCTTGCTGTTAGTTCTTGGATAATGTGACCCTATTACAGATACATTTTTTATTACTTGCAAAATCTGAGGGTGGGAAATCATCAAATGACTTCTCCCGCTACGCGGAGCGGGAGGGCATGTCAGACTTTTACTGACTAAAACCCACCCGTGTTCCTTCAGTTGCCTGTTGCCAAGGTCCCGGTATCCCTGTCGGACTTTCCCGCAACCCTGGCAGATGCTCTACCATCCTTACTCTTTGCCCAAGCATTATGTAGGTCCGACTTTGTCAGAGCATCCGTGCTCTGAATAAACAATTCTGTCGCTGTCTGCCCCAATAGAAATATTCACTTATCTGCACGCTCTTTGTCCTTAGCGTAGCAGCAGAGCTCCAGGGTAACAATAGTCTGTTTGAGTCAGCGGTGGTCGATACTGCAGTACCAATGAAGTTCTAGATATACTTTGTAACGTAAAACCTTTTAAGTAGAGCTTTCACATTTTGGTACCTAACTCTCCAACGATGAGTGGTGTGATTCTTATTGTCTTAGGACAGGTACTGTGTTAATCTCCTCTTGGTGAAGCTGGTAGAAATACACTGGATGCATGAAGCCGAGGATCGGTCGATGTGGTGACGCTTGGGGATGGCCTTTGTCCAGCAGTGGACGGCATTCGGAGGAAATATGATGATTATAATGGTGGCGGCATCTTCGCTTCAAAGACGATGTCACACAAAATCCTGCATCGCGCAATTAGAGTTTACCGCGCGATGGACATATAAGATCCCAACATAAATCGTTGGGCAGTTTCCTGCCAGACACGACACCCGTCTGGTCGGAGGATCCTCCCTTTTCTATAGAGGATGATTGGATGATTTCGTGTTTATTTTCGTGTGGTTAGTGACAAACCTGGTTTCAGAGTTTTAAAGCCACCCAAGGGCCTCTGACTTGGCTTCTCATGCCGTCGAGAAGTATCTCGCTGGCATGCCGGTTTCCTCACGATGTTTTCCTTCACCGTTTTTAAAGCAAGTGACAATACGCACATGAATCCGAAAAGACAGAGGTGCGTGGCTTGGGTTCCAACTCGAGACCTATGAATCTAATAAACCTCCTAAGAATTTAATTATCATCATTCGCAGCCATATTCCACCCATTGCTTATTATTGGCCTTTTGTGCGATGCTTTCCTGGATTTAAAGATTTCAAAGAATTTGAGTATCCAAAAATTCTACACGTATTTATAATAAAGCTAATGAGATTTCCAAGAAAGTCTGCTTTTAAACCAAACAGACTTCGTTATTCTATAATTAAATCCCCTTCTATTTAACGTTATTATCTTCAAGTTACAAGTCAGTCCTTGAAACTATTAGCTCGAATAACAATTCCTTGGAAAGTCTCACAATTTCCAAACTTAGTGACAGCTTTAATCAATCAACCTAAAAGTTCGACTTGAATTTAGGAGATACTGAACAAAAATGAGTAAAGTCGAAACGTGTTTCGAATCGAAGGAAAATGTTCTAGTTTGTAATGATTCTTATAATGTCTACAAACGTCCCAATTTCCCGCTATTTTGTATTGTTGAACTGTCAAAGAAATTACGAACTAAAAAATTGGAAAGCTTCGGTGAAAAATGTCTAAAGAATTTATTCTTTGAAAAATGGCTGTGTGTACCCCAACTTGGTGCTTACTAAGCATAAGCCACATTAACTTAACATTAACACTAAGCATAAGCCATAGCTCTTGTGCCATAATTACTTCTGATTGTATGCGGTGAATGTAACACAATTTTAAAGAGTGTCCGTAGAGTTTCTTGCGCGATCTTTTCCATGTACCTACCTAGTTCGCTCTGGAATGGGCAACTGGCTTCATATTTCTGACTGACCGACTCCTTGACAATTCAAAAGTGCCTGTAAATGGTTTAATTGAAATAAATGCTTGAAGTTTGAGTTTGTCACAATGAAGTGCAAGCTACTGGCACGCTTTTGAAAACGTTACGGACATTTATTTACTATCTGACCCGACAGGCGTTGTCCTGTCCAAATGTCCAATTCATAAAAAAATCAAATATAAAATGCATTTTTAGTTATTTCCGAATTTGCCAATTTTCCCGGCAACTTTAAAAGAAAATCATTCCATAATGTGTGTATACTCAGGTCGTATTCCGTCGTATAATATTGCGGGAAGTCCGAAAGGGATACCGCGGGGCCCTTATTGGCAACTGAAGGAACACGGGTGGGTTTTAGTTAGTAAAAGTCTGACACGCCCTCCCGCTCCGCCCAGAACAGGCAGGACAGGCAACTTGTCATTTGATGATTTCCCAACATCAAAAAAAAAAGTTTGTATAATATGTGTACTCAGACACAGACACATTACGGCATAGCATTATAGACATAACATTTTTCATTATTTTGTTTGTTGCAGATCCTCCAGTAACGCAGATATCACTGGTAGAACCCAAGGAGCCTCGTCTATTGCGAGAAGATGAAAACGCTGTGCTGCTGTGCTCAGCTGATGCATCGCCACCAGCTGTTAATTTTACCTTTTATAAAGGACCTGAAGTAAGTATTAAGAAATGTATTTATTCTTAGCCTTGTATAGACTGTTATGAAAAATCCATATTATTTACATATTAATTTTAGCATTTAACACCATAAAAACCATATTATGTAACCATTAGAAAAATACATAATATCGTGGAGTGTCTAAGTTGTCACGTAGATGATATTGTGATATTGCGGACGGACGCAGACCAGCCCGTTGAGATTGAATCCATTTTGTCATTCCGAAAGGAAAAATTAAAGAAAAGCTCGCACCGCAACGCCCGCACCTTTGAAGTTACTGAGTTGCCGCGGATCGGAAGTTACGCGACAGACGTGTCTGCGCTACCACGGACGATATCACGATACTCTTCCTATGGTGCGTCGGTGCGGGCTGGTCCGTATTCGTTCGCAATACCACGCACCGTGGCAAATAGCCTTTAGGTGACGGAGACTAGGTCTTATTAGTGTATTTTTAGAATTCAGTCTTAGTGATTTTGCCTACCAATGTCATAAATGTTTGTTTTAAAATTAATTTATTAGAAGAATCAGTTGATATACATAAAGATAAAGAACTTAAACAAAACACTCAATTAGTGGCACATAAAACGAATTAGGTACATTTTTCTAGCATATATTCCTAATGATAACCTTACCCACTCTTTATAGGAGCCGCAACTCATACATTAAATAATCTAAACAATTTTAAAATCCAACGTTATAAAGAAATTCAACAAAGTTATCCGTAAATAGTAACTTGGCATGTTCAGGTACCTAAGTCTTAGTTAGCGTGATGCAATAATGAGAATTTAATTGTGGCTTCATGAAAATTCAATTTGTTATACTAGAAAATAATAACTTCATAATAACGTTCGGTTTTACGTAATACACGTTGTCATAATTAGTTTTAGCTTTATTTTTAGAATCTCGAGGCTTAAATTTTTTTTCATTACGCTTTGAGGATTTTACTTGTAATTGTTTTAATAAATTTAGATTATATTAAAGGCTCTTTGTGTTTGTGGTTGATACAATTATAAATTCTGCCCTCACATTGTTCTGCTTTTAGTTGAGAAAGGTTGAAAAAGATTGTCACTACAAGAAAATTTGACATTTTATACCTACAATTCAATTTCAACTCTTTATTAGTGGCTTTTGCCGACATGTAAATTATTTAGTTTTGTTACAGTTGTAATGGCAATCATGTCATTTGGTTTAAATAGGTTTTTATTTGTAGTTTCATATTTATCTTATATAGATTCTTTTCTGCCTTGTGAATGTGAGAACGTTGTAGGCTTAGTGGACTGTAGACTTTTTTTTACCTGAAAGTTTTTGAAAGGCCTACACCGTCCTCCCATAACTATTAACACTGTAATTCAAAAATATTGAAATAGCCAATTATCTTTTAAAAGAGTAACCATGGAGTTTCTTGTCCGGCTCTTCTCCATAAGAAACGACCAATTGGAACCGTGCACCTAGCTTCTGACGTTTCATAAGTGCCCATGTAGGCTTATGTGAAATAAAATATTTTGATTTTTGAAAAGTGCCACCTTAAATAAAACTATCAAACTCATACTCAAAGCATTTATTTGAATTAAACCATTTACAGGCACTTTTGAATTAGCAAAGGGTCGGTCAGTTAGTCACAAAGTTGAATGTTTTGTATCAGTTCCAGTGATGATCTTTAATTAACAATAGTCAAAACTGTAAAACGACTGCACAGAATGTAATGATCACTGCTAATACTCGAACATCAAAGAACACTACCACTTGCTTATTAAATTGTCTTATAATTTGCTTAAAAAACGGTGAAGGAAAACATCGTGAGGAAACCAGCATGCCTGAGAGATATATTTTTCAACGGCATGTGAAGCCAAGTCAAAGGCCCATGGGCAGCTTTAAAACTTTGACACCAGGTTAGTCACTAACCACACAAAAAGAAGATCAAAGAACAAATCTACGAATAAATAAAATTAAGCATTTTTTATTTAGCTTTTTAGCGAAGAAGAATAAAAATGGTTGTCAAAACTAATCCTAACTAATACTATAAATGCGAAAGTGTTTGTTTACTACGCTTTCACGCTAAAATGGCTGAACGGATTTGGATGAAATTTGGCACATTATGTAGGCTTGACCTGGAGAAGCATATAGGCTCCTTTTCATTCTGGATCGCAAACGAATTCGCGGACAACAGCTAGTTAGTAATAATATTAACTTCTGCTGCGACTTACAATTGCAACAAACAGAGCCTAAGCTCTCTGTTGTTCTTTGTCTAGGTCCACCTAATCAGGGACGATCCTATCGGAGGTCTGTCCATAGAAAATAACAGACTGGTCATCAGAGGACTCAGAAGACATCATTCGACGGTGTACCGGTGTCGGGCCAGGAATTCTGAGGGTAGTGCGCTGAGCGACCCTCTTACTTTGAATGTCCTATGTAAGTTTTTTTTAATTTATAAATTTTCAATAGGTACAGCTTTCAAATTATTAGTTTTTTTTTTATTATGATTATTTCGTAAATATTTAAAGTGTTCGCTCAAATCTATACCTTTTTTTCCGTGGCGAAATCCTAAATCGATACCGAAGTTCATAATCAGCTTTAAAAACTGCTAGCTGGTCAAAAACTGGCCGGCTAACGGCAGTATTTGTAAGGAGCTAAGATGTCTTGTTTTGCAGAGACAATTACGGTTTTTGGTTTTTCCTATATTATTATCTGATTTTGATCACATCTTATTAATAAGAGTTATTTATTATCGTAGGAGATAATACTTATTATTTATCGTTTCTTCATAATTTTTCTCAACCATCGCCACTTTCTTCCACTTCTTATTTAGCTCGACCAGAATGTGCAGCTGGCAATGTGATCCAGCAGTTAGCTGGTGCTCCTGGAGGAGAAGTCAGGGCGAGATGCTCAGTGACTGCACCAGCGAGTCGTGATGCTGGGCCTTTGAGGTTCTATTGGACATATAATGGAACTAAGGATGTTTTACCGGTATGTTATCAATGCACAAGAACCATTATTATCCATTTTTTTAAAGAAAAAATTCTATTTATAATGCGATTTTTTTGCATATTTAAGAAATCTGTGTAACAACAACGTCAATAAATTATTTCGAAATGTGGACTGGCGCTAAAAAAGATAGACTAGTGTGGACCTCTTTAAATTTTGGTCTCTAGTCAAAATACTTTTATTATAAGTTCAAATCCTCAAATTATAATAAAAACATTTTACAAAAATTTTACAAAACACTAAAAAAGTGAAAATAACTTTTATTTCGGAAGTAGGTGGCAAAAAACGAAAATTGAAAAGCAAACACAAGGACTTCCGAAATTAAAGTCGGATATCGACGGAAGTCAGTTAAAAATAAATATTAATACAACTGACAGACGTCGAAAGGGGTCAACATAGAGGTTGATCTGTCTATTCGTCCTGGTATCTAGATGTAACTTGATGTGCATCACAATACTCATGCTAGGACTATTCCCACAGATACCAGCAGCCAACGTGACAGTGATGGGATCGACAAGCACGGTCATCCACGGTCTGCACTCAGACATTGAGGAAGACTTGGGCTGGCTAGCGTGTTGGGCTAGCAATGATGTGGGCAACCAGCGGGAGCCGTGCCTGTTCAGGATCTTGCCTGCCGGTAATATTTTTATTTTTGTATAAACTTTTTGTGGCTATTTTATAGAACTAGATCATCATGTTGTTTTGCAGAAATCACAGTTACAGTTTAATTAAGTTCTAGCTTCGTTTTTTTTTGTAAGTCACTGTTTGATTAGATTATACTTACATCAATAGTGCAAATGTCCCATTACCACCCATTACGTCTATATATTTTTTTCATAATTGTTATCTCCTTGAAGCCTATAGTTACTACTACATTAATAGGTACTAAGGTTTCATATTATTTTCATCATCTACATCACTTGCACGCCCACCATACATCACACCTCACTTCCCCAGCGCTGCCCGAAGCACCAAGCAACTGCGAGATTGAAAACGAGTTCCTCCACTGCGATCCCGGACACGATGGAGGTCTACCTCAGCGGTTCCTACTCGAAGCTTTGGAGGTACGGCATCGCGCTGAAACCGCGCAAGAAGACAATGAGATCTCCACGATGAACGATCAGGTGAGCGCGGCGTGGCTGTGGTGCCGTGCTAACAAGACCTTCACAACCCTTTGTGTATTCATCCTAATGCCTTGTTTACTTGAGGAGAGTTTCTGGACCGTCAAGTGGCGGAAATGTCCATGCAAGACTCGCAGCCGAGTAGCGATTTATGATCATTCTTCTCACTGTGGTTTTATTGTATGTTAAGACCTTCTTCATCAAAGTCTTCCAAGTCCTTCTTGAAATCAATTTGAGATTCTCCGAAGTCAGAGTCTACAATCTTTTTCTCTGAAACTATACTATATCTTCAGCTTTAAAAAAAAATGGTTTTACAGGAATTTCACTACAAATTCTGTATTCTGTGTGAGACCGCTTCAAAACTATTGCATGTTGTTCTGTTCCTACCCACTATAATTATTCATCTAAGAGTCTTCAGACCTTTCCTATAATATTGTTAGTTATTGTCAACATTGTAAGTTGGATAAAGAGAAGATAGAGTGGAAAAGTAAGTTTTTGACAAAAAAAAGTCGAATGAAAAACGTGTCACATTATTAGGGATTATTGTGATACATGAGAGGATTTTTCATTTAATTTGACGTTGACTGGGTAAAAAAAACCTATTTAGTCCGTCAGTAAGATAATAAAAAAATATTAGACCGTATTTTTTTGTTTATCATAAAATAACATTTAGATAAAATGCATTAAAGTTGGGGATTGAGGGCTCGCTATATCAGAAATCACGCCACATTTTAACTTAATCCATACTAATATTATACATTCAAAAGTAACTCTGCCTGTCTTTCTGTCTATCTATCTGACTGTCTGTCTGTCTGTCTGTCTGTCTGTCTGTCTGTCTGTATGTTACCTTTTCACGCTTAAACCACTGAACGGATTTCGATAAAATTTGGCAAGGAGATAGATGGCATTCCGGGGAAAGACATAGGCTACTTTTTAACGGCATAACACGCGGGCGAAGCTAGTGTAAAATAAAAAGAGAAAATACGTGTCCTATATTTTTTAATAATAGCTCACGGAAAACGGAAACACGGAAAACAATTGACACCATCCCTGTTAGTTTTATTTGGTCTTTTGATTTTACACGGTACATTCAGTTGAATTTATTTCATTCTAACTCCAAAAATACTGTTACTTTTGCTATGAAACTATGAATTCTGTTTGAATGGTCTCAAAAATATGTAAAAACGACACCAAAAACTGCCTGTTACTGTCCTCAATAGATTTATATGACGCGTTCATTTAATTCTTGCTAAATTTTTGGTAGTTTTATTCGATCACAGGATATTTTGTTAGTTAACTCTGCATGCAGTTTTTGTTACACTTTTATAATTTCCTTTTTTAAATTTCCTCATCGTGTGTTGATCTATGTATCCTTTGTGTACTTACACTGATTTATGTTCTAAATTTTATAAATTATGTATTAATTTAACATTAAATCGAATAAACCTTGAACGAGATTTATATAATCATAAATATTAGATCTTTTGTCAAAGATTACTTCAATAAATGAAGCCCCTAAAAGTTAGGAGTATAAGTGACTCTTTTTTCTGTAACTGTAATTAGATTGAAGATCTTTTGTGATATATTTAATTCGCCCTCTAATAATAACATATATCGTTTATCATATTTAACATATAAAGAAAATTTAACTATTTATGTTTTTTAATAAAAATCGTTATAATTTTGCTACGTCGAATAAATTATAATAACAAAATCTTTTTCTGTATCACAGGGTATTTCAGCCTTTGGATTGACGGAAGCTGTATACCGTGTCAGGAATGATAAGCCTCAATTCGCTTTAGATGCTTTATCCCCTGGAAAGTATACATTGCTGGTCTACGCTGAGACGCCCAGAGGAAGGTCACAAAGACCTGCAGCATTGCATAGCGTACGAATACGAACGGCCGATGACTTGGATAGACCTGGTAAGGAGATTTTATTATTGTAAAGACGTTTGTCATTTTCGAAATATTTTGGATGATTATAACTTTGTTGGTTTTTAACAGACTTCTTAAAAAAGGAGGAGGTTCTCAATTCGTCAGTGTTTTTTTTTTGTATGTTTGTTACGCGATTAATCCGCCAATTATGTGATTGTGTGATTTTGATGATTCTTTTTTTTTTTGCTAGGTCATTTTTTTAACTTTGCTTTTTTTGTTTTTGAGTTAGCTTCAATATTACGTATTTTTTCCACTTAGTTTATCTAGACGCTGTTTTAATTTACTCCGTTACTGTTATTAACATAGCAGGTAGTGGTATTCGAATTTGTGTGGGGTAGGTACCACAACTAAAAAGTGAAATATAAACACATTTTACAAAAAAAAAAAAAAAATGACTTCTGGTTTTTTTTTCTTGTATATAATGATCGCTAAGGCATAAATATAGCATGTAAAATACTGGTATTCAGCGGCATCGACGGGAATCGCAAAAAAAATCTGCTGTTTCCCTACATTTTGACGAGGTATGCAAACCTTTTCAAACGATTTTTTTTCGCGATTTCAGGGTTGTTCTCATAGTGAATGTTTTTCATAATGATGAGAACAGTGACCACTGAGATTTCTAGTATGAATAGATTTACCTTTTAAATGGCTAGCCAGATGATGATGAACAAAACTTGCAACACCGTATCTTAAAGTCATATTATATTCTGAGTACTGTTTATTTTATTTACTTTATTACCTGTTTATTAAATGTACAAATGGTGGAACCTGACTTGATTTCCGTATGTCTTTTTTCGGGTGGCCACTGAAAATCAGCGCTGTGCTGTGGGTCCCCATAGCGCAGCATCATGCTGAGTGGAAGCCTTCTTGTCACAGTCATGACGTGCAGCTGCCGATCTCATATGTTTTTTTTTCTTTTTAATTGTATTTAGATCTATTTTGGTTAATATTGCTGATCTTTTTGTATGCACGTGTTTCTGTGACAAATAGACCTATTTTTCTTTCTTTCTTTCTTTAAAGAGCTTTACGTCATTCACTTTCCCATATTGTATGACAAATAGTGCAAAACCAAACTGTTAACGTCTTCGGCACACATGAGTGAATTAGCTTTGATTCCAGCAAATGTTTGGACAGCCTACTATCGATTG
Organism: Lithophane socia; assembly: GCA_947522985.1. Classification (NCBI taxonomy): domain Eukaryota; kingdom Metazoa; phylum Arthropoda; class Insecta; order Lepidoptera; family Noctuidae; genus Lithophane; species Lithophane socia. Next base: position 1,688,555 of record OX383270.1, on the reverse strand, counting down.
ATCTTCCGAGAATGCAATTTATCTAGTGGTTATCTATGTTTGATACAGTTAACCGTAGCTAAATGGGGAAAGCTTTCAACGTTCATTTATCTTTCCACATTCCTATCCATAACCGATTAGGTAACGTCAATATTTGCATGAATCGCAAAGGTTTTCTGAGATAGGCCATCGTTGATGCTAAACTGGGTTATTGGTAAAACACCAACAACCTCTTAAGGAGTCATTGTACTCATCATTATGAACAATTTTTACGATGGGAACAAATATGAAATCGCGAAAAAAAAGCGGCTGTTCCGTACATTTTGACGAGTTATGCGAACTGGTACTGCTATTGGTATTCAGCTGCATCCGGTTACACTGGAAGCCGACCACAACATAGTTGGGAAAAGGCTAGGCAGATTGAGTTGATCGTTAGATGTAGCTGATTTGTTCAAAAAACGATGTTTGAACCCGTTTTCAAGCCAACCCAAAAGCATTGTCTTTGAAACCCAAATGCTGAAAGAAAGATAAATGGTTTAATTGAAACAAATGCTTTGAGTTTGAGTTTATGGTATTTCCTGTTTTATATTAATTAAACCGACCACCGCTTACAGCAGTATTATTTTAATCTTACTTCGTGGGGGAAAGAGATGGAGCTATACGTCCTGTAGAGCTTCATCCCTTTCCTACACTGAAGTAATATTAAAATAATCCTGCTGTAAGCGTTGGTGGTAGACCCCCTGATCGTGACTCGCAGGACCTAGAATCGGGACTTCGTATGAAGCATTTACTGCATTTAACCGTAATAAAATATTCCTTAATCATCATTATTATCACCAGGTTCTCTCCAAACGATGACACCAGCGCCACCTCCTCAACCACAACCCTCAGACAATAGTGTTGCTCTACTGGTTGGAGCTGCACTATCGCTGGTTCTACTGACTATCCTGACTACACTGTGTGTCGCGATGATAGTCATGTGCAAGAAGAAGAGTAGACCGAGAGATCCGGAGCAGAGGTGAGATATCTTTTTAGTTTCTAATTGGTATTGCTAAGGTTTCACTTGTTTGCTAGGAGAATTACTACCATGATTTTATCTGGACAAAAATTATAATTTTCTCTTTATCCGAAAAATTGTATTTTTTTACGCCAACACATCATTCAAATCCGTTAACGCGAATGCCATAAGGTAGCCCGCTAAATTCAAATTTTCTTACGTTTTTTGCAACTTGTAGATCAGTGTCAGGTTGTATGGTGATCGAAGTAAGATTCGCGACGTAACACACGTGATAACAACAATGATAAAACTCTCAGTTCAAATTACAATGTTGAATGACTATTTCATGAAATCATGACATTTGAGGTCAATTCTAACTTAGAGAGTTGTATTGATGATTATCCTTACATATGATAAAACAAAGTCCTCCGCCGCGTCTGTCTGTTGTCCTGTTGGCAATAAACTTAATAATTACTGCACCGATTTTCATGCTGTTTTCACCAATGGATAGAGTGGTTCTCGAGGAAGGTTTTAGTATATAATTTGGCGGGCGAAGCCGCGGTCATCAGCTACTGTATTATAATTCTATAAATACATTGTCGCGCATCTTTTTATGATCAACAAACAACCTGATACCGGCTTGCAAATTGCAAAAAAACGTGAGAAAAATTGAATTTCGCGGGTTACACTGGCGCTTCCGACTTAAGACGTTTACGTATGACTAGCTGCGCCCCGCGGTTTCACCCGCGTAAGACTCGATCCCGCGGGAATATCGGGATAAAAGTATCCTATATCCTATTCCAGGTCATGGTCTACCCTGTGCCAAATTTCATCCAAATCCGTCCAGCCGTTTTAGCGTGAAAGCGTAACAAACAAACAAACAAACTCACTTTCGCATTTATAATATTTTTATGTATGATTAAGTAACATTTAAAAAAGTTTTTCATGGAATAATGTTTACTTACCCGGTAAATATAACTGGGGTCTTGGCTATTATATAAGAAGGGTGCTCTAAATAGCCACAAACTTTATTCCTTCATAATACCAACTAAAAATACATATTTCTATGAAGTTCCAATTGCTGACGTCAGAAAGAAGCCATTTGATTGCAGATCTAAAATTAAAATCGAGTTGGAAAACTGAAATAGCATGAAAGTTGAGTTACGGAAAAGGAGTTTTTAATCATTATTTTCCTTTTAGCACCATATTACGAAGAAATGTAGGAGTATCTATGTATGGTGGTGGATCAACCATTTCGTCCAACGTGGTGCCCACAGTGGTAGTGAGAGGACACAGAGGATCCAGGGTTCTGGCTGCGAGGTGGTCAGGAGTGCTTGATGATGCTCCACTTGCTGTACTGGCTCTGGATACAAGGCCCCATGGTAAGCAAGGACTTTTCACCCATGAACTTTTTTAGTAAAATTAATTGTTGAGCAAATTGACTATCAACTTAAATTGTCCGCATATTCAAATCAACACAATTTTCATTTTTTGACAGTTGTATGAAATGGTTTTAACACGTCAAATTGACTTGGTTGTCAATTTGCTAATTTCCATGACTGTTCCATAAGCTGTGTTTGTGCATTATTTCACCTGATGGCAAGTGATGATGCCGTTGACATTGGTGCCAGGTTGCATAGAACCTTTTGAGTCGACACTTGAAGACTCCTATTCACACAATGCTATCCCTCCTCCTCCTCTCCCTCCTATCTCTTTTGGCACAAAAAAGAGGACGGCTATATTTAGCAATGGGTGGAAAAAGACTGCCAATGATGGTGATGATGATAGCTTTTGGGACACACAGACTGAATTAAACATACCTGAATCAGAAACTTGAGAACGCCTGTACAGTACGACACAAGTTAGATGTAGCATCGGCAAAATTCGTAAAACCGATCACCATCCGAACTGAGGGCGCCTACAAAATCTCCAATCTTTATTACTGCTTTAGGTGAAAATTATCTTTACGAAACGCAATAACTTGTAAAGTCATATAACCAAATACATTCGTAAAATTGAAATGAATGAATGCAAATTATCAAGTTTATGCTACATCTAAGTTGTCTCGTACTATACATCAATTTATAACAAGCCTTTAAAATGCAAAGCTACTTAATTGTAAAATACTTTGTAACCGAAACTTCATAAACAATTACAAACAAAATACGAAAAAGATACGTTAAGTAATAGTTTATAAACTTTCTAATTCAATTTAAATTTAATTTGAATTCCCCTCGGGACTTTCATGTTATTTATAAAACTAATATTTTCCAAAATAAGTGTCTTGAATGGAATAAGGATAATAATAAATCACGCTTATAAAAAATCTCAAAAACCTACCAAAGCATTATTATTTTGTATTTAGTAGAGTGTGAAAAGTACTCGTTCCACGAAATGAATATAACTATTTTGTATTGTTAAAAATCGTATCTATTTTTACCGAGAAATAGGCTAGTGGGTGTACGATATTGTGCAAGCGATTTAACATGAGTTACGACGGCTACGTATAATGTTTTTTTTTTAATAACAAGGCACAGATAGTAAGAGGAGTAATGGTGGCCCAGTCACCCAGTGGTAACAGCCCCGACTTACGTGTCGTGGGTCCGAACCCAGGCAAGCACTTTACTTTGTGTAATGTATTCAATCACTACTGCAGGCTCTCAAAACGGTGAAAAAAAAAATCGTGAAGCCTAGAACCAAAAATTCCATAACATCAACTACCCCGCACAGTGCCCGCGTGGTGGATTACGGCCCACTCTCTCTCACAGAGAGGATGACTATGTCGCGGCAGCGGGAAAATTAAAGGCTGTTTATGATTTTATGATGAATATTATGAGACAATGTCTTTATTTGTTTACAGGAGACTCAGATTCAAGTCGGAGTGAAGATGAAATACAGGAGACTGAACTTACGAGAAACGAATTAGAAACACACACTTAACAATTTGTAAAATAGGTATTTTCTTTATGTTAAAAGTCGTGTAAATAAGTTAAATGTGGCTTTTTTAGTAAAGGCTTTACAAGTATACAGAAAATAAGAAAACTGTTTGATACAAACCACTTATTTGCAAAATTTTGCTTTCTGGTATTTAAAATAAAACTATACAAACAATTAAAATATAATTAATGATATAAAAATATTTATTTTGTGAAAGAAACCCCTAGTGATAAGCCTGGGTTACTAGAATAATGACTAAGATAGCGCACATTATGATAAATCGTGTGAGATTTACTATCGTGAGGAAATTTACTGCGTCATGCACTTGCAGGACCCACGTATGGCGATTTTTCATGAGCTCACTGTGGTATTACGGATATATTTTACAGACAAATTATAGTGGGATTTGAGTCCATTTGGGAATACCCACTTAAAGTTGGAAAGCTTGGGAAAGTTAGAGTTTTCTAATTTGAATTATGGGTTCTATCAGTTTATTATTTTTTAAATAATTAATTTTAATTAAATTATTGAATTTATTAAGGATTTTTTTTTCTAAATGGAAACTTTTATAGCAAGATATTGCCTTAAAAAATTGTGGCGCAATACTTTTTTCTGTGCCGAAATAAAAAGCGATCGCCAAGTTGCTTTGCCAAGCGCTGTAATACCGATCGTCAGAAAAGTCACAGAATAATATAAATTGCAGGCACTACTTACTGTTTGGCAATGATATACTGGATTATTATGTATGGAAAGCACTATACTCTATTCCAAAGTGGGTACTTACCAAGAATATTACTGACTAAGACAGCTGATCGTCAAAATGTAACAGTCACGTTATATTATTATATTATAACTTAAATCGCAGTACGTGAGCTCATACAGAATATGATACGCTATAACATATCTAGCATAACAAATCGCTCACATTTATCACGCTGAACAATGCCTTACAGACGTAATGTAATTTTTGTGTCTTATTGAATTTCATAAGAATGAGTATCTATCTTCTATTATACCTAATGTAAAGTGTCTCAGAATTATTTAAGAATTATGATTCAATATGATATATGATTCTTAAGAAATGTATGACAATTTTAAGTTATTAATTTAAAATGAGTGATTCGGTTCTTGAAAAAGATGGAATTCAATTTTGTAAAATTCTTTTTTGGTGTCACAATTTGATATAATTTAATATTTAAGTTTTATAATTCATGAATCGCATTTTCGAAGGTGAAATTAAATGTATAAATGCGATGTATGCATGACTCAGTATTATTGTAATAGTGATAAAATATTTACTTGGATTTTGTATATAAAATAATTTTATTTGTCTATAATAGGATTGTGTAGATATGTTTGTCTCATGCTAATTTAATTGATATTGCTAATTATGAATAAATAGATGCTCTTTCAATTTAATTCATCTTATAATATTTACAATGATTATGTTTTATAGAGCAATAAATTGTTAAAATCACGATCCTGAATAAACAAATAATTAAGTTCAAGCATATTATTATTAAAGTTTAATTATCAAAAGATTGTTTGTTAATTCGCAATAATATTGGTAACAAAAAAAAATACTACATTTACAGTTACTAAAAAAACTATCAAATTATACGAAATCATTAACATAATTTGATTGTTCAAAAGAGCGTTAGAATCTACCAAAAATTTAATATAACATTTAAATATTAAATATGTGAAATAATTTAGCTGCCATATTTACATAATACGGGTATTAATATGTAGATATCTTAGTGAATTCTTCCATAAATATTGTATCGTATAATTTTATGTATTTAGTTGAAATAGTTTGGTAGTCACATCTCACCGATTTCATTAGAGTTTGTTAAAAGTTTGGCATGTTTTGGCATTCAGTGCATAATTTATCAAGTGATAGAACACTATAACTAAACTAATAATATATGAAAATTTATAGTTTTTAAATTTGGATGTAATCTCTGGAAGTACTGATCTGATTTCGAAAATTCTTCACTGATAGTTGTCTACCACGCGGGCGAATTTGCGAGCAGAAGCTAGTGAATTCATAATGTTAAAAATAATATTTTAATCGCACCTTTTGAAATTTAATTGGTTTTTTACCTCGAACACTTTACTACAATTCTTTTTTCATTTACATTACACGAAGCTCTACTTTACTAGCTTTGGTTAAAATATATTTCTTATCTCATGGAATTTACTGATACAACAGCAAGCATAAGATATTGATTTGATTGCAAATAAACTGTTCAGACTTCTTGTAACCAATGCTAATCAAAATTAATGTAGCTCTTCACCCTTGTATAACCCATTACAAAAATATCTTTCTTTTCTTAAACAACCATCTCAGACTTTAACCTGGATGGCATATGGCCTGTCCAAAATTATGTCTGTAACCTCTGAGTTTGTATCGATCTTTTTTTTTAAATTTCAGAGTATTCGTCAGATAGGAAACATTCATTTTATTTAAAAACATAGTTATTTTTGACGTATTAAAGTGTTTTTTTTAACAATTTATAGAAATAAATATCATTTATCATTTAATTGAAACATGTAAAAGAAAACTCAACATGTTAAATACAATTCGTACCTAATCACGTACGAAATCCCTTCGAAACGACGATCAACGAACGCGGGCGGTAACTACGGAATCGAAGTGTCGCAACTGTGAACCAGAGTATCAATTTGCTTAGCAAACAAAGTAGCCGACTGTTCGATAACTGACACTCGATTGACTGTCTGTATCAAAGAGCAAGGGAGAAGTTAGATAGAATACACTCTATGCCATGCATCTTCCCTTTCGCGGCGATAAAAGAGAGCATTTATACGTAACTGTGAGTGACTAGACTGAAAGTATTGCTGTCTTTTACTATTAGGTACAATTATAAAGAGACGGATCATAATTATTAAGCTATCAAATTGTATTTGAGACATCCTGTATAATTTTTCTGTAACTTGCGCATTCTGTGAAGTTCGATAATTAGGTATAATGATTTAAATAAAAGTTTTACCGTTAATCTAAATCATGAATGCTAAAACGTTCCATACTTTTGCTTTATAGTTATTTTGTTTAGATCCATTATGTATTTAGATGTAAGATTACAGGTTATAATAATATGTAAGACCAAAGAATAGTAACAAAGATTTCTATGTTTTTAACTGGAGACACACAGTGTATTTCGATTGATAAAGACTTTAAAAAAAAATCAAACCGTTATTTGAAAGATTGTCCTTACGTTTCTAATACCTGGTTGCTATGTAAAAGCTATATTTTATTATTCATATAATTGATTGCCCCCTAGCTTTACTTACGTTGGAAATTCACTAGATATCAGATAAGGTAATAAAATGCCAAACGAATCTGATTTACTGTCTCCAGTCTAAAACCTTGCAGCAGAGCTTTGAAAAGATAGACGTGCCTATGGATAAGCTGATTTTTTTTGTTGGGACTTCAGAGCAAACATGAAAAAAAAAGACGTAGCAGTCTTACTCACCATGATTTCGAATGGACAAAAAAACTGCGCTTTTAACTGCTCACAGTTTGGGATTCATGATTTATAGACCTATCTAAAAAAATAATGTGTTTGAAATGGTGGGAACTTGATTCTTAACGTGTTCAGAGGGCCTAAACTATTGACAATCGCTTCGAAAGCGTTTCGTATTTCTACTACGACTTTCTACAGTATTGACATAAGCTTTTCGATAGATTATGTCAATCCTATAATTTTTTGCCTTTTCCATCATTGTTATCGCTGATAGAATGTCACTTTGTGTAGGGCCTCTGACTGTTACTGTGATACTTGTTTCTCCTGATGACTTATATTTTGTCTGACCATTACGTAGCGCCCTGCACTCTAACTGCGTAACACAAGATCAATAATTTGAATAATTTTGCTTAACCATTGCTTCATAAGTTCGAAAAATTTGTCTGCTCAATAACGTAAATAACGCAATGAATTTTGTTGAACTGTCAAAATTCACCAGATTATGATTGATTGTGTTCCTCATTTAAGTCTTGCTAGAAAATTACATAATAGGTCAACTTTTGACGTTAACATTACATAATTAGGTAGGTACATAGGTATATAAGGTGCACGAAATCTCTTAAGGGGTCATTGTACTCATCATTATGAACAATTTTCAATATGAGACCAACCCTGAAATCGCAAAAAACAGCTGTTCCCTTCCTTTTGACGAGGTATGCGAACATAAATGTAGGAGACACCTGATTTTTTTTCACGATTTCAGGGTATCTTTATTTTTCGCCATATAAAAAAGAAAGAAAAATTATTGAAAGTTGTTCATAATGATGAGTATAATGACTCCATAAGATTTCGTGTATGAAAACATACACCTTATATATTTTTCTGACATAACACTAGAAAAAATACTTTACAGTTCACTAATTTACACTGTATTTACGAATAAAAAAATATCGCACACCCCTCACAGCCTATGTTACTCTATACATTTTGACTTTCCCAAAGTCTAAGGTAATTCTATCTTTTAAACGCTCTGTTAACTTACCGAATGTTGTAAAACAATATCAAATGTATACGTTTTAGTATTACATTGTACAGAAAATAAAGAAATATAAACTTTATATTTTATCGTCTGCTTTTATTTCAAGTCTGACATTGTTGGTGATATTATTATATGGAATCCATGTTTAATATAGTGAAATAGTATTTTATTTGTCTGTTTATTGAAGAATATTGTTGGAGATATTTTTCAACTTTTTATTGATGTTTGAGTTTATAACCTGCTTGCCCATAACCTAAACGACCTGATGGAATGTGTTTACAACAGATCTTTATAAACCTGAAACAAAAAAAATATTGTGTGGTGCCAATATAATATTCAAAGTTCATAAGACCCATAATTTGTGCCTTTTTATTTTAGTTAAGATAGTTCATTTATTCAGGCGTGACTTTGCGGAAATCCATTATAAAATACAATAGACGTAGATTATATTTAGTAACTATTCTCCAAGAGTCATAAAAAAAACCCTGTAAGAAATCGACACGTGTTTCCCCTCTCAATGAGACATCCTCAGGATGACGATTGACCAGTCGCAAACCAGAACACGACGTGTTGCCTCACCGAGCGCTGGACGCAGAGTCAGCCTTTTTATTTTTATAGAAATTACTTTAATCTCACCTGCACCACCATTTAAATCAAATCATAGCAATCCTGCATTGTGACAGAATGAGGTCGTATACTTGTGCCTAATGTTCAAAAGTCAAAACGCTGAAAAACGTAATGAAAAAAACCGCTTTCGAATGAAAAAAAAACCCTTTAAAATCAAACGCTTTCACAAACAAATCCGCAAACAACGACTAGTCTCTCATTATAATTCAAGAAGCATCTTTAGTATGACATTACAAATCGAGAGCGCGATATGTTCTCAGTACAATGATATTTGTACTCCTAAGCGGATTGCGAGGCGACGAACTCAAGTATTATAGAAATATACGAGATAATGGGTTCTTCGTCTTTTAAGACAATTTATGCAATATATGGTGCAGGGTGTTGATATTATGAAAGCATTAAAATTAGGGGTGGATCGGAGTTTCGAGGGCATTTTTAAAGACTTTTTTTCTGCATCTAGTGTTTAAAGCCGTCGAAAAAAGTCGTTGGAAAATTTAGGTGGGATCGTCAACTGCAACCTACGCTACGCACGAATGCGTGGCTGCCAAACAAATGAACTGCGCAACTAACGTGGAAAACCTCTCCGTGCACATTTCTACCTAACAGTGGATGATAATCTTTAACTATGGTATATTTAATTAAAACAAACACTACTGAAGAACAACGTCTTAATCCAGGGTTTGCTCAAATCCAGTAATATGTTGCTGACTGGCTAATATTTTTATAGGGCATAATCTATTCCCAAGATTGTGCTGATACGAGAGAGGGAGATTGGAAGGCCTAGAGATGTACTGTACAGCAGTTTACAAGCTAATCAAGAACAGATTTTTAACGCAATATTTTGATATAAAACAGTGTCCGTGTAGTTTCTTACCCGTTCTTCTCCATAGGAACCTACTGCACTTTGGAATGGGCAACTAGTTTCATCTTTCTGACTGACCAACCCCTCGAGAGCTCAAAAATGCCTTTAATTGGTTAAATTGAAAAAAAATGCTTTAAGATAACTTGTCAGAGAAATAAGTTTTCTCGTGACTTTAGTATAGTAGATATTACTTATACACCACGTAGGTATAGTTGTATGGCTCTTGGCAACTGCCCACAGTCGTAATATACTGATGTGGCATGAAGATGCTCGTACTACGTTAGTATAATGGTCGCTAAAATCGTAAACCAGTAAAATGGGTATAGTCACTGATCGTAACTTTTATCGGCATGACTTATCGTATTTTATAAGTCGGTTCCAAAGTTCTCAAATGCATTAGTCGAGAATAATCAATTCATCATAAGAAGAGATTTAAAAAAACGATAAATAATATTTACCTAATATTAAAAAAACTAAAAAACCCGACTGCAAAAAACAAGCAATATTTATAAAATTTTGGTATCGCGGGCGGGGGATAAACAAAAGTTAGATCATTTATTTATTTTTCACCTTCTAAACCCCGTCATTTTGATACCCACTCGATAGGATTGGGAGATATTTTTTAAACATACATTATGGTGCCAAAAATCCACCATTTTATTTTTTTTACATTATTTTAATATAGGTACCCAGTAACACTCGACATACATACATACAGGTCAAATACATAGCCCTCCTTTTTTGGTTTCGCTACAGTCGGGTAAAAAGACCATGGTAAATGAGATCTTTTTGGAAAAAAAATAATGAAAATAGGTACTTATACCTAGTCAATTGGGATGAACACTATCAGTTATCTTGTACTTTGAAGCCTGTACTGTAAGTACTGTAGTTTACATTCAATTTTGGAGCAAAACATTTAACGGGTCCTTTTATCATCACGCCTTGTTTTCGCGAAGGGTTGGGCAGAGGTCTAGCTATCGTACACCCATATTTCACCAGATAAGTTTAAGTCCCATTTAAAAGGGGGCGAGCCTATTGACATCGACCGGACTCCGGGTTACTACAAAGAAATCCCAGATAGTAAAACACAATAACACTTTGCCCGACCCGGGATTCGAACCCAAGACCTCATGCTTAGCACTAATCCTTTCAACCACGAGACTAACAAAGCAGTAAGATAATTTTAATGAACCCAACTTCCAAAAATGCAAAATCTATCTCGAATAATTACACACAATCGATAAATCTAATCGATTTGTTCTTTTCAAATACGTACACTGGCTTTATGCGAAGTGCCAATGCATTTATACCAATAATAAAAAAGTTACGGTTCAACAACCGCTTAGCTTAGGACGGCCATAACGTTCAAGACAATGAAAATAAGACTTGAGATAACTTTACAAGAATGATATCTATTCTTATTTTCATTGGCTTGAACTTTTTTCCAATATAAAGGTATCATTCCATTTTCGCATTTAAAATAATGATAACTTTATTTCTTTTATACTTTGGTGATTTGTTGAAAAAACGGCGTGTGACTAGATTCTTAATGTGATAAATAAATGAATAAGGTAATAAAATTGTTTATTTACAAGACTATTGGTGAAAGTTGTGTCCATTTTCCAAATACCTAACGTATGGCTGTGAGTGTCAAATATTTTGAAGAAATTCTTTATTTTTTATAATGTTGAATAAAAAAAAAAAGTTCATAAACCCTGCCCTATTTTTGTACATTCAATCCAAACCCACTTAACACACACCCATAGACTTTATAGACTATTATCTATAGTCTATTTTATGACAAACTAAAGGACGCGGGCGCAGGCTAATGTAATCGGCAGTATTTAGAAAAATAATTTAAAGTATTGATACGAATTTAACAATATAGACTTACTACAAAAAAAAAAAATATTTGAATAAATAATACTACAACGCCTAAAAATAATACTACAAAGTTAAGTGAATAAATAAGAATTTAAGATGTTTCCGTTGTGGGATGAAAATTAGCCTATGTCCTCCAGGTCATGGTCTACCCATGTACCAAATTTCATACAGATCCGTTCAGCCGTTTTAGCGTCAAAGCGTACAAACAAATACACAAACGTACAAAAATCAAACCTAATATTATTTTAGTAGTTTATTTAGATAAATGCTTTGGTATGAGTTTCCTCGCTTTTCACAAGATATTTTCACCATCTTCATATCAGGTGCAGTTCACAGCTGCACATAACATCTTCCCTATTTCAATTCGAATCATAGATTTGTATCTAAAATACAATGTATCCGACCATATAACATACCAGTGCGCTCCGAACAGTTACTCCGTTTTACGATGCACACTTAGACATGGGTACGTTCCTTTCCTATATTGTTGTCGGTTTACGGTTTCTAGCCCAACCGAGGTTATTGAAACTTTCTAGCTAGATATACTAGTCTAGGTTTATTAAAACTAAGTTTTGATACCTAGGTAGGTAGTATACCTAACTTTAATATTTAATTTTCTTTTATGTCATTATCTCTTTAGGTGCCATAATTATGACGTTTTAACGCCAACATGATTTCAGTGCTAGGGTGAGATGGAATATACATGAACCATAGCACCATCTCACTTTTAGATTAGAATCATAATAGCATCTTTATAACATGGCCTACTCGTAGTTGAAACAAAATCTTTCGTTAATTCTCAAATAAAATTGCATGTTTCCACTCTAAAATAAGGCATTTATAGGAATTCATGCAACTGACCAAACCAATGAAGTCGATTCTACAAAATTACTTCCAAAGCATTTTGATTTTTCCAATAAAACTAATTCCTAAGTATCATAACTATGTGCATAATTATCCCGTCGTTAATTTCACTTCAGCAGACTAGAATTATTAAAACAGTAAAATAAAGTAAGATTAAGCTGTAAAATTCATAAAACTCATTAATATACCCTCGAACCGCCCCAAGATGCGTCTGAAACTGTAAACTGAAAAGCCTAATAAAATTAATAACACAATTGTCCTCATTAAGCCTCTGTGTTTTAAGTTACAGACACCTTCATAACTGGCGAACGCACCAATAACAAGATTCGAATAAGAAAAATAATGCAGAAAAACAACTACATACCTAAACACACACCTTAAAGCTGTGTCCAAAAATTGCGCGGCAATAGTGCGCGGCTGCCGCGCTGTGTTTGGACGACTGCCGCGCCCGAACGATTCTGTCTACCTGCCGCGCAAAAACATTTCTAGCAAACGTTCGTCAGTAATTGTGTTTGGACGAATTATAAGCAGAGGTAAGATGCACGCAACTGCTTTTATGCCAACTGAAGTGCGCAGCGTGTCACTGAATATGCCGCGAAGTACTGCCGCACAAACATTTTTCGGTTTAGTCCACACTAGAGCGCGGCAGAAATGTATCCTGCAAAGTGTTGCTGCCGCGCTCTTGCCGCGCAATGTTTGGACACACTTTAAATGTATTTGATCAGAATTTAGAGGACGAACGGTAAAATTTTATCATTTTAGAACATGAACCTTCGGTAATTGTTCCCTCTGTGGTTTGAAACCGTAAACTGTGGGCAACAATATAAGAAGCGACTAAGTAGGAGCCGTAAAACAGAGCAATTGTTCGTTTAGATACCGACAGTTATTTTGTTTAATGAAGCTTTGTTGCACTGTACGTAGAGATAATGTACTGTAGAGACGTAGGCAGTTAAGAGCTCTGCCCCATTGTTGCGTTGTGTCGTCGCAGCGTTAACGCTGCGTCGTTTTCCATATATTTTAAATGACATGCCACATTAAAGCGTTGCGTCGTCCCACGGGACGTTGCAACGGATCGGCGGACGAGTGACGAAACGGGCCGCCTCAAGGCGGCCTAGGCCCGCTCCAGACTGAAAGCCAAACGTCGGAAATGCTTCACGAAGTTCCAGCGGCTGTCGAGGACGAAGCCCAGGTACACCGGTTTATAACACCTGCCGTCGGCTTGTTTGCCAATCAAAAACATACAAAAATATCACCCTACAAAGCCTAGCAACAACCCGAAAACACACAAAAGACATAAAGACACACAAAAACTAATTTCATTACTATATCTTTTGGCAGCACTGCTTACAAAAAACAATATCTTTCTTTTATGCGTTCACAAAACTCCCCCGAACGGCAGTTAGTGCCGTATTTCTTAAACTTAAGAATCCCGCGCAAGTCTAGATCGTCTTAAGCCTTCACCCGTCACAAAATAGGCTTTGCTGTTAACATACAAAGTAACTATTCCCCCAGCAAAGATGAGACCGGCTTACGGCTGAATAAACAATATTAATATAAGCATACATAAGCTTTGCCATTCTTAGCTCATAAAAAAGGGATATTTCCCTACTAAACCATTCCATAAACACGAAGCCTCAGCTTGATATTTTGCTGTCTACACCGCCCTTATTGTTCACCCCTTTAAGCTCTGTTTCCTTTGTTTCTGGTGTAAGGTTTAACAATGTATTAAGATACTACGTAACGTCTCTTAATTCTGCTATAAAAGTATAGCGCACTTTAGTTTATTGCAATCTAAAGTTAATAAGAGTGGGGATGGCTGCCTTTTTGGGGATTATATAATGTGCCTTTTTTAATCCTTGTGTTACAATGGAGGTAATCCTCTGAAGATGACGGTACTTGAGGAAGGTATTGAATTAAGAATTTCCTAGTATATTACGTTACAAACCATCTTCATGATTTTTATTCTAAGAAAGGGGAAACAGTTTCAGTAGAATGTCGGACCGTCACGCATCGCAAGATTAGGAACAAAATATAAAAGAATTTCCTCGATCACTTATTTCATAAAAAAAAAAACATTAATTAAACCTACATTACAAAACCTTAGTTACATTCGGAAAAGCTGAATGTAGACCCCAAAAATCTCTTGACTCTAACAAAAATTAGCACTTCAAAGCTTAATATTTCACAAACGGATACCTGAATCTAAAAATAACATTTACACACTCACTTTTGTAACGACCTTTCCAACGACATCCCACACCATGGTATAGACGAGAAAAAAAAAAGTTCCCACTTTAAGGATAAGAGGACACAAAAAAAAAAAACATCGGTCGGCGTGATTAATACATATTATGTACACCCATGCTACATTACAGCGATATTGTTCATTCCTATTTTTGTCTTTAGCCTTTGGGATTCCACAAAAAACCTGTACAAAAATTGAAACAGAACTTTACAATTTACGAGTTTTGGTCTAAATTCTCTAAAACGTACAACGGAGTATCGTATAGAGGAGTAACGTGCAGGGGAGTTTAAATAAAAACATGGGCTCGAGAGCCTCCGCGGTTGCGGAAGTTTGGACGGAAGCCAAATTTCATCTTATAAGCTCATTTCGCTTGATTACTTCGTTGCTGAACCAAAAGAGATATCATTTTAATGTCGTAATAGATGTTTTACTTGGAAAGTGTAATGTGCAAGTTTTTGATGAAGGACTATTGATGAGGAAAAGTTTTGAAAGTTCTACTTCGTTTTAGAATTTGGCTGCCTATTCGGTTTAAATCCTTATTACCTAAGGCAGTCGAGCTGACTAATAATAAATTGTGTATTATAGGACGCCAGAGTAATTACTTAGCAAATGGTAATAAATCCAAACAGATTTTGGCTAATGATCTTCTCTCTCTCAGATCTACAGGGTGTTAGGGTAAACCAGTGGTTTGGTTTCATTTATAGAACGTAAAATCAATGGAAAATCACAACTTTTTTTTATTTTTTTTTAGAACTTAATTTTACCACAAGAGACGCAAGTTCGTTGCCCTATGCGCTAGGGCAACGAACTTGCGTCTCAACACGGGCGGGGGGTACGGGATGTGATCTGACCGGCAGCGAGCGTGATTCCTCCCTTAGTCAGTCAGCTGTTTCGCTAGCAAGCACGGTGTCAGATAGAAACTTTTTAAAATCTTTTAATGAAAATAACGTTTTTTTTTTGTTGTGTTCGGTCATTTATTTTTATATTTAACCCATGGTTTTAATGACAAGAGTGTTTACCCTTACATCCTGTATAAAGGGTGAAGGAATCTACGTAAACGAAGCCAAGAGTCGCCAATGGGATACCCTATTGGCGAAAATAGATCTTCCATTTTTAACTTCGCGTCATTGTGATATTTTTTTTGCATTGGACCATAAGTACCTGGGAACCTTCTGATTACGGAGATATGAAATATGAAATCAAAAGTCATTTATTCAAACTAGGCTGAGAATCGGCACTTATTGAACAAATCAAATCAAAAGAGGCTGAGAATGAGCACTTTTCAAACGTCAAAATTACATAAGATAGTCCCCCAAAACGCCCACCCTTTACCACTTCCTACTGCTTTAGCTGGGAAGAAGAAGTGGCGCAACAAACTCCCCACTGTCTGTTCAGTTAAAGAAAGAACATCAAATGAAGGTGGAATGGAACGTGGAAGATCCGATTTTTTTCAGAAAAACCGTTTCAAATGTTTTAATTAACTTTAAATACACCAACGATCCCTGTACCATTGCGTGCACCCATAAGCACAATTTTTTGCGTGCGTTACATTGCGCACTACCGTATAAGGCGAATTTTCACACCAAAAATAAAAGTCGTTTCACTGCAATTATTTTTACACAAATTAACTTAGTCTGATGAACAGAATGCGTAGATGACGGGCGGCTTCGTGATTGTTATCTTTACACCCTGTATATACAGCAGTTGGTAACACAAGGAGAAAATTAGAAGTAGGTATTCTTAAAAAAAGTTGAAAATCGTATCCGAAGTTTTAACAGTAACAGTCTTGAGGATCTGTGATTTTAAGTAACAGATATTTTTTATCGTTAGGAGCAATTGCTATCTGCTATTTTATAATATCTGTGATTTCTATCTGTGACGATAAATACGCCTCACTCCTAAGTGCGAGTCGGACTCTCACACGAGAGGTTCCACACTATCTGCAGGCGTAGCATGAGCAACGTTTTGTCGACGGAAGAGTAGACAAAAATGACGTTTCCTGTAGACAGTACGAGACGGCAGCAAAATAGAAAGAGTCAACTGCACTTTTTACGAAATTCACTCTTTTACATAATTCGACTCAGAATTATTTGTTTTATCATAGGATTTATCGGTTGTCAGTGTGATTTTGACAGTAAAGATAGAAAACTTTCTTCCGAAATAGTCTACATATAAAAAGACCTAGACAAAGATCGTTAGAAATGAAAGACAAAATGACAGATTGTAGAAAGATTTCTACGGTGGATGTCAAAAATGAAGAAACGAACTGTCACTTTGTATAGAAAAAGCTATGTCTATTCTTCGTAGAGATAGAAAGCGCCATGCTACGCCTGCTGTACGATATTCATTAAAAAACGGTTTTCGTTAGTTACCCCTTTCATTTTATTTCAGAGGCAATATAAATATACAATCTGTGAAAATTTCAACTGTCTACCTCATGAGATATAGCCCGCTGACAGACAGACGGACGGACAGCGGAGGCTTAGTATTTAGTAGGATTCCGTTTGGCACCGTTCGAGTACATAACTCTAATATCCTTACACGTGGAGGCTCTTTTATTTAATAATTAATTTTGTTTTAGGCGACAATAGAATACGAACCTACATACATAGGTAGGTATCTTAACTTAACAATTGTTTAAGTTAATCCAGCCTTGATGTAATTATTCAGTACCTAGTTAAATACAAACTATTCTATTTCATAATAAGACCTTTCACATAGCTGTCAACTACGTATTCTGTACATCAAATTAAGTAAATAATTGCTGGGAAACGACTTTTATTTTTGGTGTGAAAAATCGCTGTTTACGGTAGTGCGCAACGTAACGCACGCAAAACATTGTGTTTATGGGTGCAAGCAATGGTTCAGGGTTTGTGGGGCTATTTAAAATTAAGTTATAACATTTAAAACTCTTTTTCTTTAAAAATCTTCTGAAAATGTTGGACTTTTGACGTTCAATATCTCCGTAACTAGAAGGTTCCCAGGTATGTAAAAAAAAATGATAAAACTGACGGGAATAACAAGTCACTTTCGGCTTGGTTATGTGTCTTTTTACACCCGATAGACATAAAATTTATAAATTTACCGGGCTCGTGGCTAAATAATAAAAGCCACACGGATCGATCGAAGGTTAAGCTACGCTTGTCGAGGTCGGTCCGTGGATGGTGGAGGCCCTCTCCCTCAGAAAGCATGTTAAACCGTTGGTCCCAGCTGTTATTTGTAGATCTTGTTCAGTCGTTATGGGTAGTCAGAAGTCCGAAAATCTGACAACCAGTCCTATCAAGGGGTATCGTATTACCCAGTAACTGTTGTTGAGGTTGGATAGCCATGTAAAATATGGGTATTCAGCTGCATCCGGTAAGATTGGAAGCCGATTCCAACATAGTTGGCACAAGGCTAGGCAGATGATGAATAAAATGTAGACATAGATGCAGTTAATTAATAAAAATATTGTATACATTTCCAGACATCCATGGTCTATTGTCTAAACCGTGTATAAACTACCAGTGGCAGCCGTAAAAGAGCCATAATAATTCCTTTCTTCATGTTTTCCACGAACATTATTTTATTACAACGCTTTTCTATGACTAGCTAGGTTATAAGGTAGACCGCAAAAAGAATAACTAGAATTTCAAACGAAAAGGCTATGTTTGGTGCAGAAAAGGAAACGTTTCTATACAAACCTTTGAGGAATAATTTGTATGGTATTACTGGATGTCTAAGGCCTGATTCACATTTGGCGGTTAACACGCTGCGGGTGACAAGTCACTGCTTAAAAACGCTTCTTGAGTTTTTTTATGAAAAATAAAAGAAAATGTTGTGCTAAATATACGTAAAATTGAGATACTGTTCGTTGGTAGGCGCATCACTTGAAAACGGTTGGAACGATTGTTACGGATTTCACCAATGAACTGAACGCGCTGTCAGTGTCAATATTCCTTAACAATATGGACAGTCATGAGCACCAATATGTATACACTTAGCAACTTTTAAAAGTGATTTTCTCCTACTGTATTGACTGTAATTTTATTTTATAACGAACATAGTATTTTGGAACCCATATTATTATGAAAAAGGTATCATCTCAAAGTTGAAATCGTTATTCCACGAGAAAATCGTTATTGAATTTTGCTGAGTGTATACATATTATTGCTCGTGACTGGACACCTATTCAACGCGGTTTTGATGTGCTGAACGCGTTCAGTTTCATTGGTGAAATTCGCCCTAATTAGTTAGCGATTTTCACGATAAAATAAATAATTATTTTCACCATAAAAAGAGTGCTGTTTCAGCAGTTGTCCGCTGGGTGTGTATCGAGCCTAACGCGTTTATTTGTTACATGTTGAAACTAGTGATGCAGGAAAATGTTTGCTTTCAAAGGAATAAAATGTAAGATAATTGATTCTGTTTAGTTGAATTTACAAGGAACATGGTAACGATTGATACTAAAAGTTTCTTCTTTTGTAGATTTATATACCTATAATATAACATCACGCTTTGTTTTCCGAAGGGTTGGGTAGAGTTGTATATAGTTCACCCGAATTTCACCATGTAAGAGAAATCCCAGATAGAAAAACCCATTTACACTTTGCCCGACCTGGGAGTTGAACCCAGGACCTCATGCTCAGAAGTAGCGCTTGCGACCACTAGACCAACGAGACAGTCATAGTGTAGATTTAAATAATGCACGTTAATTTGCAAAATAACAAAAAAGGTGTTCTGGTGGCAATGATGCGATTGGTGATAGTCCAAGCTTGATTATATCGGGAAGTCATCATTATCTGCCTGCCTTTTCCCAACTCTGTTGCAGTCGGCTTCCAGTCTGACCGGATGCACTTGAATACCAACTTAACGTGCTTTCCGAGGCACGGAGGAGTCTTGGTATGTAAAAATGGTCACCCATCCACGGACCAACTCCGGCAAGCGTAGCTTAACCTGATGGATCGACCCGTGCGGCTCGTCGACCCGTGCGGCGTGCGGCAGTTATTAATTAGCCACGAACTCCCACTGTGAGTAGTATGATCAGTGTTAGGAATTAGTAAGGGATAAAGATGTTAGCAAAAGAAGTAAGAATTAACTTCTTGTTCCCGGTATTAGTGGTTTCCTTACTACAACGCTTGCGTAATACTCGTAATGGTATCCTGAAAGCGATTGCTGGCAGACCGAACTGCTCCATCCAAAGGCACTGGGTAAAAATAGCAATAGGTTTTTGGTAAATTAAACTAATTAAGTCAAGGACTAACAACACTAACATAGCTTATAAGCACAATCTGTTGTTAACCACTAACAACTTACCTATGGACTATTTTAGGTCTGAGATAAAGATATTTTATTTTTATTTATTAAACATATTCTGTGGAATATATATATATTTATTCTGTGGAATGCGCTGCCCCAGGAAATCAGGATGGCAACCAACCGATTATCCTTTAAAGTTAAAGTTCGCGAACACATTCGCAAGAAGCTGGCAGTATCATCACAACGGTAATGTTTTCCCATTGTTTGTCTTATTTCTTTTAGTATGTTCGTGTAGTTATGTGTATTTATTTGTTCTTATATTTATACATATATATATTTAGGATTATTATATATATATATACATATATAGTTTTAACTGTTTCAAGTATTTAAATAAATATTTATTCCACACTTTAGTTATTGCACCTACCACTGTTTGTCTCTGCATCACCCAAAGGTTGACTGGTAGAAAATGCCTAGGTACGGCATTAAGTCCGCCTCTGTACATTTGTGTGCTTAAAGTATTAAAAAAAAAAAAAAAAAAAAAAAAAAAAAAAAAAAAAAAAAAAACATAGTATTGTTTGTATGTACCTACTACAACTAGTAGGTGTCGTAGGTACATATACAAAGTCGTAGATCATTAATCATAAGCAAGGTGATGGACCTTACATACAAATTCACAATCATAAAATGCATAAATTGTGACGCTCCGCCGCGGAGGAGGTTAGGCGGAGTAGTATAAAACAAAGCACATGTAGTAGCACAGTAGCGAATAAAATAATTTAGAGTCACAAGGGCGCGGATCAAGAGCCTGCGGATGAATTTTAAGGCAGGACTGTGGTTTTAGCGGGTAAGAGTCCGGCACTGCCCCGACTGGTTCGTATGTGAAGTAGTTTGGGCGTCCATGAGGATTTACCACTACTGCCAATAAAAATAAACTAGTAGGTGTAATACTGGAGACAACAAACGTTTATTCTATTCTACGCTAAACGCTTATTATACTGAAAATATATCGCACTCTTCCAAAAAAATTACAAGAAATTATTTATCGGTACTTACCTACTTTTTTTGAATTTAGTGAAAATTTTGTTCGTATATCAGTTTACGAAACTAAAAAAAAAATCTGCAAATCGCGTCCAACGGGTCTGAACTAAACCAAATAAATTAATGCTGAAATCTAAACGTTTCGTGTAAACTCAGCGTTCTTAACATCTAGTATCGAGTTACTATCTAAGTAACTACAGATTGCTCTGTTTCAACTGAAACAGACTGATGAACATGAATCACATGGATTTAGTGTTTAAGAACTGCTAGATGTGGCATACAGACTGCCTTCGTTTGTATAGTGGTCACAAGCGCACCTGCTGAGCCTAACGAGTTCCATGTCAGTGGGTGTGTGTGTAGGTTCCATTCTTGAAGGTGCTATTGAGTTTTTCATTGAGAATTTCTCAATAGAAGCCCGGTGTCCTAGTTAACAGCAAAAGACTCGCCCCAAAGGCAAGGAAATGTGGGTGTTTATACTCAATTTAGTTTACTATCGACACGCAAAAAAGAAATATATAGGTTATAATACAGGGTGTTAGGGTAAACACTCTTGTCATTCAAACCAGTGGTTTGGTTTCATTTATAGAACGTAAAATCAATGGAAAATTACAACTTTTTTAAAAATTTTTTTAGATCTAAACTTTACCACAAGAGTCGCAAGTTCGTTGCCCTATGCGCTAGGACAACGAACTTGCGTCTCAACACGGGCGGAGGGTACGGGATGTGACCTGACCGGCAGCGAGCGCGATCCCTCCCTTAGTCAGTCAGTTGATTCGCTAGCAAGCACGGTGTCAGATAGAAACTTTTTAAAATCTTTTAATGAAAATAACGTTTTTTTTTTGTTGTGTTCGGTCATTTATTTTTATATTTAAGTCAACTACTCATGGTTTGAATGACAAGAGTGTTTACCCTTACATCCTGTATATTAAGGTTAAGTTAACTTATCTTTTGCCTATCTTTGCAGGTTGAAATCTCGTTATAATCGTATATCTCTTGTTCCCGCGGCTCTCGCTCGCTCCCGCCAAAGTTGTAAAAACTGAAACTTATACTGTTGCCCCTGACCCCGGACCCTGTTCAGCTGTATAACGTTGTGTGTTATTATTAAACTCTTGTTCGTGTCCAGTATACCGCCCTTTGACTGCCGCGAACCCCATCCCCATGATAGTTATAATAATAATAATATTACCCTTGGAAAAATGGGGATAATATCTTAGAACTCATCAAACTGCTGCTAA
Organism: Lithophane socia; assembly: GCA_947522985.1. Classification (NCBI taxonomy): domain Eukaryota; kingdom Metazoa; phylum Arthropoda; class Insecta; order Lepidoptera; family Noctuidae; genus Lithophane; species Lithophane socia. Next base: position 1,666,116 of record OX383270.1, on the reverse strand, counting down.
AGTAAAATCAAGATCTTTCCACAATTTACGCGTTAAACTGAAATAAAACTCAATCCATAATTAAATAAATGGAACACTTATTACTTATGATCAGTTTTGACTTCGCTACGATTTTATACATAAATGTATAATTCTATACCACATCCAGCATCAAATAAGTCTCCACAGCATCAGTACCGGCTTCGACCGCGGTTACCCGACGCCTGACGTTTTGCTCAGCCGAATTGTGGAGAATAGTGAATTTACTAGAAACGGACTTCAACCGGTCTGATTGGGTCTTTGTCGGCCCTTCCCGTAGATGGTATAATGAATACTTAATAAGCTAGTAAATAAGTAATTTTCAATTATAACTTAAGGTTTGATAAATAATTTTAGGAGGAACTTTGGTTTGAAGTTTATCATTGTGATTTGAAATGTCATGAGTAATTCGTTGGGATTGGACTAGAATTATTTAATTACCTTTAATAATTTGCATAAATTATAGTACATTTGAGAGTAGCGGTGTTGAAATTATTTACACAATGTAAATCGTTAAAATAAAAGGCATTGCAATTGTTAGTGTTACGTAACTTGTTTTTTCACGAAGTTTTCTTTATACAACTAATGTTAGCCTTAAATAATAATTCTCCACAATAGCCATCCTCAAAAGAGAAATACTTATTTCTGCGTAAACCAACAAACAATCCCAAAAATAATATTTAAATTTTGAAAATAGAAAAAAATCTAAAAAAAATAGAAACCTAGCAAATATAAACATTCATTACGAAACATGTCGACCAAACAAACGAGACGGATCCCAATTTTCTTGGGGACGAACTCGGGTCCAAAATAAATAAATAGAAGTCCAATCACGCTTAATGTAAACAAGGGTGCAGTTGTAAATGGAACTTCTGTGAAGCGAGAAATTATGAGGACGTAGTGACATCAAAATTTATCTGGTAAACGAGAAACTGGGATCGTTTTTCTATCACAACGTCTGTGTAGGCATAGGTACTCTGTTTACACAGGGTGAAATTGAATTCATGAACATCCTCTTAAGGGGTCATTGTACTCATCTATAAGAACAACTTCACTATGGGAACAACCCAGAAATCGCGAATACAAAATCTGCTGTTCCCTACATTTTGAGAGCTATGTGTACATAAATGTAGGGAAGAGCTGATTTTTACAGGGAACAGCTGCACCTATTGGATAATAACAGGTCGCGTTAATTTGATTGATCGATTGATAAAGGAAAGATCTTCTAAACTGAAGAGGGTTTCAATATGAGTTGTAAAGTAAATTAAATTAGTCTAGGAAACCCCTACCATTCTTTATGAAAGTTCTTAGTAACTTTCTCGGAAGCTCGACGAAACCTGAATTAGATTAATTAATACACTAATAAGTACATAAGCTGACAATTTGGCGAGCCTGATTAATTCAGAGGCGTATCCTTTTAGTCTAGATCCAAAAGTTAGTCTAAACTAGGTCGTAACTCACATTTGGTCTCGGTTTTGCGGCCAAAATAAACGTTTGCACTGAACTTCAGAGGTAAACAAACAAAATAGTTATATAGGCCGAAAATAAATGGACGAGCAGTTTTTTACAGTTGCTGAAATAGAAAACATCGATGATGGAACAGTTTTTGCTGGGATGTTAAGTTTAACTTTGATTTGGTATTCAAACTTGGCATAGGCGCGGCTATATCCGTGTGAAAACCTTTCATTTGCATTTATCCGCGATGAAAATATGCTACCTACGTTTTTTTCGAGATAGCTTTTAAGCTAACTTCATATCAAATTCTTTTAGCTACGCAAACGACTGTGTCGGATATTTACTATGATCACTGGTATGCACTGGAACAATTCTCTAGACAACTTTGAGAGAGACATTTTACACCAACAAAATATACGTCTACAATCATACTCTAGATCATCAGCCATGAGATATCAGTGTGGCCACCATGAATCGAAGCATTTCGAGCATTCCGCTTGTTTCCTACCTAACCTCTAAGCGCGCCACTTGTGGTGCCATCTACATCGCCACATGGGAACTACGCATCACACTGACGTCACGCAAATTCCTGCATCGCGCAAGAAGGGTTTATTATCGCGTTTCTACATACATACAACATCCTGACATCAATCGTGCGGCAGTAGCCCACCAAACACAACACCCGTTTGGTCGGAGGATCCTCCTTTTTCAATAGAGGATGAACTTTATTTTTTTTTACATTAATTATAATAATTATTACTCAATTTATATTTTTCAATAATATATCTTGAATAAATCTTTCAATAACTATTTTATACTTTATTTGTTTCTTTACCTTTATTAATAGGTATTTTTTATACTTTTGATGAAATAAATTGTATAATAATTTATTTAAAAAAAAAAATTAATTTAAATATTTATATATTATAATATCCTATGTTCCTCATACCTCTATAAACGTATTTAAATCATCATTTTGGCTCTGTCATCTTAAACTATGGACAGAAATTAACGATGTTTTAAATTCGTTTATCGCTAAATTTTAATGCATTAATTCAGTGTTTTGTTGTTGTAAATAGTCCTAAGGTTACTAAAGTACCTAGTGAATACGCATGTGTTATCACTAGATTACACACAAACGTTTATACTTCTCAAAGAAACCTGCTTTGTAAAGGACTCATCTAGGATACGGTGCGATCATATCCAGATCGCAAAAACCACTTAAAAGTAAATTCATCCTTTGGTCCGGCTGTCCTACCACAACACAAGAATATAAAAAGTCTACTTGTATCGTAAACATCAATATTTAAGACTAACTTACTTAAATATTTCGTGTTATAAAAATGGTCGTCAGGAATCAAATTTCATTTTGTAAATATGATTAACTGAAACCAGTTTATCGCTAAGTGTATTTAACGGGCAGCCCTAAGTTTCTTATTTAAATATCATATTAGTATATTTATTGTCCCTAATGAAATAAAAATAACATTTTTAATCTTTTGTCCACGGCATGGAATTTCCCCGTACCTATAGCTCAGGCAAACATAATCTAAGAGACAATTTACGAGTAAATGAGCCTTCTGCAACTTCCTCCATCAGTGCATCTAGCCTCCTCCCTGGGCACCGGCAGTTCAAACAAGCTGCAGCTCAGCTCAGGTATTAACATTGCTTTGTGGAGCTCGCCAACTTTGCCTTTTACAAAACTGTATCAGCCAAGCTTATCGCAAAGGTAATGAAGTTCCAAACCGTGTATTTATAAGTTAGCTGCTTCAAAGAGATTTTAATGATTAACTTGTTTGTTAGTTACTAATGTAATGTGTGTTGGTCACAATGCTAAAGCGTTTGAAACGTGTAAACTACTCGTAGTTCTAATTGCTAAATTGAAATAGGGAGGTAAATGGTTTATGTTGAATGTTGAAATTGAAACCACCAGTTTTTGAAAATATGCAAAGCATGAATGAGGTTTTAAATTATAATGAAGCTTAGTCAGTCAATGAAATCACCAACAATTGCGTACTAAAGTATGTATTCTATGCAGGGTATTTATTCTAAGTTCCGTATTATATTATATTGTTACCCAGTTACTGGGTTGTGGAGGTCAGATAGGCAGTCGCTCCATGTAAAATACTGGTATTCAGCTGCATCCGGTTAGACTGGAAGCCGACCCCAACATAGTTTGGGCTAGGCACATGATGATTATATTGTATGCACTTAAACTTTCGTATTTTAATCGGAAGCGTATTCTCCTTGCGATTGAAATCGTAGGAAAAAGCCAGATTTTTACAATGAAACTGTATTGCGGTGATCTCATAGATTATCTGGCATTTTTCGCTCATTTTGCACAGCTTCTAAGCTCCTAAGGAATTCAACCCCTTCCTTAAAACCATTCAACCCCCACCCCACCCCCTGAAAGATCAACAATACCGATATTTCCACACTATTTACAAGAAGTACACACGGTAATCATCGATCACAAACGTTAAGACGTTGTCGGCCAGCCGTAGGGCTCCATAGAGCGTGTCCCATAAATAATACCATGACGCGACGTACCGTGAACCGACTGAAATATAGACGCAATAAAGACCGCTATGTGAACAGCAACATACTATGTTGCGAGGGGTTGGGAGCTATCAGCCTTTTTGGTAAGTTACTATTGAAATTGAAAAAAAAAATGCAATTCTGTAATGCAAATAACACTCAAAAAAGACGATGAAGACAGCGTCGAAGCTAATGAAGCACTGACAACGCGTATAGTTTTTAGCATTGCTTCTGCATTCAAGTGACTCCACCATTTTCATCTGAAATATTATTTTCGTGTTACAAACTCATTGGCGAATACTTTTATAGTGCTTTCATGATACAGCAAGTTTCCGAACTTAACTAAAGCGAATGCATGCTGTGCGAGTTCTGAAACCTTTTGGGAAAACCACTTTCTCATATTATTACTAACATACTTCTAATTCATAAGTACGATACATTAGTCCTGACAAATAGTGGGCTACCTATATCCATACTAATATTATAAATTCGAAAGTAACTCTGTCTGTCTGTATGTTAGCTTCTCACGCCCAAACCACTGAACGGATTACGATTAAAAGCAAGGAGATAGACGGCATCCCGGGGAAAGATATAGGCTACTTTTTATCGACATACCACGCGGGCGAAGCCGCGTGCGGAAGCTAGTCTTCAATATATTATAGTCAATTTCTAGGTGTGTCAAGAGACCATTCAGTTTTGTCTTTCTGTCCCCCAATTCACTGCTTTTACTAATTAATTCACCAAATGCGGTGATGATAACATTATGTCCCATGACTCCTATGAATGATCACAAAATCCAGCTCATAAACCGCAAATGTACGCTGCTGCTAATGTACGCTGTAAAATTAAAAGAAGGGAAACGCCACGCTCATCGTTCAAACTATTATCTACACTTGCAATCCTCAACAAAGGAAAAGTAGGAAGATAAACTAGGTGGACTTAAAACTGTTCCAGCCATCAAGTATTTATGGTCCATCGTAAAAGTTTAACTTAAGGAAAGGGCGTACTTAATAACAATCGGTTGCAGGCAGAAACTGGCAAGTGCTCGATACAATAGGCTTTCAATACAATATGTAGCAGTTGCTGTGTTTACAGTGAATGCCGATCGTGAACTTGTATTGTTAGACAAATGAGAATTCTTTCATTTACTTATCGACTTCAGGTGCAAAAGAAAGTGGGTCTTTTTTGGAATTGGGGCAACTCCTCATTTAGTGAAAAGATATGCAGTGAGCCTTGCTGATCCAAAAAAGTCATCCTAACTAAATAATTATTATCCTAACTAATATTATAAATGCGAAAGTGAGTTTGTTTGTTCATTTGTTTGTTACCCTTTCACGTTAAAACGGCTGAACGGATTTGGATGAAATTTGGAACATGGATAGACCATAACCTGGAATAGGACATAGAATAATTTTTATCCCGAAATTCAACGGGATCGAGACTTACGCGGGTAAAACCGCGGGGCGCAGCCTAGTGGATTAAAGTTCCAAATAAGGAACTAATAAGTGTGTGATAGGTCCCAAAAATTGGTCTGGTGGAGAAGAACCGAATAAAATTAAAGATTTTTCCTTGTGAAACATGTCTTTTACCGTTCAACTCCCAGAAAATCTAAATGTAACATGTTTAAAACATTGCCTGCAACATTCTATATATCTCCGATAGATGGAATTGTTGTGTAAGGAAGACGCGATTGTGAATTATTGGGGGAAATATCGACGGGAATACATAGATAGGTGAAAGCATCTGCCCATTGGGGAGCCTAACATAGATATCACGGGGGTGAAACGGTGGATAGCCCTCGTAAGGGGATGGGTCAGTAAATACTGATACATTTGCCAAACGTCGGATGAACCTAGAGGGTGTAATCGAGGATAGTTTGATTTTTTTCTGATTGATTAAACTTTGATGAATGGAAATTGGATGGGACAGATGTTTTGTATGGACGAGTGTTATTAAGACTTAGGAGGTAGTGCGCATACCGTATTTCATCTTAGTAACGTTATTTTAAATGCTAAGAAAACTATTGATTTCAAATTTCAAAGGTAAAGACGACGGACAACTAGTGACACGTCGGTTTTTAGGAATTCACCTGTAAATGTACGTGGGCGTGTACCTTTATGCATGCCAAATAATTATGATCTTGCAAAAACAACCTTCTTTCTTTAAACGACTTTTTTGTAGACATAAACTAACATTTTTAACGTTAAAAATCTGATCTTCCTTTATCTTTAACCCCATTCCCCATTACTTCTTTCTAACAAGATATAATAGGTACATAGCTAACAGAAGCTACCAACGTGCGAAAACAAATAAATCGTTCGAGTGAATTCTGTTTTAATTTGCAGCGCTACAGCGCTTCTTAGCCAGAGTGCAAAGCTGCGTACAGAATACGTGGTCCACCTAACGCCCTATACAAGGAGCTACTAAACCTCGGAGAAATACAGGGAAAAAGGCGCTTGATTAACTTTGAGGTTCTCTTGATGACAATCATAACAATGGCGTTGAGATGGTTTCTGATGCTAACCACTTATGCTGTTAGGGGACTAATAATTGACTTCACTTCAATTTACTATTAAAGAAAATCTTTATAATGCGCGAAAATCTTTATCTTTATAGGGCCTAAAACGGCCACATTAGCAATTCCTCTAAAAGCGATTGATTTCCTGAATTTCTAGCTGTCATTAGTAATTCCTCTAATTTGACACAAAAGCAAAAAAGATTTTACGAATCTCTATAGAAAACTGTCAAACAGATGAATTATTTTGTAATATGAACCGCACGCAGATCATAATATTATGAATTGTCAGTTTGTGACATTTCACGATGATTCATAGTATTTTCCTATTATGATTCTGCCAAAGTGGCTGCTGGTCTAAAGACAATTTTGTGAGTGCGTTACCTAAATGCGTGGAACCAAATTATCATGCCTTTATTTCCAAAACTAGTAAGCAGGGGTAACGATAATAGTTACCCTCATTTTCACAAGGTGTGATTTGTTATAAATCCGATGCCTGATCACGGTGGGGCCATTGCCATTTACTGGATTGCATTAAAATGCACTAATTGCACGGATGTTTCTTTTTTTTTTGTCCGTATTTTCAAAAGTCCGCTCTTGGTTTTTCGCAATATTATTTTACTAGCTGCGTGTCGCGGTTTCACCTGCTTATGGCACGTTCCCGTGGGAATATTGGGATAAAAATATCCTATGTCCTTTTGTGTCGTTTATGTCCTTTTGGTGGAACAATTTAAATACCTAGGTCACTTGGTCACTGCTGACCTTAAAGACAATGCGGATATTGAAAGGGAACGGAGGGCTCTGTCCGTGCGTGCGAATATGATAGCCCGCAGGTTTGCACGTTGTACCTTTAGAGCATTCTGTACCACCTTCTACACCATGCAGCTTGTGGGAGAAGTATTCGCGGGCATCGTATGGAGCCCTTCGTGTCCAATTTAATAATGCGTTCAGAAAACTGATGGGGTTGCCATGGCGTTGCAGTGCATCAGGGATGTTTGTGGCGGCGCGTGTAGATTGTTTTGATACAATAATGCGCAAGCGCGCTGCATCAACGGTGGCACGAGTCATGGCCAGCCCCAACAGTGTTCTGAAAATGATAGCTGGCAGAGTGGATTGTCCTTATATAATCCATTGCTGTCAGTTGCATGTGTGTTGCATATATTGTATTGTTTACTAACACGTAGTTTTAAGGAAGATGTTACTAACCCTATATGAGTCTTGCCTCGAATTAAAGTTTTTGAATTTGAATTTGAATTTTCCCGGTCATGGTCTACCCATATACTAAATATCATCTAAATCCGTTCAGGCGTTTTAGCGTGAAAGCGTAACAAATAAACAAACTCACCTTCGCATTTATAATATTAGTCAGGAAGTTAGGATTGGCTCTTTCTGTTCGAGTTTCCTACCTCCACGTAAGATGCATTAGGCGTCCAGTTTACGAGCCGGCTCCGACACGGTGACCCGACGTGTGCGAGATCATTCGATACACGCTCCCCTCTCGCTATAACTTGGCTTCGATTACGACTGCTGTTAGTTTATTTAGTTAGTATGACCCAACTTGACAGAGTAAGGGTGTTCATCAATTGTTAAGAGGAAACTGTCTTTATTGTATATCCATACATTGTGTTTGTTGTCTTTTCTTTACTACACTACACTATGTACATACTACACTACACTACTACTACTATATTTTTTCTTTACTACACTACATATTATTAAACAAAGACCTCCGCTGCGTCTGTCTGTCTGTTCGCGATAAACTCAAAAACTACTGCACTGATTTTCATGCTGTTTTTCACCAATGGATAGAGTGGTAAGTTCTCGAGGAAGGTTTTAGTATAATAACCAACATCCACGCGGGCGATGCGTGCATCAGCTAGTTATAAATAAAAGTCGCTTTTCGTGTTTGTCTGTAGGTATGTATGTCCGAGTTGTTCTTCTAAGTCACGCAACAGATTTCCATCGTTTAGAGAATTATATTCCGGAAGGTTTATGTGTATAATACGTTAATATTAAACTAAGCAATCTCGATGTATTTTCAAGTCGTAATCGTGCAAAGCAGGAGCGGGTCGCTAGTTGTATATACATATTTGTAATCACGTTCTCGAAAACGGCTCTAACAACTTCGATGAAAGTTGCAATGAAAAAATCGATCTATCTAGGTCTAAAATCCTAGAGTTTGACGAATTCTCTACATCAAATTCTCATTCAGAAACCGATGTAAGTCGTGTTGAAAATAGGGAAAGCTAGAGTTGTCTTAATTCAATCGTTTACCCGCATTTTACAAGGGATAGAATAAAAATTTTTGGATAAAAGAAGACTTCCAAAATTTTCATCCTTCACTTTGTAGTACCTACATTAAAGCTACATTATTCAATCACTAATGTTAGCTGAGCGTTGTTCACTCACGAAGTTTCACATAAGTCTGATAGGTGTCCCCAGCATCCAACGTAGGCGCTAATTATTTTCAAAGAAAACTTCCGAGGCAAATTATAAGTAGAACGTACAAACACAACACCACATACAGCCCTGCTGACCCAAAAAAAGTATGACAGTTTGATAAACAAATGAGTTACAATCCCTAAGGCCCAAATGTCCGGACCATTTAGGTCTCCAGGGCTCCACCAAAGAGATAAATTGAAACTAAAACATTTATACATGGCTGTAATAAATTTAAAAGCAAATTAGTTTTCGGGCTGCCAGTATTATTTTATTACCCAAAACAAAATATGGTAAATTATGAGGATGGTAAATAGCCAGTGTTTGTTTAGTTGTGTAATTTAGTATTGTGGCAGAAAATTTTGCATAATATTGGCTAAATAATAGGCACGCAGATCTAGCGATCTTTGAGGCAGTCTCATCTTCATATAAATCTGACACTCCTCAAACACACACCATCCCACACATTAATTTCATGATAGTAAATTGATTCGTTGATTGATTGACCACCAAACATACGAGTCAATCATTAGGTACCTATCTATCTGTCTCATTATTCTTCTTTCTTCTTCCAACATTTCCTGTTCTAACTGAACAGACAGCAGTGCTGCTCGGGAGTTTGTTGCGCCACTTCTTCTTCCCAGCTAAAGCACTAGGAAGTGGTGAAGGGTGGGCGTTTTGGGGGACTGTCTTATATAATTTAGACGTTCAAAAAGTGCTGATTCTCAGTTAGTTTGAATAAATCACTTTTGATTTTATTTTCTTGTTTACTTATGTTTCATAAACCCAAGCCCACCCACCACAATCCCAAAGCTGGGCCTATACACCGTACATATAAAAACCGAATACGGATATCCCTCGGTACAGTCACGTACAATATTGCTTGCGTGACGTCATCTCACCTGATGCGACTCCTACTTTAATGTGGCTAAAATGTTTGGTATTAAATGTCATAAGAGATATTGTGGTTCCGGTGAATAGGATAGAATAAATATTTCGGGTTAAAGAACTGCGGTCTTACTCAATTTTCTAATAGCTGTGCCACTATCCGGGATATTTTTGAAGTGAAAAGTTCTTTGCGCCGTCTACCGTTTGAATTACGTTGAGGTTATGCGTTGTTGTTTAGTTTTCACTTCAATCAGCAGTCCCAAAAGACTGCCCCGCATGTCTTTTTTTTTAATTCATCTTCGCTTCAGAAATCGCTAATAATATATAAACATAAACACAGTACATTTTCAAACCTATACCTAGTAAGTACCTATAACTGGTCCACTATGAAATGAAGCGCCCCACAACCGCATTACCTTGTGCGTAAATGCAGTACCTATTGTGTAAAAACCTATTGTGGTAAAGTAATCTTATTCTAGGTGCATCGTCTTAACATATTATAATTTTAAAATCGATGTATAAAAAATATTGTACTTAAAACATTTTTAAAAGAGTAACGGTGGAGTTTCTTACCCATTCTTCTCCATACAAAAACTAGCTTTTGGAAGGGGCAACTGAGAATCAGTGCTATTTCTTTGTTTTTAACCGACTGCCCCACAAGGAGGGTAATGTTTTTGACATTCAAATGTGCCATTTATGTGCCTAATTTAAATAAATTATTTGATTTTGACTTTAATTTCAGAGTGGTACGTGGTATGAATGACCTGTTACTATGATCATTATTAACAAACTAAGTAGTACCACGTAGCAGTAAAACGGTGTTGTGGACAAGACTATTGTAAAATCTTTAAAAATAAATAATAATAATAAGTACCGCAAGGGTTGGATCGAGGTGACCTTGGAAAAGGATGTTTGGAAGGATTTGGGGGAGGCCTTTGCTCAGCAGTGGGACAGTGTAGGCTAAAATACTAATTATAATTTAATTGTAATTTTGTGTTTAATTTGATTTTTTGAATTTAATGTATTTGTAAATATGTGCCCATTCTATGAGTCTTGCTACTCGAATTAAATGATTTGAATTTGAATTTGAATTAAAATAAAAAAAAATAAGTGATTAAAATTAAAGAAGAGACGGACTTTAACACAGTTTATCATATTTCTTTAGTGTGGAATATAATTTGAATTAATGAGAGAGAATTTTGATTCGGGAGAAAGTGTTGGAATTTTTTGATAAAACGGCATTAAGCTAAACAAAACGTCCAATCCTTTGAGACAATACTTATTCTTAAATAAAAATAAGTACCTACCTAAAAAAATATCAAAATCTTTTAAGAATTAGAAATCATTATCATTTGTTTGAATAAGAACGTCCCTACGTCAAAAGCAATAATTTGAATAATTAAAACTTTGCTCAGTGAATTTTGTTAGGCGTTTAATGATCTTTTCTAGAACTCGCGATTCTTAATTCGATTTTGTCAAAATTATCGTCACTTGGTTTTAAATTTTTATGATTTACCATTTTTCTTCTATTTCAATAAAAAGTACCTACGGTATAGCTTCATTCAACACTTGCTTAGGCATAATTCGGTGTTGCCCTGGTCCAAAGATTTTTAACGAATACTTTGATTTAAAACATCCATGCATTAATTATTTCATAATCCTTTGGAACTACTTCAAATATCAGAAACCCCAAAATCATCTGCCAACCGTGTCTGCAACATTTTTACAGACGTCGGCAATAATCTAGCCATCCTTCTGTCTCAAACCTCATCTACTGACTCTGCATTCCCTGAACCTCCTCCCTCAGACTATTCCGAAACCTATCTACCCAACTCGCTCGTTATCCTAGAAGTGGATGAAGCGGAAATTGAAACCACAATTCTTCAGCTGCGGCCGGATTGTGCAACTGGATGGGAAGGAATTCCATCTTCCATTCTCAGAGAATGCCGAAGTGCCCTGATTCCATCTATAACCCACATCTGTAATCGTGCTATCGTTACTGGGGTGTTCCCTGATGCTTTTAAAAAAGCTATTGTATGTACATCCAATTCACAAGGGGGGGACCCTTCTGAATTGGATGTACATACAATAGCTTTTAGAGATACTGCGTCAATAATTATAGGCCTATATCGGTGTTGTCAGCCTTGTCAAAGATCTTAGAAAAAATACTTTACAAGTCGCTAAAACCAAATCTAAATCGCTTTAAAATTATAGCCAACAACCAGTACGGATTTAGATCACGTGTTTCTACTGAGGACGCAGTGTTGGATTTGACAGAGCGAGTAGTGGAAAACTTAGACAAAAGAAATAGATGCCTATGCATATATCTAGATCTTTCCAAAGCGTTTGATACTGTTTCTGTCCCCATCCTCCTAAAAAAGTTGGAAAGAGTTGGAGTACGAGGCATTCCTCTAAAGATATTAAAAGATTACCTTTCCCAGCGTGAGCAACGTGTCAAAATAGGCGATTGTCTTAGTGAGGAACGCACAATATAATTTTAGGGTCCCACAAGGGAGTATTCTGGGTCCCCTGCGGTTTCTGGTTTACATAAATGACCTGTGCACAATGTCACTTCAGCACACTAACGTTTTCACATATGTAGATGATACAGCAGTATTGATCTATTTTTATTTATTTATTTATTTTTATTTGTCAATTTTCATATCCCAAATGAATAATAGCATCGTCAAAAAATGTAACCTACCTTTACTGCTTATTTGTTACTTAGTTGAATTATGTAAGGTTTGTATGTTGATTTGGGTAAATAAAGAAGTTTTTTTTTATATATCTGCAATATGTGAGGTACACCATGGAACAGAACATAAAAAAAATATCATAAACTACCATCGAAAGATGTTACCATCCCAATAAAGGTGCACATTTTCATCTATTTATCTGCGGGCCCAATTAGCGGGAACCACCTAAACAAACCGAGAATATGCTGGCAACATGTAATATGTAATATGTGGATAACGTAGTTGGTTACACACTGATATACCTATTTATAAGCCATTTTGAACTATGTAAAGTGTGTAATTGTTGGTTTTCCTTAATAAATAAAATAAAAATAAATAAAACACTCATTACGTATCATAACAACGCCCTTCAATTTCATCACCGTTTAGATTTGAGGCCCCATTTCACAATTAATTAGTTCCCTCAGCATAGTTTAAATATGCTACAGGTGGATTACAGTAATTCAATTCGGGACAAAAAAAATAATTCGTGAAATCATAAAAGATTCAGAAAAAAGACTGTAATATTTTTCATTACATTGGGCGAAAGTTGGACGGAGTCTATGTTTCTGAAATTGCAGTAAAACGTTATTCGATTGAGAGTCAATAGATTCAAGAAGCGTTTTAAAAGCAGATTTGATTCACTGCACTGAGGTCATATTAAAACTATCACCAACTGAAAACATTTTGAAAAGAGTCAATAAATTGCGGTAGGGTAATTTGGGTAGGTAGGGTTTCTATCTTTTAAAAATTAAAGTATTTTAGTACGAAAGGATTAAATATTTAAATTAAATTTATATTTTCGGATTTTATTAAATTAATTTATAAAATAAACAACTATAAAATTGTACATAATTATTGTTATAGATATTGTAAGTCTTTAAGTTAAATAAAAACTATAAAATAAATAGAATATATATATATATATATATGAACTATTTTGGCAGAAAAACGTGGTATTTGTGCCGTGCAAGAATTATTAAGTCTCTTAATAATCCTAATTATTAAGTACCTAGTAATTATTATCTAAAAATAAAATTGGTCTTATACTTTTGAATAATACCCTTCTAAATTATAAGAACAATTTCTACATACTCGTAGAAATTGGTCTTAGACTCCTGAATAATACCTACCACACTTTAGCAGATACACCGGACTAATACAAACAAGACAAAAAGAAAAAAAAATGCATAATGCATAGCGCAGTCACAATTTTTCTTCCGACTCAACCAACTATAACTTCACAAAATGTTTCTGTTGCTCGTCCAAGATCTAACTCGCAAAGAAACAATTTAAACTTCTACATCTACCATACACTGTCATAGTTTAACTTTTCCTAATAAATTAGGTAGTACTTTATCCTAGTGTTGTTAGAACTTCCGAACTTTGTCAAGTCTAAAACAGGTGAACTGGAGTTATGCTTATCCATCTATTTGGAGGCGGAAGTTTTGGGATCTTGGAGTTCCTTAACTTGAGTTGTGAGCTTAGTAATTATGGGCTTGTTGAAGCACATTAGAGGTATTTGTAGGTGAAACAAATTAGGCTTGTAAATAAATCTATGGTTATTTCCTCACACCAAATTTTTATTTGGTCTGAGGTTATTTCGTTACATTTTATTTGCCCAGCTTTGAAAATTGTTTCTTTTTCTAATTAAAATATTTTTTTTTGCACTGAAACCATGCTCGTCTGTAAATTGTATTTGAGTGTTATAATTGCAAGGATTAAAATCAATAATTTTGTTTGTTCAACAACATAATTTCATTCTTCATCACTCTATTGTTTTGGGGCGGTGTATGTAGTTAACATTGCCACATGCGAAGTACGCATCAAAGACGTCACACAAAAATCCGTTCTTGAAAACGGCTACTATTAAAAGACACATCTTATGTCTCAGACCACGTTAAAAAGTCAATAGTAATTAACTAACTCTGGTTACTATAATCTGTTTATAATAATAATTAACAAACTATAATATCTTAAACACAACTCACTTTAATCTACTAAATTACTACATCTCAATTTGCAAAATTAATTTAACAGACATTTAATTAAAACCTGTTTACTCTAACACAATCAACAACTAAATTATCTTAAAACAATTATTATTGAAATTGAACCTAAGGCCTCGACCAGAGTGAAGGTGCGATAGCGGGCGATGCGGTGTGTGCAATTATAGCTATACAAGGTTCTTTTCACAAAACAATAATGGCGCAAATGTTTGCCAACTGTAAATGTCAATTTTTTGTTATCAACTGTCAATGTCATTCGAGCGCCAAAAGATCCTTGTAGCAGTGTAGGTAATGAGGGTAATTTCTCACACCGATTGTAGTTCAATTCATGGTTGGAATCAGGCGTTGGAAGCCGTCTCCTCCTTTTGCTAATAGTGATAGTACCAAAAAAGTCACTGGAGGGGGATCGGTAGGCTACAACCACTCTCTCTATCCGCAGCAGACTCACCGGGCGAAGGACACTCAACGATCTCTGACCGCCATTGCCATAGGGTTTGACCTGCGGGTAACAGATTTGGAGAGTCTGTCACCTGAATACGGGCCTGAGAACGCTGAGAATCGTGTTCCGGGAGCGCCTTTAAGAAAGAACTGCTTGACGCGTCCGTCTTATACCGAAATCCGACGATCCGCGATTTTGCGGACGGACACCGACGAGCCCGGACGACGGACCGTGAGAAGGTGTACGTGCGAGGTATCGCAGACATCGGAAGTTCCTCGGTGCGCGGTGCGTGGCGGTCTGTGGTTGTCTGCCGTGCGTGTCCGTCTGCAATATTGCCGATCGTGGGATCCCACCATAAGTTGTTAAGTCCGCAAAATCGCGGATCGTGGGATTTCGGTATTACTGAAGACGTATAATTATGACGGATTCTTACGTTTCAAGCTCCCGCCTAAGCATCCGCACACGCCTCTCACATTATGGACGACCCCTATTATGTAATATTATGAAGATCAAAATTAATTTAGAACTATTTAGTAAAATAAGATTTAGAATGAAACAAAATATATATATATTTATTTATAGAAAAAACTTAATTTTCGAACATCCATTTTAATTGAAGAGAGAAAATGTTCTTTTAGGGATTTTATTTAATCTCCATACAAAAGGGTGGATTGTTTTAATTTATAGCCTTACCTTACAAAGCTTAGCAAGGAACAAACAACCTTTGTAAATTATTTTCGGAATTAATTACATTGTTTGTCTGGTAATCAAACTAAGGGTGAAACCAATAATACCGTACATCTTTACAATTTAAAATTATAATCCTAACTGACTTTCGAGTTCTTCCGGCATCGTCTCCTGAAGAATTCATAAAAAAGAAGTCTGAAACTTGGGCAGAAAACCATTCATGACAATAAAGAGTAGTTTTGGTAACGTTTAAAGGGGTGATAGACGCACGTGCAAGTCCGCGTACTTATGGCTCGGCGAGCTTAAAACCGCCGAGTAAGTTCGTCGGCGATCCAACAGATTTGAAATTTTGCTCGTAGCCCGCCTTGGCTCGTCGAGCCGCGAGCCAATTTGACAATGAAATTTCGAGTAAACTTCACGTGTGTCACCGACGGTAAGCCGAGTAAGGCGCGACCTTACTCGGCTTACCGTCGGTGACACACGTGAGCTTAAAAACCGCGTACTTTAAGTACGCACGTCTATCACCCACTTAACAGAAAACACGTAAATGAATGAACGAATGACTAGTAGACTATCAGTAATGTTCTATCACTATGGGGATAAACCTCAAACAGCGAAAAAAAAAACAAGCGGTTGCCTACATTTATGTCCGCATAACTCGTTCGTTTTAGGATTGGTCCCATAGTAAAAGTTGTACATAATATGGAGTATAACGTGTGTATCAGAATGGCGGGTGTAATTTCCAGATTTGCCTACATTTATTACAGTTATTTGGTACCTTCTGTGTACCTTTACGTACCTCTCTTGAAAATCTGTGTACCTACACCCGTATGATGATATTTTAAAAATTAGGTACACCCGCCATCCTGATGTCAGAACCGCGGGTGTACTGCTAACCAATATATGTAGCCAAGCGTACTGTTTATGTAAATTTGGTACCTCTTGTGTACCTGCAGATAAAAGTATTAAATAAACGAAATACTGCAAGGTTGCTGCGAAAAATAAAAAAATATTTTTTTATTACACGACGTTACTTTGTATTTTATAATACTAACTAACAATAGTAACGACGTCAAAGGATAATAACAATCTTCGGTAATTGAACCTTGAACCTCCATATTAAACATATTGCCAAGATACGTTTAATGTGTACCTAATATCTTTAATAGTAATCCCAAACCTCCGTGTATCATTTAGTCACTGTTGCGTGCGTGACTATACCGGGAATCGGAAATGAAATTAACGGACACAAGTTACACACAGACTCAGGACAACACTTTAAATGTGATCCGCAAATTGTTGTTTTAAGTGGAGATCAAACCCACAACTTCGTGTTCAGCAGTCGCATACTACGACCACTGGACCACTGGCAGTCTACAATTAAACTATTTTTATTTGATGCATTTGTATTACTCTGATGCAAGGACGCGGTCATTATATTTCCTTGTTGCCTGTTTCCTAATGATTCTGAAAATAATATAATAATAATATATCCTTATATATATATTAATATATCCTTTAAAACTGTCTCTTGTTTCATTTTGATTCTGGAAACACTGATAGACAAACATCCTAATTCTATAAATCCTTCACAATTCTAAAATGGGCAATATGTTGTTTTTGTAATTATGTATACATATAGTTTTTTTAAATATTTAAGATAAGTTATCAATACGTAGATTGTTATTTTAAAAGATACGTTTTACGAGATTTTTTTTTTTGTTTTTTTTTGCAGCTACCTTGCAGTATTTCGTTTATTTAATACTTTTATCTGCAGGTACACAAGAGGTACCAAATTTACATAAACAGTACGCTTGGCTACATATATTGTTTAGCAGTACACCCGCGGTTCTGACATCAGGATGGCGGGTGTACCTAATTTTTAAAATATCATCATACGGGTGTAGGTACACAGATTTTCAAGAGTGGTACGTAAAGGTACACAGAAGGTACCAAATAACTGTAATAAATGTAGGCAAATCTGGAAATTACACCCGCCATTCTGATACACACAGTATAACCCCTTAAGAGGATTACAACGAATAAAATTATACCCTGTATTTATATCGTGTCCAATTCAAATAAAGACAACATAGACTGAAATTCACTGGCAGAACACAACGGTGTATCGATCCTCTCGGTTTCACATAATTTCGAAAAGTCAACATCATAGATATTCTTTTTACTATCACTGTTAACCATTTGTATGAACCGATGACCCCATAAGATGTCATTTTCTGTGTAACTGGTCCTCGCCTGTACTTGCTGTCCAGTTGATTCGATGACGCCTTCAAAAACTGCTAGAATCTCGAATTTTCCGATCAACAAATCTGCCGCAGAAATACTGTATAGAGGACTCTTCTCATCAATCACATGTATAACAGACACAGGCCATAAGAAGAACGTAGATTCACAGCCATCCATTTCAACATCCAACTCAGTTTGTTCATAGTTCTCATCATAGTCATCGCCAAGTTTCAATACGAACACTGAAGCTTTGATGTTGAGTATTCTAGATTTTCTCATGTCTCCTACTCTGAATATCATGCACAGCTTCCCATCTCTCAATGTGACTACTGCTTGTCTGCTGAATAAAATCGTTTGTGTCCTCCCTTTGGGTCTCGTGAGCTTCGCAAATAAGATCCCAACCATGAAAGCTTGGAAAATTGAGCAGACCATACATTGTATGCACATAGCAGTAATAGATTGAGGACATTCCAAAGTTATAGCTCTTTTACCATAAGCCACAGTGGTATGAACTTCAATGCTGAAGAGAAAAGTGGAAGTAAACCCATAAATGTTTGCGATACATGGTATCCAGTCAGTTTGATTCTGATTTGGAGGAAGGTGGTCCTCATCCAGGTCTCCATGAGTCAATGCGATGATCCAGTAGATGAAACCGAAAAACAGCCAGTCGCCAGTAAAGGCTAGGAAGAAGTGGACAAGTGTCCACCGCCAGCGTGCTTCGACCATGGTGACGAACCATCGCGAGAAGAACCCCTGGTGGTTTGTGTTCCCCTGGAATATGTTGAAGTCTCCGTTCTTGAAGACGAATCTTTTAGTTTGTTGGGTCGAACGTGATCGATTCTTTTGACTGTGAAGTGGCCCTGTAATAAAATTATAAAGGTTGCTAAAACATAAAAGAGCGCTGAAGAACACGAATCATTGTGCATTGTTGAGTATACATGACTCGAGTAAACAAAGTCCACGTACATACATACACGTACATACGTTGTTGTAATGATGCAACAAGATATATGTACAAAATTATTATCATAAATACAGGTTATACGTAATTTTGTAATGAAACAACATTTGACGAAATCATTTTCTCATCTTTCCTTCAAGAATATTTTTTTTACCATAAACATACATTACTTAATAGTATTTTACTGTCGCAGCCAGAAATTAGGGCACTGATGAACGATCGTGAAAATGTCGACCGAGGCAAAGCCGAGGCACACATACGTGAGTCCATCAATTCATGATTTTCTCTACGCAATATGTTCTTGTACTACCTATAATTTATGATTATTTATTTATAAATAAATAAATTTTATTTTATTTGATGTTTATTATACCGTACATTACTACTACGATATATTGTAAGTAGCTTTAATTATAACTTACTGTTATTGGGATAGTAAACTCCTGGTTCTAAAAATACTGCTTCAGTTATAGAATATTCTTCAGTATCATCAAAAGGTTCACTGAAACATTTTAGATCTTCCCTCTCACTCATGACTGTTTAGAGCTGAAACAAGAAATACAAATCTCTAACTGACAAACATAACATAATATCACGCATGTTTCCCCGAAAGGTTAGTTAGAGGTGAACCAGACCTATATTATAGTACACCCACGTTTCGACAATTATTTTCAAGTCCCATGTAAACGGAGGAGATTGGTCTGCGGTTTAATATACCTTAATATATAATATTAATAAGTCTTACTATATATATGTATCCATTTATTAATAGAAGTATATAATATAGCTCCGTCTGAGGTCGCTCGAAGATTACTATGGAAAATATATCGTTATAATAATATGTCCAGATTTATATTATATACTAGCTGATGCCCGCGGCTTCGCCAGCGTGGATGTCGGTTATTATATACTAATACCTTCCTCGAGAACTACTCTATTCATTGGTGAAAACAGCATGAAAATCAGTGCAGTAGTTTTTGAGTTTACCGCGAACAGACAGACAGACGTGGCGGAGGACTTTGTTTTATAATAATAGTGATATTATAGCTACGTCTGTGATGGGCTTTAGTCGTCACGGGAAATGTACTAATAAAAGAATATTATGCTTACCTCTTGTCAGGTAGTTTTGCAGTCAAATGGTGTGGTGGTCCAAAAACACAAGTAGCACACAATGACAGCATCAGTCATGAAACAGCTCGCAGTGTCTATCATTCTTGCAAAGCCACCGCCTACTGATATGCTATCTTGAGATTCTCAACTGTAATTATTGTAGATACTTATTTCATCTAGCGTTGATAAGAGGTTTTACTTGTTTATCTTCAAGACGACTTTCTTTATCAGGTTATAATAAACTAAAGAAGTAATTAGCCATGCTTGTTAGTATCACATCAGACAGAAGTCAAGTGGTGGTCCAGTGGTAATGGCCGCGACATACAAGTTGTAGGTCGTAGACTATTCGAACCCAGACAGGCGCTTTACTTTGTGGAAATTATTGTGTCGTCTGCTCTCAAAACGATGAAAGAAAACATCGTGAGGAAACTGGCATATCCTAGAACCAAACATTCGAAGACCTGTAACAAACCAAAACTGGGACCTCGCGGTGGATTACGGCCCACGCTCCCTCTCACCGAGAGGAGGCCTGTGTTCTAGCAGTGGGAACATTATAGGCTGATTATGCTTATGCTCATGTATAATCAGCCTGTAGTAGTCCACAGCTGGACATAAGCCCATTTAGCACGTTGTTCAACTAGCCTCATCCAGCTGCTACCAGCCACCCAGTAAAGATCGTCGTTCCACCTTACTTCAGGGCCTACCCTATCTTTCGCGATCTCCAATCAGATGTTTGGTTAAACGTTACTCAATAAGAAGTAGGTTTAAAGGCATTTGATTTCTAGAAATAGATGAACAAACAGACTGACAGACAATATCTCTTAATAAACTTCTATGTATATTAATAGAATATTGAAACAGGCTACTTCAAAACGAGATAAGATTAATTCCTTGACGTCTTATATTTGTAATGACTTATGCTAAGATGTATGTACTTTGGTGTTACGTACTTTTGGTGTTAAAAAATTTATTAAATTCTATTCCGCAGTGGTAGCCCGCGAAATTCGAATCGAATTTCGAATTTTCTTACGACATCATCATCATTTCAGCCGTAGACGTTCACTGCTGGATATAGGCATGCTCCAAGCACCGCCACTTCGACCGGTTCTGTGCTTCTCGCATCCAGCGCATTCCCGCAGCCTTCACCAGGTCATCGGTCCACCTTGTTGGGGCCTTCCAACGCTACGTCTTCCGGTACAAGTTTGGCAACACTTCAGGCTATGTCGGTTAGTTTGGTTCTCGTACGGGTCAGGTTCAGGTGTCAGGTTGTATCTTGATCAAACGATTTGCGAGCGTATCAAATATTTATTTACAGAATTTTATTAATTAGTAATACATCTCTCTAAGTTATATTTGTTCCATAAGAATTTTTCCTTGTTCTTATGTAACAAATCTGTCTTTTCTATTAGACCTTTCATTCACTTCCATCATCATCTGCCTAGCCTTTTCCCATTTATGTTGTATGTTGCGGTCGACTTCTTGTCTAACAGGATGCAGCTGAATACCAGTATTTTACATGGAGCGACTGCCTATTGGACCTCCACAAACCAATTACTGCATAATACGATACCCCTTGGTAAGACTGGTTGTCAGACTTTCGGGCTTCTGACGACCCGTAACGACTGTCATAGATCTACAAATGACAGCCGGGACCAACGTGTTTTCCGAGGCACGGAGGAATCTCTTGGTATGTAAAGATGGTCACCTATCCACTGCCCAACCGCGGTAAGCGTAGCTTAACCTGATCGGTCGATCGAAAATTCTTAAGTGCTGACTTTCTTTGCCATGAATTCGAGAATAGGTAGTTATTTTTACTTTTATCTAAATACCTGCAAAAATATCTTTATTATGAATTAAGAGTAATTTACTAAACACCAGCGTGATAACTATAAATAATAGAATATTATGTGTAGGTAGCTACTGAAGTTGATAAGCAAGAACAAACATAAGTTTAGTGATGGCAAACACTTTCTATTTATTTTATTATTTTTATGACAAAAGCAAATAACAAAGATTATACGTGATCTGGAAATAAACCTCCAACTGTCACTAACGAGACACAATAGAATTTTAATTGTTATCAGCCTTTTAGAGGTCAATCAACGGTTGAGCGACAAGTAGGTACTTAGTTGGGTAGGTATAATTATGTGAATTACAGGGTGAATTTTAATTCATGGGCGTCTTCTGACGGTGTCATTGTACTCATAATTATTCAACCCTGAAATAGAAAAAATAAAGGTTGTTCGCTACGTTTATGTTCACATAGTTCGTCAAAATATAGGAAACGGCTGATTTTTATTTGTGATTTTGAAAGTGAATTAGAAAGTTGTTCTTAATGATGAGTACAATGACTCCTTAAGAGGATGTCCATGAATTCAGTTCCACACTCTAGAAATTATAGGTATTAATTGACACGTTTTTGCTACAATTATTATTATTCTACAGAAAAATGTCAGGGCCAGATTCAATAGAATTAACAACAGACACTTACATACTACTTTACCACATTTTTCCAGTCTAGCCATCATCATCACCATTTCAGCCGAAAGCCGTCAACTGCTGGACATATCCAAGCATCGCCACGACAGGGTCCTGTGCTTCTCGCATCCAGCGGATTCCCGCGGCATCAGTCCATTTCGTGGGAGGCTTTCTAGCGGTCTTCCAGTACGCGGTTGTCACTTCAGAATCTTTCGGCCTCATCGATCAACCATTCTATGAGCACTGTGCTAGCATCTAGCTTCATATTTTCTGACTGACCGACCCTTTGACAATTCAAAAGTGCCTGTAATTGGTTTATTTGAAATAAATGCTTTGAGTTTGAGTTTGAGTTTTGTGCCCAGCCCTCATAATCAGCCTAGAACGTTCCCACTGCTAGGACATAGGCCAGGAGGCCTATGTCCTAGCAGTGGTCCTCCCTCTTACAAAGAGGACTTTGTAAGAGGGAGTGGGCCGTAATTCACTACGCGGGCCCAGTGCGGGTTGGTAGATGTCACAAGTCTTCAAATTTTTGGTTCTAGGACATGCCGGTTTCCTCACGATGTTTTCCTTCACCGTGTTGAGAGCATACTTAGCGTTTTTCCCCGCCCACTGTCTCTTAAGTTATATATTTTTCATCCTACCAAAAATCTATGTTCCCCTTCGCCAGTTTCTATTAACATCGTTCTAACACACTATCAGTTTTCTTGACACAAAGACCCGCAGAACTACACCCATTTATTAGATATAAACACTGCTAACATTATGAACTTATCGGCACACGACGGAGGGGATAAAAGGCTTCCCGCGTGATCGAACTTCCCCCTTCCCCCCTATCGTATCGCGTAATTCATTACGACATTATCTAACACAAGAAATTGTTTGGAAAACATCAACGCTGTAGTTGTAAGGAAAGGTTCGTATGTCTAAATGTTGAGTTGTTTGTGGAGGTGTTTCGTGAAAAAAAGATGTAGTTCGATAACTTCATTTTGGTGATAATAAAGTAGGTAGGTAGGTAAGTGAAATAAGAAACGTGGCCACACCAAATATTGTTTTTTTGGTGCAAGCAAAAGGTTTTTAAAGAGCAAAAACTTTAGAGCACTATATTTTTATCCATTCTAGGAATAACCAACAAAAAAAAAACATTTGCAAAAATTACAAAAAACTGTAATTTTTCTGATATTTATACGGTTATCCACAGTTTCACGACGCATAAACGGTTTTATTACGCACCTACTAGCACATCACTAATATAAGGTTATACTAAAACAGGCTGCTGTATGTTTCTTCTACCCAAACCAGCCAATCACAACGAGACTCCCCAAAATTCGTCAAACAAGACTTATGACCGTTGCCCTCCGCGCCACATCCGGCAAAGGTCGGGTGAAAAGGGATTCTGACAGATGACGAGCCATCCCTCCGCGGGGTGTTTGTCATTCTATTAGGAAAGAAAACATTTTCTAGCTGTACTCCAACCAATTTTGGGAAAGGCTCGATTAGTTGGGAAATTAAATAGGTTATGTTGAGACTGGCGAAAAAACTGGCTGATGGATAAAATTATAAAAATCACAGTTGCATTTTCCAAAGGCTGAGGTGTATTTAATTAGTACATGTTGATTAGAACATCCACATTTCACCAAAGTGATTAAATCGGCGCCATCTTGTTTTAAAATATTGAGGTGCAAAAGGGTTTAATTACAGAAATAATAAATAGCACTTTATATCATAATATCAAATACCATGTAATAGGGGGCGATCCAATTCAATCTGCCTAGACTTTTCTCAACTATGTCGGGGTCGGCTTCCAGTCTAACCGAATGCAGCTGAATACCAGTATTTTACATGGAACGACTGCCTATCTGCCCTGCACAACCCAGTAACTGGGTAATACGATACCCCTTGGTAAGACTGGTTGTCAGACCAGGGAGCGATCCTTTTACCACGGCTACTCACGCATCAATCCGATTCCAGGTTGCCACTGAGAAATTCCACGTGAAAGACCGAATGACAGTACCCGAGCTGAGAATCAAACCCAGGACCCGGCGCTCAGCAGTTGAGCTTGCAACCCCTAACCAAATGAAAGAAAGAAAGAAAGAAAAAGCGTTTATTTGTGGTAAAAATTACGCAAAAAAAGAACTTACAACACAAAAAAGAACAAACTGGGGGAAAATATGCGTCCACCAAATACGCAAGACCAGCAGTATGAGGCAGTGTTGTATGAACTTATTTTAAATATGCGTCCACCAAATACGCAAGACCAGCAGTATGAGGCAGTGTTGTATGAACTTATTTTAAATATGCGTCCACCAAATACGCAGGACCAGCAGTATGAGGCAGTGTTGTACGAACTTATTTTAAATATGCGTCCACCAAATACGCAGGACCAGCAGTATGAGGCAGTGTTGTACGAACTTATTTTAAATATGCGTCCACCAAATACGCAAGACCAGCAGTATGAGGCAGTGTTGTATGAACTTATTTTAAATATGCGTCCACCAAATACGCAAGACCAGCAGTATGAGGCAGTGTTGTATGAACTTATTTTAAATATGCGTCCACCAAATACGCAGGACCAGCAGTATGAGGCAGTGTTGTACGAACTTATTTTAAATATGCGTCCACCAAATACGCAAGACCAGCAGTATGAGGCAGTGTTGTATGAACTTATTTTAAATATGCGTCCACCAATACGCAGGACCAGCAGTATGAGGCAGTGTTGTATGAACTTATTTTAAACACACGCGCAAAACGTTAGTAGCGGGCTTACTGCCTAGTATTACTCGTGTACTCTTTTAATCTAATAACTTACATAGTAATAACTTGAGGGCATCTCCCAAAAGCCGGAAAAAATCATAAGAGAGGTAGAAGTCAAACTAAAAACGCGACACAAAACATACTATCCTATAAAGTAAACACCCATACATAAAATGAAAAGGTTTCCCTAATATTAACATAAGAATTTCATCAGCGGGGCTCCTGTCCGTATTTTCCGAGTGTGTCCGGGAGTGTCCGTGTGTCCGAGACTGTCCGAGCATCGCTCAATGTCCAGCTGGATCTCATATCCGGACAACCCGACCGTTTTCAGTAACGACTTACGTAAACTATTCAATGCTTCAGCGAAATGTTTTTATATGTATACTAAAACATTGTTGGGAGAATATTATGTTGTGTTTAGGTTTTTATTATTATTATTAATTGGAATTTATTACGTGTGTTAAAATATAGGCTGTTCTTCCAAATTGCTATTAATATCATTGGTAGAAAATGGCTGTAATACGGTGGCCCAGTCGGTCAGCAGATTGGTTTAACTAAAAACAATGAAAACAATTTAATACATGAAAATATTATTACTTATATATTGCGAAGTAATTAATATTTTTGCATTCTTTGATGGGTTTTTCTTTGTTTGCTTTTCTTTTGTTTTAATATTTAGCAAAAAAAAATTTTCACTTTAAAATTATTGTAGTTTGTGTAAATTATTTTATATCTGTATTCCGTGGAAAATGTTGTTGGAAAATACAAAAAAAATGCCGTATTTTTTTTGTATTTCTACCTACAAAATGTAATGTGTCATTGTTTGTTTTCCCCTAATAAATAAATAAATAAGGTATCTGTGTGGTGTAACTATGACTGATAGATTGAGGAATGATTTGTGATAAGACAAGGAAGGTAGAGGTTTAAAAGATGTAGTGATGAAAATTGAACACAGTATGCTTAAGTGGTTCGATCGTGTTGAGAGGATGAATGAAAGGCGACTAACAAGGCAGATGTGAATGGAGGTGAGGCCCTTAAAAGACTTATAGTGACCTTATTGGTGATGTTCTTTAGAAAGGTCAAGGGCGTAGTACTCGCAAACGGCGTGCGTGTATGACCGATGTAATATAAACATAAACGAAGGAAAAGGAGTAAGTAAGAATCGTATCAGGTGGCGTTCTGTAGTTGCTACCCCATGCGGAAAAGGCGTAAGCTTGTGTGTGTGTACCTATGTGTTTTATGAATACTAATAATACTCTATGTTGGAAATTCCTGATATTGTGCAATACATTTAGGGGCCGTAGTCTTAGTTTTTGGCAGTTCTATTGACGCCAATATGTATATCGTGCGTGGCTTTGCTCTAAGGACTCCTCAGCACCCGGGCAGCGTAAATACAAAGGCTGATGCAACATAGACACTCGCTGTTTTGTAACACTGCTGCGTCAGTATGAATAAAGTATTACAAACACGGTTACAGCACAGACATTTGAAAACTGTCTGCAATGTGATCGGCTCCGAAAGATATTGTTTTAATAAAAAACGACTGCAATACAGCTTATATCCCACTTTCTTCACTCGCTCGGCTCGCGCGTGCTAACCTAACCTAATCCATTTCGCCCAGTTCACAAATTTTCGTCACTTTATAATCTAACGGAAATAATATTATAGGTGTCTGATTTGAACCCGCCTTTTTATTGCCTTAAACAAACAAATGCGGCTGCACTACAAACCGCTGTGTTGCAGCTGGGTTTGGACGGACTATTACTGCTTTAAGCCATTCGTATGATAATGCAGCACAGACTATGGGTGTTTGTGTTGCATCCGCCTTTGTATTTACGCAACCGAACATCAGTACCCGCGCTATAGCGGTATATCGAATTGCTATTTCTTATCAGCTAATTGTGAATGCCTAAAACAAATCGTTTTTAATTAATATAATTACTTATTAATTTTAGAAACATGTTCCTTCATTTTACCGATATAATTTTAACTGATTTTATAAATGTGGCTTTAAAATTGACTGAGTGCTTGGAGTACTTCATTCGATGGACCGAAAATAAGTTTTTTTTTTGAGTGGCTAACTACAAAACGAGTATCGTCAAAAATAATTTAAATAAAAAACAGTTTAAATCCTATGATTCTTTTGTTATCACATCAAAAATCAAAAGAAGATCGTATCGAGATCCTTTAAGAAATTGTAAAACTACCGATCGTCAATTGTTTCAAAGAATTTTGATCCATCGAAAAATGAAGACCATACTTATCACGTTCGCTCTATACCTCACTGTAGTTAGCACAGCCCATATAGTACGTGAACCTTACTGTGCCTGTACAGCAGTATATATGCCTGTATGTGGATCTGATGGAGTGACGTACAGCAACGAAATGTGCATGAGGTGTGGGGATCCTACCGTTACCATCATCAGGTATGGGCCTTGTGATGATGAGGAATACTCTTTGTTGGAAAAACTGGGTATGCTGCGGCCACAGAATTGATTATTATTGTTGTATTAAAGTTTTTTGATGTCAGATGACTTTTGTTTTTCTTAGTCTTCCACTACAACGGAGCTGAAGCGAGTAATTAAAAGTAGAGAGATAATTTCTAAACCTGTTTTATCTCGCTGCTGGGGAACGGACTTCTTTACAGCATTCCAATCTTTCCTGTGTCCATCCTTCTCTTGCCAATCTCCTTAGAACTTCTCCATATCAAATTGCCAGCGTTAAATGAAATAAAATGTTTTTGTTTTTGTAAATAAAAATATATTGTTTATTTAGTTCTGAGGGGCTTTGCTAATCACTTTTAGATGTACCAAGTTGTCAGTCACGAAAATATAATGAACAGGTTTCTTTTATGTAATTATTTATTGTGGTTTTTTATTCTAACATTGGCTTAATGTTAATTAATCTTAATTCTCCCTAAGCCGAACTAGTTTGGACAGCTAAAAGATTAAAGAGTTAACCTTTTGTTTGAAACTTTACTCGAAATTAACTTTGAAGGTTGTATTTAAATAATTAAGTTTACCCCGTAAATTCTTTAAGGTTTCAATACTTGATTTTAATTGAAATTCTGGGAAATTAATGAGTTAGAATAAAAAAAATAATTTACAAAAAATTTCCTTATGTTAGTTAGGTACCTACTTAAGGATATTTTTTGTAAATTATTGGAACGAAGTTCTTTTACGCGTTTTGTAAACTTTAAGAAAATGTAAAAGCGTTCATACTTACTGTATTCACCTAATAAAAAAAAAAGAAAGAGAGATAGAGAGAGAACACCGGCAGAAAAAACATAAGAAGAGAGGAAATTGGTCAAAATGAAAATTCAAGATGGCGCCTGCGAAAATCTCCAAATTTTTCAATATGATTTTCGAGGGTGTTAAACCATTATTATGTGAGTGAGGTCTAAATGTAAATCCAAGATGGTGACTACGATTTTTTTTGAATTTTTCAACATGGGTATCGTTTTCATGGTTTTCGAGGGTACTAAAGCGGATAGTGAGCTCAAAATGTAAATCCAAGATGGCGATTGCGCAAATTTTGTATTTGTTTTAAATCCTACGTGAGAAGGAACTTTGTTCCTGACGATGGTCTACGAACCCTAACGTTTTTATTAAAAAAAAACCACCAATTTATGCTATTGTGTACAGACCGTCCAAATCTGGTAGGTACTCTTTCAAAACTTACGCCCGAAAAAAAAACAAACAGACATGATTTAAAACAAAAAAAAAAACTATTAAACCTAATACAGACACTGCACCACTCTGAAACTAGAGATACATTTTCACAAACAAACCTCGACAGTTTTCCCTCTATTCCACTCTTGTAAAATTTAAATAAAACGCTTATAAAAAGTTGAAGTAATAAAAGTAATAAAACGGCAGAATTTCTCTAATAACTTATTCAATGCAAGTTCGCCGTTCAACGCATTCATGGCTATTATCCAACCTTAAAATTTCATCTTTCCTCTAGTAAAAGTGGCTGGGATCCTGTGGCAGTGAAGCGAAGGATAGGCGAAGCGAGAAATGTGATTGGGAAATTAGGTTGTAAAATAATGTGGTAATGTGGATTTTGGCGGTAAGCACCTAATCTGCAAATGCCTACTACCTGCTCAAAATAGATATCAGTCAACGGTAAAGAGTGTTTCCAAGATACTTGGCAGAAAGATCGGTGATAGCATCATTTTATTCTTAGTACCATTTAATCCAAGTAAACCAAAAACTTGCAGCTTCATCATACATAATTCTTAATTAAAGTCGCTTTTCGAGTTAGTTTGTATGTCCGCGTTGTTCTTCTAAACCACGCAACAGATTTTGATGAGGTTTTCAGCATCGTTTAGAGAATTTATTCCGGAAGGTTTACGTGTATACGTTAATCATTATTAATGTTTTATATAACTCAGAGTTCTCGATGTTTTTTTCAAGTCCATAAAACCATGTGAAGCGGGAGCTGGTCGCTAGTATATTATAATGGAATTTACTGTATGCATTCTCCGTTTTTAATTTCTTCTTTCGTATCGGAGATAGCTATGGTTGCAGTACCTAGACAGCTAATATAAATTATTATACTTAGGGCTGATTTTACCAAAGTCAGATATCTTTTATCCGTGGAATAAAAATGGCGTCTGACAGTTTTTGTATGGAAAAAATGTCAAAAATTCAAAATACAGTCGCAGGATAAGACTTATACTCGGTATAAAAGTTTGGTGAAATTCGCCCTTAGTAGGAAAAATAAATGTGTACTTACCAATATAAAAATGCACATTGCAGTGCAGGCCCATGGTGCACTTTAGACTAATGCTATCTATAATTTTCACTTCTACAACAATTTTCTTATAAACGCCTGCCTAGAACAAACCGCAGGTACGCAGTAAATAATGTAAACTACATAGGTTTTAAACACTGCTATTCGCACGAGAATCTTAATGATCGATGCGAGTGTGTGCAATGTGCATGTGCGGTGGGCGAAATAAGCGGCTTCGGAATAAAAATGAAGGACCTACCTCTAAGCTTGCATTGGAGCGTCACCTTTATCACAGGACAGTGTCACACGTTCCTGTATTCCATCTACAGACACAGTGTTTTGTTTTAATCTTATTACAGTGCTGTTTTGTTGAAACAACGCACGCGTTTGTTAAAATGCTTGTGCAGATAATTAAGTAGAATAGAATATGGAGGTGTGTGCATAGTCGTCTTCTTTGATATTATAGTCAAGTATTTTCTAGAATGTTCTTTGTTTAAAGGCTACTGAAAGTGGACAGTCTAAAGCCTTTTATGTTGATTATGTTTTCGATTTTGTAAGTATTACCTACCGTTTTTGTCAAAGTCACACCCTAATGACAAAACAAGTTATAAAAGAACGCGATCCGTTATTTTAAAAGAGTGTCCGTGGAGTTTCTTGCCGTTCTTCTCCATACGAACCTTTTACGCTTGGAATGGGCATCTAGTTTCATCTTTTTGACTGAACGACCCCCTGACAACACAGTACCTTTAATTGGTTTATTTGAAATAAATGCTAGTTAAACTTTTTCAATAATATCATGGTTTTGATACTGGGAACTTTTAACAGTCTTCTACTAAGTGCTAAGTAATTGCAATTATCAGAGCAGACATTTTAGAGATAAATAAATGTAATGAAAAAACTTTATCTTTTTTTTATGTAATGAAGTCGAGTCTTTCTTTGCGCATTCTAACTAGCAAACAAGTTGGTAATTTCATTTTCCTCTGTGTAGTAATTAATGTGTGCTGAAATCTAGCTGAAGAATCACCTGTCTAAACCTTATAAGCTTACTAAAAGGGAGTGCCTCCATTGCCGGCGCCGGCTCCCAAAAATAACGCCATTGGTAACCGGCAGTGACATTACTGCCAGCAGCCGAGATTAAAAACATTGACTGCCGGCACCGTCGGCTCCCGTAGTGGATACCGGCGGCGCGACGTATATGGAAACCTTTCCAGTATTCAGAACCCCAACTAACTAACAAATATTTTTTTATAATATTTTTTCTATAATATTTTTATCTAAAATATTTTTTTCTGTATTTTCTAGTCGTTTTTAGGGTTCACAGTTTCAAACCTAACCTTTTTTTGCGAGTACAAATATTTGATGGTTGTATACTTTGTTACTCGAATAGGGAAATTATTAATTATGGAAAAAAAATTGCTCTTTTACATCAACATCA
The DNA here is from genome assembly GCA_947522985.1 of Lithophane socia. Taxonomy (NCBI): domain Eukaryota; kingdom Metazoa; phylum Arthropoda; class Insecta; order Lepidoptera; family Noctuidae; genus Lithophane; species Lithophane socia. The sequence goes on along the minus strand of OX383270.1, from coordinate 1,634,674 downwards.
TCTGCCTAGCCTTTTCCCAACTATGTTGGGGTCGGTTTCCAGTCTAACCGGATGCAGCTGAATACCAGTATTTCACATGGAGCGACTGCCTATCTGACCTCCACAACCCAGTAACTGGGTAATACGATACCCTTGGTAAGACTGGATGTCAGACTTTCGAGCTTCTGACAACCCGTAACGGCTGTTAAAGATCCACAAATGACAGCCGGGACCAAAGGCTTAACGTGCTTTCCGAGGCACGGAGGAGTCTCGGTATATAAAGATGGTCACCCATCCACGGACCAATCCCAGCAAGCGTAGCTTAACCTGATGGATCGACCCGTGCGGCTGTTATAACTTAGCCACGAGCTCCTCTTGCTCGATTACATGATTTTTTTAATTATGCCTACCCCGCCTATCTACTTCATATGCCAAATTGAACAACCAAAGTCAGCGCCAGCCAACTCAACGACCGGCGCCGGCAGCAGAGGCACTTCCTTACTAAAAACAAGTATAATAATATAAACATGAATACTATTTAAGATACTTAATGAAGTTCAAGTCATAACCATTCACTTATCCAACATAACAGTGAAATTATAACAGCCATCAACTTTACGTACGAACAGTTTTCATCGCATCTAAGTTGCATAACTTCGCTTATGGGTGAACAGTTTAAGTGTACAAACTTCTACGAATAATAACGCTTGCATAAGTTAAAGTTATACTATATTAGGTTTTAAATTTTGCTTGTAGAATGTTCCGCTTCCATAGTGTTTAATTTATCTGTAAATATTTCAGGAAACTTGGTATGTTACAAACGCTTTAATACCTTCAACCCTATCTTGATAGTTTCATGTCAATGAAGTTACAAATCATAGTTTTAAGAGATTTCTAATGCCGTGCGCCATATTGCGGACGGACACAGACGATCCCACACGACGCACCGTGGGAAGGTGTACGTGGGGGGTATCGCAGACATCGGAAGTTCCTCGGTGCGCGGTGCGTGGCGGTCTGTGGTCGTCTGCCGTGCGTGTCCGTCCGCAAAATCGCGGATCGTCGGATCTCGGCATAAGACGCCGACGGCTATTGCTAGGAAAGCAGTAGTGGCCCAGTGGTATCGGCTACATAATTATACAAACTTTATTGGAATAATTAAACATTATTAAAGCCTAAATTCCTATGCAGAAATTAAAACAAGTTTATAATAATTCATCACACATCCAACAGGAGTGCTGCATATGTAACTATCAGTTTCAGGCGCAGTTTATGCCCTGGTTATTTGGATATTTTTTCACATTTTCATGCATGACTTGTTTTAAGAGCAAAGGTCTAAACAATGGCAGGAAATTATGAAGATGGTTGTTTTTCCCAATTAGAGATCAAAAATGTATGTGTTTGCCCTGAAATTGTCGGTTAGAAATAGAGCTTTTTATTTCATTTTGTATTTGAAAAACGAAATCGTGGGGATTTTCCAAGACCGGTTGCAGTTACTTATTATAGGACATTTTTGATAAAACTGAATTTCAGGCGGAAACATCTGCAATGCTTACCTATGTAGGTTGAACAAATTATGTCCTCTATCGAGTCGGCTGGAACTGTAACAGCACAAGTCATAGTCAAAAGATTTACCATTCAATAAGAAGGAATTAGTATAAAAAGACGTACGTATGACATGTTGTTTTGTAGACAACAATAAAAACTTAAACATACGGTACTACTACAAATCTCTTTGCACTATGAATATGAATTTGAAACACAAATCAGCCCAATGCGCTTCCTACAACCCCTGTAGACTAAAATTACAGCAACAGACAATAATATTTCACTCCCCAGACCCCACCGCGGCACTACGGCACTCAAAAAGTGCGTGTCCAATTGGAGGAAGACCAATATTTTATTTAAAACCCCATATCAAAGGCTCACGGTACAGCGCCCCCCTGAATTATACACCGTTCTGCGTTTAATGGCTTTAATTTTCAAACTCTTGAAAAATATCTGTGCAAAGTTTCCACGTTAAGTGCGGCAAGAGATTCAACTTAGACAAGTTAAGGAAATCTTTTGTCAAGTTCATGTGACGTCGTGGTAAGGATGAATTTTTAATTTGACGTCAATTTTCGGGGGGTGAAGTTTGTTTTGATTATTTTTTGTGCCTTGAAATGAAGTGGGGTCGAGTTTTAAATATTTTTTGTAAATAACCGAGATGCAGTAGACATATTAAAAAAAATACAAACAAAACAGAAATCTGAATCGTTGTTACAATAATTATTACAACTAATAGTGGTGAATTAGATAGCGATAATTTATAAAGAAAAAGAAAAAAAAATATCATGACTTGGAAATTATCTGCTATTATAAAAATTAATTTAATAAATTCAAAACTTACATCAGAGCCGCGCAGACTGACCTATACTGTTGCCAACTTCTTGTATTTGATTAAATCTAATTAACTGTCCTGAAAAGTGATGAGATAGTATTTGTATTACCGTAACCGAATTCCTCAAACCAACATAATGACCTGTTCACCATTTTTTGTAAATTAACGCTCAAACAGCCTCATTTACAAATTCCAGCCAATTTATTTCAACCCTCGTTACACAATAAGCAGATTTCACCCCCATTCACCTCCAAAAGCGAAACAAGAACTCCATTGTAAAAGTACGGTTTCTTCGTATGCAAAACATTTTTGTAAGCGTTCAGGTGTGACGTTCCCATGTGGATGATTTTATGCCTCATCGGGTCACAGTCGCCTGGGATCGCGATATCGGAACTCGGAAGTTTTGTTTCCTTTGAAACAAGACTATAGATACGGACTTTACGATGTTGTATGTGAAGCTTTGTTTGGGATCATTTAAAATGTTTTTTGGAAGCGAGTTCCCAGAAAGCAGTGGATTAAAAACTAAACCTTGATATTTTAACTTTAAACGTTATTCAAGATGGCTCAGAAAAAGTATACCTGGAAGAATGGGGAGGCCTTTGCCCACAGGGGACAGAGTAGGATAACTAAAGAAAAAAGGTATTAGAATTTAACGGAAAGGTGAATTCAATTTTATGTAGGTGAAAATCAATTTTGTTCTGTTTCTGTGTCGTCTTGTTCTAAGCGAAGCTCAAGTAGAACTGAAAATCGTAGCTAGCGCAAATATCGACAAATATCAATCAATATCAAACGAGCCTCAGGCAAATCTCGAAAAACAAAGTGTCTCCAAAAAAATATGCACAAAAATCACCTTTTATCTTCAAACAGATTTTCCAATACACGTTTTATCCTGCTCCTTCCAATTAGTAGGACACAGCACCCCGGGGTCTTACAGACTTATTTAGCCGAAGGTAAATAATCCAATCGTGGCCCGATTCAATCGGTCTCAGAATCAATGGATGCAAATCGTTGGTCGGATGTCGCTAAGAAGATTAACCGTTGTTGTAATTAGAAGAGTACTGTAATCTGTAATTATAGGTTCTGTTCTAATTGGTTGGGTTGTGCTGTTGGTTTTTCTTGGAGAAAAAGGGATGTATCGGTTCATTGTGGTCTGTCTGCTGGGATTTGGTAGTGGTAGCGTTTGGTTCATTTGTGTGAGTTGTTTTCACATTTTATCTTGATGCTAGGATTTCATATACAGTTAATGAAAAAAATAATTGTTAAACAAATTACCTCCTTACGTCATTTTGTCCAGTTATGGCCATTTCATACAACTGTCAAAGAATGAAAATTACTGTTGCGATTCGAATGTACGGGCAATTTAAATATTTAATGTAATTAATTTCTCGGATTTCATAACATTAAAGTAGTATCTTTATGAAGTTATGAAGAAAAACTTCATAGCTTATTTATAGGTACATTGAGGGAGGTATTTTAGACCATGACATTATTTATTTCTCGAGTTCAATTGTAACATGCTAGAATATGACACTGAATGTTGTCTTGGTATAAAAATATATAGGGTTACACAGCAAAGTCGGTTACAGTCTGACTGTCCAGAATGTGTCAGACATAAAATGGACCATGACAGAGAAAAAATATGTTAAGTATTTAAAAGGTTTTCATCAATTACGGTGCCTAAGGAATAAGCTCCTAAAATATACCGTTTTTTCAAGTTAAATCCCAATTACAGAATTGGATTAACCTTATTCGTTAACCCCTTACACGTGAATTGGCTAATGATTCTTATACCTATTTACCTTTTAAGTAAATTACTGAGAAAACAAAAGGTCAATTTCCATGTTTCTTGTATACATTGATTATATAAGGATGTAGAGACATGTAGGTGCTCAAGGATTGAATAAATTACTGTGAAAATTATGAATAATCGTTAGACGTCTAAAATAATTTTATTTACGCTTTTCATGACAGTAACATAACATAAAATCTTCGAAGGGTTAGGCAGAAAACCTACCTTTCGAACCCTTGGGGTGAGCTTACAGTACACCCACATTTTGCCAGTTATTTTTTAGTCCCATTATGTTATTGGGGGTGAGACTATTGCCATCAACCGGGAACAAATCCTGACTCCGGGCTGCTGCTGAGAAATTCTAGATGGAAAGACCCGACCCCGAAATTTAACCCGACCCGGGAATCCAACCCTGAACCTCATGCAATCGATCCTCAATAGTAGCGCTTGCGACCACTAGACTAACGAGGTAGTTTTATGACAGTCGTTCCTTTCATCCTAACTTAATAAAATACGAAAGTGAGTTCGTTTCACGCTAAAACGGCTGAATGGATTTGGATGAAATTTGGCACAGGGGTAGACCATAACCTGGAATAGGACATAGGATACTTTTTATCCCGATATTCCCACGGGATCGAGACGGATGAAACCGCGGGGTGCAGCTAGTATTTCTAAATATCCAGTTGCATCTAACAATGACTGAACAGTTGTGTGGAAGGTTGTGATGTGTAGGAAAGAATAGGGGAAAACCAAATAAATGATGGACTGTGTGAAAGATGATATGGCTAGAAAGGGAGTGACTACTGAGATAACGGCTAATAGAGAATTATGGGAGAATAAGACATGTTGTTGCGATCGCAAATACATTGGGCAGGAGAAAGATGATAGATCTAACACTATTGGAATCCCCAAAGTTGAAAAACGAAGGCATGCATAAGATTCAAAGTCGGTCAGAACATCTCCTTTCACCAATGTACGGAGCAAAATAAATACTACAAATTGAGCCTTAACCGTTCTTACTTCAATATAGCGAAGGAAGTACATTCCAGCCAGGCGATCGAACGTTACTAATCGAAAGAAAGCACTCGCTTCAAACTCTCGTCAATACGACTATTCCCGAGAGAATCCGAATTATTCCGAACATGTTCTTTGTAAATTGGTATAGCTATTGCTGAATGGTGCACGTGTGATAGATATTTTTCTAGTCCTCTGTTGGCTACGAGGAGTAAATGCACTTAGTGTTTGTGACTGTACTTTGAATGGAAGTTTCTTTGTAAAGATTCATGTTGTTGTTGATACGTACGTTAATTTGGCAGAAATCAAGGACTATTCTCGATGAGACCTCATCCCCTTCCCCTGAACCAACATGAAGAAACGAGCATTCATCTTTCTTACTGCGCATTAGCGCTTTCAGACTATTAAGTTTCCTCACGATTTTCTCATCGTCGTAAGTCTACACGTACTGGAAATTAAAAGGAAATTGAATATTTAAGTGAAAATAAAAATATTTTAGTCACTAAGCAAATAAAAGCCAGCCATAAAATCCTCCAACGATCTCTCACTTCTCGCCGAAATATCAAGAAATTTTTGAAGCATTATTAAACTGTTTCGAGAAATATTCTAAGTGAAAATATAAGTTAACTGCTCAGTAGATGAAAACTTAATAGTCCAGGTTTCACTGCGAATTCAATTAGAGCTCCGTTCAGGTGCGACTCGAGCCGGTTTGAACCACTCCTAGCCGGTGTAAGGCGGAAATATCCAGATATTTCTAGAAATTTCACTCCACGCGCGGGTTAATTTCATTTGGTGCACAGAAAACTGTGTGAACGTTATTGCTCCAACCGTTTTTGTTTATATTTTTAGAATTTATACTAATAAAATGTTGACCAAAAAAACAAGTGTGGAGTTCCGCTATTCCAGAATGTTATTTTTTGTTGTCCTGTTGGATTGGGGTCAGAATTGTTATTTTTAGTAGTTTTTTAGCGGATTGCGAGCAGTTGTAATAATATGGACTGCCCCAGTTTTATCTTTGGGACTTGTTAGAAAAAGCAATCGATATCTTTTAGGTCACCCAGGAGATCTCATACGGACATTACTTTCTTCGCAGCGAAAGATATCAGTCACTCCTATACATCCAACTCTTTTATTACTTTTATAGTTTCCTTTATCTTCAGAATTTGTACAAAAAAATTTGAACCCCGGCCTATGAATATCCGACCCTAGGATAAAGGTCTTAACAGCAACACATGTTGACTCGGCGGGACAAGTTTACAAGTAGGTTCTAACCCGTCACGCAAATATGGCGTGATAGGGATGGGACACTGAGTGAAACAGTGTGTAAGCCATTAAATAATGCTGTCAGAAATTACGAACAATTTCTTAAATATATTTTCCAGTCTAAAGGTTACAACGATTATCAAACTTCAAAGCTTCCAAAATGATTGTTATTATTTTAACAAAAGGGAGCAGCCAACATACAGATAGCTTTCGATGTGCTAACGGTTGTCAAACTCTAAACTGATTGATTCACACGCTACACAAGTCGTCAAGCAGCTACGATATTAAACCCAGGATTCGTCAAGTTTAATATACTTTTAGTGACTAATGTAAAACAAAATGAAAAGCTGATGTAGGAACCTTATTGACCTTCCACGGGTTTTTTTTCCATTATTTTGTTTTTAATATTCTTTATTTATTTATTTTATTGTTTGTATTTCCAGTGCATGTGCCAAATAAAATATTTTTCTTTTTATTGTATTTTATAAAATCAAATACTTCCTAGATTATTCGAGTTGCATAATAGTGATACAGCGTCCATCGCTACTGAGTATCAAACGACAGTTTAATCGCAGGGCCGCGGATGAGCGATGTCGTGGGCGAGCGTGTTGCTCGTGAACTTACCATGTTCATTAATCTGAGGTGTCACTGCGTAAAGGCTCTTACATACAGGGGCAATTCGTCGCGCGACGCGAATTTTAACAAAACAATTTCCGAGAAAACTACACGGCGAACAATGCGGCGGCGTCGCATCGCGCGACGAATCGCCCCAGTATGTAAGAGCCTTAATTCAACCAGTTGTGAAAAGTTGGAAATATGGGATTCGATAGTTACTGAAAAAATAGAATTTCACGAGAATTCTAATCGATTCAATACTAGCAACAAAATGACCCAGTTGTTTCTGAATTAGATTAAAAAGAGCTGCAAAGCGAGGGCCACTACAGAGTAATTTTTGGCATACATAGTTAATGATAAGAGCCAGTAAACAATGAGCCAATTCGGATGGCTGATGATAGACGTTGGTGCTTTCGTATCATGGTCTGTAGAAGCTTTCCAATGCACCCCAAATAAATGCAAATTATCTCAATCGAATTTCTCAATTACATATAGTATCGTTGCCTAAAACTGACCTATATTTTTTCAGAAGTCAAATTAAAAAAACTCAAAATACCAATTTCAACTTTAAAAAAAGCCAAATAAGGAAATCTCGATAATTTCGTGATTAAACAGAAAGGACTTAAACTTCGATACGTGAGTTCTGTTTATATTACCGGGTAGCGAAAACCGGATATCCGGGAAAGGAAGTTCGCAATGCGGGTGTGTACATAAAAGAATGGACCAATTTGAGGATGTGACTGTATCTAAACGATGTTGCTATGTACTGCGGAGTGCGGATCATATATCTTTGAGACACGCTCGCTTTGGAAGAGGCAATAGGACTAAATCTGAAAAGTGTTTTGGCATAGTGAGAGGTACAGTCAGAGAAATAAATTAGTGCCGATTCCCTTGTTCACAAACTAAACTAAATTTAAGTTCAGTGCATCTCTTTCTTTCTATTTCATTAAGAAAAGGACAGAAGATCAATTTTAGTCTAGTCCTGACAAATTAATCAGCGCATGTCACTACTCTATACAAGTTTAGACGTGATTAAAAAATTGCCTACTAAAATTACGTCAATTTACGTCAGGCACTGTCAAAAACTCGTACTCGGTATAAAAGTTTGGTGAAATTCACCCTTAATAATCTTACATCTATAATATATGATATTCGTTGGTAGCGCATAACTTAAGAAAGGCTGGACTGATTTGGTTATTTATTGTTTTAAAATGTGTATGATAGTCCGCATCCGGTTCTTACGGAAAGGAAAAAAATAAGTTGAAAAATTAAAAATTAAGAGTTGTTGAAAAATTCGGGAAAACTGAACGTCTCTTTTTCTGAGGGATTTTGACAGGACAAAGTCTGTTGGGTCAGACGTTGAAGTGCCTTGCTAAAGTTAATTAATATTTTTGATAAACAAAAAAAAATTGATGAAGTATAAAGATTGGTACAAAAATATACATATTATTATACCTATAGTTTTAATTTTAACACTTTATTCACCATGCTACAGGCTTATGGAAGGAAAAGAATACGACCCCAATTAAATTGGGATAAGGGTAGGAGATGATCACCACAGTCAGACAGTTCCATTATTAAACAAATAAAATAATAAAACTTTAATAATTTGCTGACAACAAAACAATCAATCTGCCTAGCCTTTTCCCTATGGTGGGGTCAGCTTCCCGTCTTACCGAATGCAGCTGAATAGCAGTATTTTACATGGAGCGACTGTCTATCTGACATCCGCAAACCAGTAACTGGGTAATACGATACCCCTTTAGTAACACTGGTTGTCAGACTTTCGGGCTTCTGGGGACCCGTAACGGCTGCCACGATCCACGAATGACAGCAGGGACCCGTACGGCCTTTCCGAGCCACAGAGGAGTCTCAGTATGTAAAGATGATCACCCATCCACGGACCAACCCCGGCAAGCGTAGCTTAACCTGATGAATCGACCCGTGCGGCTGTTACTTAGCCACGAGCTGACAACAAAATGATGACCAACCAAAAGTACATTCTCCAAACATATATAAAAGGTATAGCTATTTTTCAATTGAAAAACGCTGTTTATTGAAAAAAGATAACCGACTGATTGGTTCACGATAAGTTAATGGATATCGGCCATTTGTTATTTGTGTCGCGAATGAAAAATACTTTGTTGTCTACCGTCAGTTTTCCTTTCTTTCTTAACTAGGTCCTGCCAGCGACTACGTTCGTATGGAAGTAGTAAGACATCACAATATATTAGGTCCCCACCTATGAATTTGGCGTTTTGTATGGGGAATTTTAAAGAAGTTGCATTTTTCATACAAAAATTTTCTTAATTTAAGTAACCATCATGAACACTAATGTTTTAAAAAAAATTTGCACCGATATTTAAAAACTAAGATAACGTAGGTATGCCACTTACGCGATAAAAATAAGTTTTGGCTAAGTTTAAAAAAAAAATTGTGGTCATTTCTGCTAACAAAATAAGGAGTCATTTTTAAGGTATTTTTTATGTTTAGAAAACTATAAGTAATAAGGTTTTTTTACTATTGGTAGTTGTCTGCTATGATGGTCATTATTGGATATAATACCAAGCAATTGATGAATATTTTAAATCATAGAAGTGACGAGGTTCTCTATTTGTGAGAAAAAAACCGCCAATTTCATAAGTGGGGACCCAATACTAAAACGACCCATCACGTCGCATCGCATCGTCCTCCCGCGCTATTACTTCGTTTTCACAAAGCATTAGGTATTTCTGACTTTTTTCTTGTTGTCCGGCTCCTAAGGGTCGTAGCGAGATGTTTTATAGCGTATAATCTTCCTCAAGAATAAAATTGAGCTACCAAATGCAAAAAAAAATTTCAAATCCGATTTGTAGTTCTAGAAACCAGCGCGTTCAAACAAACAAACGAACGGTTTAGATTTTTTATAAATCAATCAATCAAAAGTCATTTATTCAAACTAGGCTGAGAATCAGCACTTTTCGAACGTCAAAATCGCATAAGACAGTCCCCGAAAAACGCCCACCCTTCACCACTTCCTAGTGCTTTAGCTGGGAAGAAGAAGTGGCGCAACAGACTCCCCAGCAGCACAGCTGTCTGTTCAGTTAGAAAAAATTGATTCTATACAAAAGTATGTAAAATCATTTACATTATGCAACACAAAACATAAATCTATTATTAGCCATATGTCAGCTAGCACACGCTAATATACAAACCAAAAAAAAACGAGAACTATATGTACTCAAGCAGAAATAAAAAGTAAATGTAAACATAAATTAACTAAAATATAATATTAGTTAAATAGATAGTATAGATTACAATGCGTTTTGTAATTTTGAATGTGGAATTTGGTTTTGAATTTTTTATTGGCCATTTTGTAGTTCTATTCGGCCAATTTTGTGCAATTGTTCTGTATATGAAGATTATATTGTAAATGTGGGAAGATATTTCAACTTTTTAGACAGGTTTTAAAGGGATAAACAGAAAACATTTAGTTTATTCCTAGGAAAGAGCTTTCATCATTTTATATTTGTTTGTTAAACGGTCACGATTGTCCTTTACTTATTTTAATCGTATTATAATTAACATTGAATTATAATTATTAATTTTGGTTGGGCTTGTACTTAATCATTTGAATAATAACAATAAAGTCAAATTGCAACATAAAATGAGCCTTGAGTATACTTTTAATGGCATTAAATTGACGAAATAAATAAGTATTACCTGAAAAACTTTATTTACTTACGATTTTAAGACACGAAGTCATAATTACGAGATAATTAATTGTGTTTCGTTAGGCGGGATGCGCTTATTTACGTGTTTCGTTAGTCGGGCGCGCTTATTTACGAAGCGTCTGTGTTTGAACCTAATTAGTGTGTTTACACGTTTTCAGCACTTTCATAGTGTTGTAAATGTGGAAAACCTTTAAATTCATTTGTTTTCTTTAGTATCTGTGAATGGTGAGCTGGATTCCATTCAATCATCTCGTAGATAGAATGAATGATTGAATGAAAATGAAAAGTAGGAATAAACAGAATTCTTGTAATTCAAGTCAGCCTAGTAAGTACGTATAAGTAACTAGTAGAAAAAGAGAGAACTGGTGTGGTAATTGCAGGGCATACTAGTGGCTATAGAGTGTTAAAAACTGAATTTAAAAAAAGTTGATGACTTACCTTAATAGTTTTTTATTATTTTTATAAGTCACGCTACTATTTTATCGTATCGCGTAGTCTCGATCACGTGGGAATATCGGGATAAAAAGTATCCTATGTCCTATTCCAGGTCATAGTCTACCCATGTGCCAAATTTTATCCAAATCCGTTCAGCCGTTTTAGAGTGAAAGCGTAACAAAGAAACAAACTCACTTTCGCATTTATAATATTAGTTAGGATTATTGTCTCACTGCTGGGAAAAGGCCTCCCTAACCTCTTTCCACCTCTCTCTGTCCAGAGCTGCCAAGGACCAATCGTTATTAAAGGAGTCCAGCTCATCCCGCCATCTCCGTCTAGATCACCTAAATACATTAGTTAAGATTTTTTTTAAACTTACGATGAACTGTATCTACAGATAAAGTTAATAGCCCAAAGGAGGAAATTCCAACACTTATTTTAAAACTTCACCCGCGTAAGTCTCGACCTCGTGGGAATATCGGGATAAAAAATCCTATGTGTTAATTCAGGTTATAAACTATCTGTGTGCCAAAGTCGTTTTTACGTGAAAGAGTAACAACCATCCATCCATACTTACAAACTTTCGCGTTCATAATATTAGTTAGATAATTTCCAACACGAATTACATCGGTCCTTGTCAAAATTCCAATCCCACGTGAAGGTTCCTCACCCTAACAACAAAATACCCTACAGCACCCTAACATGCCTGAAGATCCGCACCCACGCCGTATCATCAGATACTTCCCACTTAGAGCATGTTTGCACCGATAAACGAATATGTGACGTATCACAGTAAGGGATCGACTGGCCCAGTTGAAGATCCTTCGTCCCCTAAATAAATATTGGAAACTATGTTTGTAGAGAACCCGAGTGTCCGATGGCTTAGCTGTGTATTTGCCTCGACTTTGTAATTGGTGATTGGCTTGGTTTGTCATGTTCTTGGTGTAGGGCAGTCGGAGTTTAAACCATGGATGAATTAACAGGTAAATAGTGTAGTGGACTTTGAAGGTTTTAATTTTGGAACCGAAAACTAACATGGTAACAGGTAAACACCACACACTACTAAAGTGAGTGTGTCCGTGTATGAGTTTATTTTTGAAGGGGTAAATTCAGTGGTTAACTTTTTAATGCTTCTATCGTGTTTTAACTGGTGAACCCCAAAATAGCTGTTGGAAATGTAGCAAAAGTTCTCTCAGGTCCTCTTGTTCCGAACCTTCTTATTATGGCAGACTTGTATTGAAACAAAACCACTATGGTGACTATCAAGAAATCCACTAAAATAAAACCACGTTTAAAAAAAAAGGTGCTGTTCAAATCAAATTCCAATAGATCTTCTACATAACGACATCAATCGAAATTTAAAAAATCCCGTCGAATTAAAGAATTGCTAAATCGCCGTTGCATTTCTTAAACTATCCAATTTACAATACCAATACTGCCCTTCCTGTCATTTCCTACTATTCAGAAAGAGACGGCACTACAGCGTTCAATAATAAGGAGTTTCCAAGACATTGTGGAGTGAAGTTTCCAAAATGGGATTTGTCTTTGAAGATCTTACAAAAGTGCTGACTGTACATTTGTCATCAGGGGGCTTAAAACGGCCACTTTGGCAGAATCTCAATAGGAAAATATTATGAATCATCGTAAAATGTCACAAACTGACGATTTTTAATATGATCTGCGTGCATTTCATATTACGAAATAATTCATCTGTTTGACAGTTTTCTATGGAGATGATAGCTGGGAATTCAGGACATGAATTGCTTTTAGAGGAATTGCTAATGTGGCCGTTTTAGGCCCCCAGATCATAAGAGGGTTGAAACTCTCTTCTGCTGATCTGCATTTGGACTTATTAATGCTGAGCTTTATAAAGGCTTAGTTCATGGTAATAATGGAGCTTCGTTTGCATATTTATGTGGATACTATGTGGTCAGATAGGCACTCACTCCATGTAAACTTAGACTGGAAGCTGACCACAACATAGTAGGGAAAAGGCTAGGCAGATTGATTAAGTGGGCTGTATGGGCATGTTTCTAGCACTGAATATTTAGAAGTAAGTGACGGATGTGTAGAGATGATATAAATAGGACTGACTTACTTAATAAATTATTGCTTATTTTGATGCCGTATGATATTTATTTATTTTATAAAATGTTTATTCATTAACACGGTAAAAAACCAATTACATTACCTAATAAAGATGGAGACACATACCAAACACATAAAAATATATAAGATCGGGCGGCGCTATTTCGACTGTGGTGTAGTTTTAACTACTGAGAATAGTTCAAATACATAATGTATCAATTCAGTAGAATTATTCTCATTAGTACACTCGAGTAAGGCCCCGATCGCAGTGTAAAATCGGTCCTCAGTTGATGAAAGTATTGATGCACATACATACATGTCGGAGACGGTCATCAGTACGGTCGCTAAACGAAGCGCGGCACGTGACGCGAGTGGTGGCAACACTGACACGCGGCTAACTTCGTGCTACGATGGAGCCTAGCTGTTGGAGGGGCGCCAGGGCGAGCTCTCTTGCCTGCTGACCGTCCTGGAGAACAGAACCTCCAGTCTAGTCTAGGAACTGTCCTACGTTTCGTTTGTTTTAAGTTATTGTGATTAATTGTAATTTGAGGTTATAGTGTCAAATTATAATTCTAATAAACGCCGTGTATCGCGCCCAGTGTGTTTTCATTGCACGAAACCCACCTTCTGCCCACATGATGTTTTCTGATGATTCTAATGGAATAAATCCTGACGTATCTCCGACATACATAAATAAAGATACTCACATACATACATACATACATGAACCCTGAAAACATTACACTCATTTTTGGGCCGTCGCGTCGTGTAAAAAAATACATTCAGACAAACATAGGTCCTCTTCCATTTTTGAAGTTGGTAAAAAAGTGGCTACTTTGTCCCCTTTTTCAAACCGCTTGACTCATTAGCAATACTTCGAAAATTGAGCACGTTATGTGGAGAAATTGACCAAAATTTTACGTTATCACACCTACATACGTAGTTGATAATCCGTCAAAGGATGCTGTAGTGGGGTCAGCGTAGACTAATGACGCTTTCAAAGCGCTTACAACTGGTCTGAAATGCTTGTTTAGTGTTTCCATTGGTATCATAGGAAGCAGTATAGCTATTCACTACATTTCATGTATTTCTTTGTTAATGACAGAGAAAATAGGCTACTGAATGGAAGGCAAGCTGGTGAAGACATGATTGCCTAAACTCATTTTATGGCGATGTTTCAGATTCTATGTCACCTACCAAACCATTTATCATTACACATCTAAATTCCTTGAACACTTTCTAAATTCCCCAAACATTTTAGTCTCCATCAAAAATTCTCTAAACAGACTGCAAACACAACATTTAAAAGTGGAACGCCATAATTATTTTATTTACGGACCAAGGCCAGTGTTTATTGTGCCACAAAAAAGAAGAAAATATCATTCTCTGGACACAAAACAGGTAGACGTACAGAAGGTCGGCTGCATACAACGAGAGAAGGCGCACGCGCACAAAGACGCGTAATCGAGTCGAGTCGAGTCGAGTCGTCGGTTTTCTTCTCCTTTTACACGTCGTTTTATTTTTTTTATTACCTGTTTTATTGATTTTCTTAGATTTAATGTTTGTTTTTTTTTTATAATTGTTTTATTTTCTGTGCGTGTCCCAAATAAACAATTTTTCTTTTTATTTATTTCTTTCTTTTCAAGAGTGCGCTTGCACTCACTGTACGTGAAGCGTGTCTATGTGTGCGTGCATTTTCACTCGTTATAAGCACCTAACCTTCTGTACCCATCTATTTTGAGCTCTCGAGCTCCTGATAACCTCCTCAGTAATTAGAGGACGAGGAGCCTCGTAAAAGTTTAAATGAGTAACTGTCCCTATTTTAATTCAGTTATCTTTACATTTACGTTTACAAGCGTCATTTTGTAAGAAAGAGTTGTTATTTTAAGTGGAGATGAAGTGATGGTTGTTAAGAAGTTTTCAGAGAAATTGAATGAATTTGCTAGAAAATAAAATATTGTTTTGCAGCTGATTCTGACTGCATTGGGTACTTACCGTAAAGCTATTATTACTTTTAGACATAAATAATTGCATACGGTCTAAACAAGTAGGTAAGTATATACCTTTATTGGAACCTTTTACTTTTATTTACAAAAGATGAACACAGTCTCCACCAAAACCTACACTTGGGGTCAGTTCATACCGAGACGTGACGCAACGTGACGCTGCGCGCACTTTTTAAGATAGTGATACAAAATATTACTTTATTTACTACACAAAAAGATACATATTTTATTTAAATAATTCGAAAATGTCCTGTGGCGTCACGCTATACTGCGCTACGCCTCGCGGCGTAGCATGATGCAGCGGTGTTTTGCCGATAGGCGCGGTGTGCCAGAGTGGCTGCACCTCGCGACGTCGGGACGTATTTCGCGGCGGCGCGCTGCTCAGCGCGAAACCACTGGCCTCTTCAAGCATCATTGCGTCGCGTCGCGTCTCGGTGAGAACTAACCTTAACATATTAAAATTCGCCACACGTTGCCAGCTCAGCAAGATCATGAAACATTTTTATATCGACACCCGTCAGACCAAAACACAGATGTTTATATTCACAAAGCTTTTGAGCTTTGAATATTTTAATTTCCGGTTCGCCGGTCGCTGAGATTAAGGAGGTTCAGCACGAAATACTTTATTAACTGCTCATGCCGCTTCGCTTTAGCGTGAAGGTACGTTCCCTTTTTGTATTGTGTGATAAATTTTTAAATGACATGTGGGTTGTTGGGTCCTGGGTGTGAATAAAAAATAATTAAGGCTATTGTTCCATTTTTTTTAATAAACGTGAAATTTTTAGGTATCTTTGTGAGTTTATAAACACATCTCTCTTATATAAAGACTCGTTACTACTGATTTTCAGAGCGAATAAGAAAATTAAACATGTCGGTTTAGTATGAGCGTTCTAAGTGGCTGTCCATTTACTCAAACTTATTCAAATACATCGAATAAGTTTGAGAGTTTGTTGTTTGTCTGGTATTTATTTCAATTAGGCAAACAATTCCCAGACGCTATTGAATAAAAAAATAAAAAAAAAGTTTATTTTCTCCATCACATAATGAAAATTAAAAAAAAAATTATGTACAATACATAAATGTGTAATGTACAAAAATACATTGATGTTGTGGAGACTGAAGCCTGTACTAGGAATACCCGTGTTACAGGTCAAGATAATTGTCAAGGAGTTGGTCAGTTATATAATAGTTGAAGCTATCAATAAATAATAGAGTACAATTCAGAGCGAATAAAAACTGCAAGCCGTCGCCGTGCAGTGAAAATCTCGTATCGACAAATTAACTGTTTTTCTTTTTATTTATTTCTTGTGATCAGCTCTAAGATGCTTCTAATACCTTCTATTGATGATAACGAGAATCTCAGAGAACGTCAATGACGGTTATTTTTCAGACAGTTTTTATCATCCCGTGTAAAATAACCTTTATTGCAATCACGAGGATTTCACTGCACGATTACCTTGACTCACAAAAATAAACACAATTTATACTAGGCCACCATGTTTTAGCATACACGAATTTCAATAAATGATTGGCCTTACTAAAACGCTTAAAATACCCCAAACGAACCTATTAAAAAGCCAGCAGAAACGTTTAATCACACCATCAAAGTCATAATGGGAACACAATTATATCCTCCATTTCCTACTACCGACAATTATCAATAACAACCTCGTTGCCATGACAATGGCTAACAAGCACAAAATCTTAACACAGGACTTAACAAAAAACGGTCCGTTTGTGAAATTAATTAGCCAGTCGCAGGAAAATTTCGAATAATAATTAGTACTTCCTTTAATTAGGTCATGGGATGGGTAGGTACAGAAGGTCGGCTCCATACTACGAGCGAAAACACACGTACACATTGACATGCGTCTACGTACAGCGAGTGCAAGCGCACTCGACTGGCATTTGTTTAAGTTTGCCGTACGTATGCGTCTATGTGTGCGTGCGCCTGCTTTTGGTCGTTGCATTTTCATAGAGCTGAGGCCCTAGATAAAGTGACATTCTATCAGCGATAACGATGATGGAAAAGGCAAAAATGTATAGGACCGACACAAGCTATCGAAAAGCTTATGTCAATCCTGTTGAAAGTCGTTTTAGAAATACGAAACGCTTTGGAAGCGATTGTCACTTGTGTAGGCCCTCTGGCCTTCTGTACCTATCTATGTTGTGGTCTGAACAACAAATTATTATCATTAAAATATAAGTAAAACTTGTTGAACACATTTTGATTATGTATTTTGGTAACTCAGGAGAATTTCATGACGCGGTGACGAAATTAAATTTTGTTCAAGTTAAAAGTTTGTACATTTGGCAATCATTTGACGTAATTTATTTTGTTAGACATGTTAGACAGAAAATCTTAATATTTGTGTATTTAGATTTGGGTTCTCTTGGTTATCTGTTGCGGCTTTGACAATTTATGCCTGAAAAGTGTTATTGAATAAAAATATTAAGAAAAAAAAAAAATATTAATATGTGGTGAAAAAATTTTTTTTTGGCTTTATTGCCTTAGGTAATTACATCTAAGTGTAATCAGATACCTATATAATTATTATGTATAGCCCAAAAAAACTGTGTTCGAAAAATAAACCACGTCAAATCGTCCTATCATATTATTCAATACGCCAAATGAGGAAAAACAGAGGTGTTTTTAATAATCCTCTGAAAACGATTAATCAACCTAACAATACTTCAATTTACGATTAAAACGAAGAAAATTTTGATTTAGAATTCAGTCGCATAAAATATTCAAATTCTTAAAACAGTGGCTCGGAGATAACGTTTTAATGTTACAAAATTGTAAAATTTCACCTTATCTTACTTTTAATGTGAAGGAAAAACAATGTTTTAAGGGACCTTTTATCGAAAATTGAATGTAGAAAGCTTACTTCGTACAACTTTTGCGATAAATACAGCGCCACACGAGGGAAATGCGCTATTGAAAATGAACAGCCAATGTTACGTTCAGTCCACACTATCGCCTGTAAAGTTGCAATGGTTAAATCTTCGCTGCTACGTAGTAGTATTTTGGTATGCAGAATTTTAGTTATCTTCCTAGTTGACTCACAGATTTCATTTAATTTCATTTCAAGCGTTGTGATCAATGATCGCGCCTTCTCTGCATGAGAAGAGGCGTTTGCTCAGCTGTGAGACAAATATTATAGCGAGGTTTAATTATAATATCAAACCATTGGCTAGTCTTCTGTTACTGTACCTACCTATTAAATCCTGACAAGTGTGAATAATAATTGTAATGGTTGTAACTATAATTATTATCAATTAAATTCAAATATAAGGTTCTATTAAAATAGATGGACAAACTTTTAGAAATCATTCAGACCAACAAAATAAGGATTCAACAAAATAAGGACAATGGGAAAAAATATATAAGAAAAACGCATTATAATATACTTACAAGAAAAAAAATCAGCTAACGAAAATACACTAAAAATGTTGGTAACAGATATTAAAAAATAACAAATACCTATCAAGCGAGTGCAAGTACCTACCAATAATGGATGTTTTTATCTAGTGTGCCAGCAATTAATTTTTTTAGGTCAAAACTTTAATCAGTGTTTTTTTTGCTTGGATATCTTAGGTTAGACGTACTGAACGCTGTGTTAAAATTTGTCCATCTATTTTAATGGGACCTTATATAATACTGTGCATGCCGTAAGGCAAAATGTATCGGGACAATCTACAAATACTCCAACTTATATTTATGTATACCTATATTACTAGCAAATAAATGATTTCTTTCTTTCTTTCTTTACAGAGGAATTATAAAATAAATTCCTAAATCTGCGTGACTGCGGGGAATATGAGCTAGGTGATGACGACATAATTTATTGTAATGTTATCAAAAAATGGAACCTTTTTAATAGCAATTAGCCTTCTGATCATCACCATTTACTATGAACATGCAGGGAATGGATTTACAGTCGCTGTAACTAATTGAAATTATCATTAAAACTTTTTATTGTCTAGATATAAGTGCGTCTGCGTCTAATTTCTACTTTAATGGCACCTATCTAATGTTAATTACATTTCAGCTTGTCATTTTTGAACTTGAAAATGTTTTGTTTCATTTTGATTAAGTATGTCTAATTTAATGTTTATTTGTTTTCATTCTTTTATTCTTTTAAAGTAATTAACTGTATTTTCATTTGGTTCACTAATGATAAGCGCTATTGCGACAACTTTTCATTTAGTAAATTCATTTTATTTATTTATTTAAATGCCTTAAAACTACCATTACAGGTCTTTGCCTACTGCAATAGCCAAGGAACACACACAAAATTAAAATTAAAGCACCAAATACATTAAAAAGATAATTGTTTATAAATAATATAAATAATAGTACTTTTGCGAATTCACCCCAGTGACACGTAAATATATCAATTTCGATCTGAATATAATTGATGGTGCGAATTGCTCGAGTCAGAGGGGTTTTGCTAGCAAGTTGGTCCTGGCTGAAGGTACGACCATCAGTGGCGGGGCCGTCGCCTCCACACATAGCGGTCGTACAAGTGCAACCGCTGCAGCACTCTCGGATTGTGCTCAATGCTCGGAGCAGTTTCACCATGTACCACACCAGCGCCAATTCTCGTCAGACCCCTAGTTGATTGAGCCTCACCATACCCAGTACCTACGAATAAAAATATTCTATAAATATTGTTTCCACAATAGTATATAGAGACAAAGTTGATAAGTTACAAATGTGCCTGTAATTTAATTTAACCCCACCACCATAATTTGAATCGAAACACTGCTTGAGCTTGACGGTAGAAATAAATATTATTATCAATTTATTTATTTTCTTTCATATATTAAATTACATTTTTTAATATTTATTAAATTAAAATTAATGATTATAATTATTAAAAAAAAAAAACATTTTAATAAATATAAAAAAATTGAGGCTCACCGGTGTAGGGAGCAGGGTCCAAGCTACCAGTGGTTAGGGCTGTAGAGACAGAAACCTCACAATGCGAGACGAGGAGAACTGCCTATTATTATTATTATAGAAATACTCCTGAACTCTGAAACAAGGAACTCCATTAACTACTAAAGATGGTTCCCAAAAGGTCAAATGCCTTTAAACTTACCACCTAAAGTTGCCAAAATTTAAAGGCACAATCATTACCAAAAGGTGTGCCTTATCATTTAACTTTGAACTTTGATCCATTGTCGAATGGTCCGATGTCGTTTACTTATCGATTACTGCCAGTTTTTAGAGACGTTGATAGATCGCCCCGGGCGGGCATTCTGCTTCCACCGGTTAAACCTATTCTGTGAGGGTTTAAGTTATGAGGGGATTGGCGGTTTAAAGTTCTGCGAAGTGGGAGGAAGTTTCTTTTCCTGTATGAGGATAATTATTCTGTATGAGGAGCTCTTGGCTAACTAATAACAGCCGCAGGGGTCGATACATCAGGTTAAGCTACGCTTGCCCGGGTCGGTCCGTGGATGGGTGACCATCTTTATATATCGAGATGCCTCCGTACCTCAGAAAGCACGTTACGCCGTTGGTCCCGGCTGTCATTCGTGGATCTTTGACAGTCGTTACGGGTCGTCAGAAGCCCGAAAGTCTGACAACCAGTCTTACGAAGGGGTAGGATAGGCAGTCGCAGGAGGGGGCGATAGGCAGTCGCTCCATGTAAAATACTGGTGTTCAGCTGCATCCATCCGGTTGGACTGGAAGCTGATCCCAACATAGTTCGGAAAAAACACACAACATAGTGGCTAGGTAGATTGATTGAGGATAATTATTTGAACAGCAGTTATAGTCAGATATTGCTACAAGTTATTTCGTTGTTTTGTTGCAAATATGGTACAGAATTGTTAATAAATAGGCTTTAAATTCATTCAAATTTATACTATAACTAGCTGATTCCCGCGGCTTCCGCGGCGTGGATGTTAATTATTATATAATAAAACCTTCCACGACAAGCACTCTATCCATTGGTGAAGACAGCATGAAAATCGGTGCAGTAGTTTTTGTGTTTATCGCAAACAGGACGACAGACAGACGAGGTGGAGGACTTTGTTTTATAATATGTAAGGAGGAGCGTCGAAATTTCGAGTATTCGAAACATTGTAAAATTATTTACGATTTATTCATTCGTTTTCCAAATAAACTATAGTGCGTCACGCAGTATTTGTAACGCTCAGTCCAAAGTGAACTGCTAACATCGTCGTAGCAAAAGTGCTACGCGCACTCGCTACGAGAGCTCATTTTGTAGACACACACACGCCTTGGGCCAGAAAAATATAAGACACAATCAATGTCGAATAATTTTTATGAATGCTGCAAAACGTAAACCTTACTGGTGATCTTCAGAAATGTCAGGTGCGTAGTACTCACAACAGCAACTGGCGTGCGTATATGACCTGATGAATGAACGTAACTGAAACAAAAGGAATAATTATGTAAGGATCGTAGCAGGTGGCATTCTGTAGCTTCTGCCTACCCCCATGGAAAAAGGCGTGAGGTTATGAATGAATGTATATGTACGCAACGCATACATTATTTCGCTCAATGACCATCAACATTTTACAAATCGCTTCCGCTTATATCTTAACCACCATTACCTACTTTCATTTACTAAGTGTAAATATAGAGCTGAAACTTTTCTATTACTGCCGTTTGAGATTGGCCAGATATTTCGGCGTACAGGTCTTCAATCAACATTCTTTTTTCCAGGATTGCAGGAAAATATTTTTATATACAGGGTGACTTGTAATCTAACGTAACTTATTTCAGGTGTACTCGTAAGTAGTGGAAAAATTGTCTTTTACAGTGGAAAAATCTTAATAGTTTTGGAAGTAAAGGTTTTTTATATTAAAATTGACTTTTTTACAGACATTAACTTGTTAATTAATTTACAGTTATGAGATCGATTTTTTGTTGGTATATTGGCGTGTGCTGGCTTACATAAAGCGAATAATTTAATTTAATGTTTTGTGTTTCGTAATGTTAATTACTTTGCATTATTATTGTATATGAGCAATTTTTTCTAACTCTGCAGATAGCTGTGCTGCTGGAGAGTTTGTTGCGCCACTTCTTCGTCCCAGCTAAAGCACTAAGAATTGATGAAGGGCGGGCGTTTTAAGGGACTGTCTTATGTAATTTTGTGGTTTAAAAGGTGCTGATTTTTACCCAAATTCGATAAATTACTTTTGATTTTGAACTAGGTAATGTTATAATGGTAAAAATAATAGGAAGATTTGGTTGTGGAAGTTCATTGACAGCAATTCAAATGCTTTATAGATTCTATTAGCAAAAAAGAAGAGACCCAATATAATTTTGGAAGGATTTCTTCTATTCTGTAACCACAATCACGTTTACAAAAAAAATCGCAAAATAAATCATTCTGTACATAATATCGCTTACTATTTCATATACATTCAGACAAATTGTTTCTCATATTGAAGAATAAGGAAGACGAAAGTGTTTCTATTTTCAGGCACTGTGTAGGTATGGAATTGATTGAATTTCTCTTACAGATTGATCTAGATTCACCTTTTGAACATGTTCAGACATTTATTATTATTATTATATTATACCCCGTAGATCCTGGAAAAGAGGAGCTGCCCCTCGTTGTTCGCTTTAAAAGATGACTCAATCCCATAAATTAAAACAAAATAAACGATTAAGTATTTAAGAATCCGACGAATTGAGAACTTCCTTGATGTCAGTTAAAAATGGTTGAGTCCAGTTGATATATTTTATGATGTAACATGTTTGTGTTTATATTATAACATTGAAGAAGTTACTTTGATACTTGAAATTCTTGAATCAAATCGAATTAATCCCCGAAGTATTAAGCAGAGGTGTACTTACCTATGGTACACCCACAATTCGCCAGTTATGTTTTTTTAATTCCCATGTAATAGGGGGCGAGAGGTCTGTGAAAATGGTTTAATAATGACAAAAATAAATAGAACTAAAATATATTTTTTACAGGTGCATTTCGTGATGGTTTAGAATGAGAATGTTAGGTAGCGACCTGCCCAATCTAGGTACCTATAGGTATTGAATACGTATACCTAGATCGGGCAGCCTGTGTTTCAGGCCATCACATTAAATTTAAATTTTTAAAGTAAAACCATGAATTAAGAACGCGGCGACGGATGAATTCTCCATACAAACTTAATACCTAAATCATTTGCAATTTGATCATATTTCCACCATGTGTTGTTATTTGGATTGAGACAGTATTTATCTAGGTTCCTTTTTTCCAAAAAACCTAACTTAAATGAAGTTGTAGCGAATTGAATTTCGCATATTTTTACAGCGTAAATGACATGTTTTCATATTGTTTTTCCTGTATTATAAACAACAATACTTGTGATATTGTTTCAGCAGAAACATAGCCTATATTATCAAGTTACAGATTATCGAAAAAAAAAATAGAAAAAAACATTAAGTTTTCATTCATCATTTTTGATATTACGGAACACATACAAATTTATCATAAATTTTCAATAGCTAGAAGCACTGCTATCGCGTCAAGCAAATGTCATGTCAATGATAATGTGTGCGTGGTCATACAGTTCACGGTAGCTGTATGTGTCGCTCCGACAGGCACACTAGCGCAACATTTGTAGCACTCGATTCGTAGTTGAGACCGATGCTCCGCCGGCCCCTTAAGTCAGGATGAAAATAAGTCAGGTTGTGTAATATCCCACAGAACATTAGAGAGGCTACAAATTGAATAATAATTATAATGAAACCACCCTGCGATCATTATTACCAAGTGTATTTGTCTTGATTTCACTTGTTTAGTCGACCTTTTAATTATTTTACCACTTTGACAACAATCTGCGTAGCTTTTCCCCGACTATGTTGGGGTTGGCTTCCAGTCTAACCGAAAGCAGCTGGATACCAGTATTTTACATAGAGCGATTGCATTTCTGATATCCACAACCCAGTTACTGGGTAACACGATACCTCTGTGCAAGACTGGTTGCCAGATTTTTGGACTTCTGACTACAGGTAACGACTGTCAAAGATCTACGGGTGACAGCTCGGACCAACGGCTTAACGTGCTTTCCGAAGCATGGAGGGGTCTGGATATATGTAATGGATGGTCACCCATCCACGAACCGACAGCGTCAAGCGTAGCTTAACCTTCGATCGATCCGTGCGGCTGTTATTATTTAGCCACGAGCCCCTCACCACTTTTGACAACAATTATTACCAGTAAAATGAAATTTCAATAAGGTTGAAACTCTTACTGTCACAAAGACATAATATTATAGAATTGTCGTTGTGTGAATTGCAAGTGGCATTCAACGTTAGGGTGGTGACGCAATTACGAGGTCGATTTTACAATATTGAATTTTAACGGCATGGCGTGAGATTGTTCCGGTAAATTATTCACAATTACTGGCCCTATATGGACATAATTACCGTGACACTGTAAGTCGGTCATCGCGATTAGATTGGTATTTCGTATGTCATTACTCGGTATTAAATTTCTTGGATTTATTTAGTTAACGTTTGAAATGTTTGTCAGTGTTTATGCCCGTTTCTACTACCACTAACTGACACTTAGATGAATGCCTAAATAAAAGCACGCTATTGGATTATCAACTTTCGGCGCTGAGCCGAGGGTTGCAAATTCAAAAATATAATTATGTTTCGCCTAGTGTCATACACTCAAGTCAGCGAGTAATACAGACTACTCAGCAACGTCAGCAGCGATGCTAAGGCTTCCTATTCATTTGAGTGGACAAGAAGATCCAGTTAGACTGCAACTCGACCACAACATAGTTGCTAGCTAGCTAGATAGTTGCCTAGCTCATCTTCTGCGCTGCAGAAAGACTCGTAAGATAATTGGAGCTAGTATAAAACATTTCAAGATCCTGCTGATAGAGACGGTCCACTAAATTGCTCCACGGGTACACTTCTATAATAAAATACTCACTCTTCTTCGCTTATTCGGTCCGCTCCGCTTGCTAATGACCAGGCAGTAAGCCCAAAGTAGTAGCAGATGTACGGTCAGCGGCAAACTCTTTGAAATATCATCACCTGTGAAGGCTTTATAATGAAGTCAGAATCACATAATAAATTATTATAATCAGCGATTTAAAAATCATGAATAAACAGAAACAATACATCAAAATAAACAGAATGATTTACATATTACTGATTTGTAATTAAAATGTTCTCATATTGATGGATCATCGCAAAATATTTGCCTCGGGCCAATATTGTTTTTGGAGTAATATTCATGTCCTACCAATATTTTATTTATTGCATTTTAAATGAGTAATCCAGATAATTATTATTACGGATTATTTGGTTGTTAATATTTTAATACCATTATTTCAGTAGGATTCCGTAGACAAAATAGGATTCTTATTCAAATTACAATAATTAAACTAAATGTGTGACTACCCAACGCAGGTAAAAGGTGCAATAAAATAGCATCATAAACTAAATCAATGAAGTAATTTATTTGACCTTGGCTGAGAATCAGCACTTTTCGAACGTCAAAATTACATAAGACAGTCCCCCAAAACGCTTGCCCTTCACCACTTCCTAGTGTTTTTAGCTGGGAAGAAGTGGCGCAACGAACTCCCCAAACTCATTCTCATCCCGTGTTCAAAATAGAATAGAATATATTTATTCAGTATAAAATTGGTAAAATATTAACATAAAATCATAGAAAACTAAAATATTATCCAGTCAGCCATTAGTAGTATATCTGACTTAAGTCTATCCGCTCAAATAGTGGCGGCATACTCAAATGGCATTCAGGAATTTATTGTAGGACGGCCTTTCAATGTTACACGCTGATTTACAATTAGAAATTATTCCTTGTTGATTTATTTTTCTGTTCTACAGTAATTGTATTATCACCTTAAAACCATGTACTGACCGGTGTTACGGGGTGTAATGTAACATGTTACAACGCGAGCATTCGTGCAGTCAGTACATGGAAACGAGCACGTACACGCGAGCAACGAGCGCATGTTACACGGGGTTTAGAACCCGGTGTAACGTAACATGCTCGCTGCGAATGGTACATTACGCCCCGAAACGCCGGTCAGTACACGGCTTAAGGATGAACGTCACTTAAACTTCATTAAACAAAATGGTATATTATGTAAGTAATGTGACAGTAATTCGGTTTATATGTCTGTAGTTCCAACCTTAGTGAAGTTTCCATTTATTAGGAATTGTTGTCAAAAGTGATAAACCAATTACGAGGTCGACTATACGTTGGTGCGTCTTGCGATTGTTTTAAAGATCTCCAATATTTTAGCGGATGGCTTATAGTTTTAGCGGATCGAACGTACGTTTCAGTATTGCCAATCGTGTGAGCTTCTTCGTACACAATTATAGTGCACGAACAATCTAAAGTACAAGAATAAACCTTAGTTTATTCTTGTACTTTAGATTGTTCGTGAGTGAGAGTTCATTATCTAAGCTACATCCATTATCAATAACCCTACAATTTCCAGCCCAGTTCAAAACATCTTCAGAGTCGGATCGTGTAGAAGTCTGTACTACAACCAACTACAACTATGTAAGTTCGGGCTACCTGCAATAGTCCGACAGTAATATTGAAACCGACAATGTTTGTAATGTAAATAATGAAGGAAGGGATGGAAACTTGAGGGACTTGGGAACAGCAAGGTACCTATTGAGTGGTAGTATTGAACTTTGAAGGGTTGGGTTTACAAAATAAATATCTATACGCAATGTCTAATGGGTTTCTTCAAAATAATTTATTTATTATGGCCAAATAATAAGATTAACCACGGGTGTGTTGCCTAAAGAAATAACATAAGGCAAAGGAAATTAAATTAAATTGGTTTTATTTTTTATTACTTATAAAAAAAGCTAGATGGAGTCGACATTTCCTATCTGACTACCCCTGACAAAAAATGGCGTTACAAAGTCAGGGGTCAAAGTCCTGACATAATCTTGGTCAGATCATCTGAGATGTGGGTAAACCCACATTTCACTAGTAGGGCAAGTGTTAGGAGTAGAGTTTATTTGATTCGCCAGTTTCGGTGATTAGTCAGTTTCACTGATTCGTCAGTTTTGCCGATAAGACAGTTGCGTTAACTCGACAGTTTCCCAGTTATCGTCGATTCGTCAGTTTTATTCAGTTCGACAGCCAAAGTACAGCTAGTCGGCAGAAAACTGCACACACGTCTGCTAATTGATATACATTTAATAAGAACTATTTATTTGCTAAAACATAATCTAACTTACTTAATCTAGTTTTAAAATAATATACCTACCAAAATAGTTAGGTACTCTTTAAGTCATTGAAAATATTATGTCTTCTTTTTAATTTAGCATCTAATAAAATTGTTGTGTTCTTTTTAAAATGTTGAGGTATAATTGATGGCCTGAAACACAGGTTTTCACAAACCTAGATCAGGCAGGTCTATATTACAGCTAGAATTAAAGTTACCTCGTTTGTAATTAATTTAAATCTTATTTTTACTTTTTAACTTGAATAAATTTTATTTTATTTATTTGATAACTTTTAGCCATTACCATAACTAGTGAAATTAACGTCGTTTTCGACGTCGCACGATATGTCCGTAAACCCCTGTAACTGTTTCGTTATAATGTACATTCTATCATTAATGCCAATGCTTTTTTTTTGTGTTTCCATCTGACATTATGCTGAGCTGAGGCCCTTTTGGCATTGTAATGATTGTTTTCTGTTTTTTTAGTTTTAAGGTGTATTTTTCTGTAACAATGCCAATAAACACATTTTTCTTTCTTTTCTTTCTTAATGAACGCTTCTGAAATTAAGCAACACCAAAACTGCGATTCTTCATTCAATGTCTGTTGGTTATTTTGGATATTCTACCAGTTACTAAGCGGTAACTTACTCTTATTTCATCTGCAGTATGTCGTAGGTCACGTCCATTTAAGATGTGTGTCCTACGTGTCACTGCATTGCACCCACCACCCAGAGAGAAATTAAATAGTCTCATGTCCCGGTAATTTTACCGTTCAATGCTGTACATTAAAATAGCCCCTACGAGAGGCGATAGTAAATGTTCGGTAGGCAACTTGTTAGTGGCGAAAAACCAGCATAGGCTGGCCAGCTTACATACCTACTGTTTTTTTTTTCCACGACTTAGTAGCGTAGCGCGCTAAGCCAGCTCAGTAAGCTCTGACATGCGGACTACTGTACGTATAACGCAGCTTTGGCAGTCAGTTATTTTGTGATAACAACATACACATTACATCACGATTTATCACTCCTGGATTTATGAAAGGGTTAAGGTGCGTTTCCACTGAAGTGTAGACGAGCGGAGCAGAGCAGAGACCAGCAGGAATCGAACAATCACAATGGTTGAAATCCTCATCGCGTCTCGCGTCTCGTCTGTGATTGGACGATTCTTGCACGTCTCCGCTCAACTCCGATCGGCTCCGCTTCACTGGAAAAGCACCCTTAGGCAGAGATATAAAAGTGTATTTGAAGTAACTGCAAACTTCTTAAGGGGTCGTTGTACTCATCATTATGAACAACTTTGATTATGGAACCAATCCAGGAATCATCAGAAATCAACTGCTCCATACATTTACATAACTTATCTAACAGAATGTAGAGAAAAGCCTTTTTTATTTTGTTTGTTTCGCTGTAAATAACAAATTCCTTAATATCGGTGAAGGAAATACATGTGAGGAAATCCGTCTTGAGCAAGCCTGGTCATCAATGCTCATAAGTTCTCTGTGTGTAAAGAGGCCTTTGATCTGCAGTGTACTAATAGGCTGGAATTATAAGAAATTCATGCTGGAAAAACCTAATCAAACTTTGTCAAACTTGGGATGCAACATCGAAGCTAAATACAAAAATAACTCAATAACACTCACTTACATGATAATAACACCACACTGCGATCAATATCCGTATTCCAAACGTTACGAATATAGAATTATACCCTCAGGATCGTTTACTGCTGGACGCGTAAATTATCATGACTTTTTAACGAAGAGCCGAAACACGTGGGAAACAAACAACGTTATATAATTCAAAGAGTCCTAAAATATCTTGGGAAGTCTGTTAACGGTTATTTATATTGGACGTTGTTATGAAGTTTTGGAGTTCAAAAATATCTTTTGTCGTCAATGATTAAAATAATTATTGTGATAAATAATTTTATTGCAAATATCTTGTGTGTGTATAAGTATCTTGGACATCACGGACGTTGGTGAAGGAAAAAATTGTGGGGAAACCTGGACATAAGACAAAGATCCAGTTGACGATTTCAGTCCATATTATAAAATATGGATTGAAATCGTCAACTTGTCTTCAGCAAGCGTGATGGTGATCAATGATCATGCCTATCACTAAAGCCTCTGCTGTCCGTCCGTCTGTCTGTCTGTCTGTCAGCGGAATGTATCTCATGAGAATCTCAAGATAAACAGTTGAAAACACAGATTGTGTATTTTTATTGCCGCTTTATCAACAAATAATAAAAATAAAATTAAGTAAAAAATTAAAGGTCTCGCACTCGAGTCAGGTTGCACTTGGCCGGTTTTACCATTTACAAATCAAAAATTTGTTGTATCTAATTAGAATTATGCGCTTATAAGACTATAAGGATATAAGTAAACCCATAACGTAGAACACAAAAAACAGTTCCTTAGACCATCACAAGTGTCAGAAAACCACCCATATGCCCGTGCCACCAAAACAGATGGCATATATACAACGTCATCACCGTCACGGGAAACGAACTCCCAAAAAAACATTACTACAAAACGCAGGAACCTACAATGAAAACTAAAATGGCGTTGAAAAAATAAATTCTAAACATTCCTTACTAGGTCGAGAGGCAGAACCGACGACCAGTAACTGACATGTCCACTCGATTGTACAAATATTGGGCAAACAAGACTGTTATAATAATGTTTGTCGCCAATGTTTGTTTTTATTGGATGTAATGATGCAGTGTTGCATGTTTGAGGACGAGGGCAAATGGTAGCTTGGGTACTTATTAATTTTATGTTACATTTCAAAAAATCTGTAGGCAATATAACATGTTCGCTAAAACGACTGATTTAGATATCTCGCAACGCATTTTTAAATATAACAAATTATGTCTAAAAAGTTTATTACTAGTATGTAGGCCTTAATATTATGAAAATGTTATTGTTGTTTTCACTTTTAAAAAATTTTCAACTTTTTTTATTTTTTTATTATTATTTTACCATGATTGTTTACCTTTTTAATATTTTTGACTATTAATAACCTTGTTAGCTTAGTTGTATTATTATTCTTTGCATGCTGTGGTCTCCTGTAAGGTGAGGGAGTAGGTACACTTACGTAATACCTATGGTACATAATATTTGTCATGTCCTGTGTACATCTTTTGTTGGCGATCCTAATAAATAAATAAAATGAAGAATATTGTGTTTCGTTGGTGTAGCGCTCACAAACGCTCAGCATTCTCGAGACTCTTCGTCTGATCCCGGATCAGAAAGGGTATTTAGTTTTTTCCCTTAAGAAATTATCACTAGCAATCTAGACTCCGCCGGGAGTCTAGATTATCGATATTGTTAAATAAACTGTTTTAAATTAATGTGACGATATATTGAATGTTTTAAAGTAATGAATGATAGAACTAGTTCTAGTATTTATAGTATTGGGCATACATCAATTCACCTAGCCTTTTCCCAACTTTACGGGGTCGGTTTCCAGGTCGGCTTTCCAGTCTAACCCTATACAGCTGAACACCAGTATTTTACATGGAGAACACAACCCTGTTACTGGATAACACGATACCCCTCGGTAAGACTGGTTCTCAGACTTTCGGGCTTCTGACGGCCCGTAACGACTGTCAAAGATCCACGTTTGACAGCCGGGACCAACGGCTTTACGTGCTTTCCGAGGCACTATATTTAATATACACATTAAATATATTTCAAAGTAGTATATTAATGTTGTAATTTGTATTGTGTAGTTAATAAATGAATTGAAAGTTTTGCAATCCTTTGCAAAGTTGTGACTACTTGTGAGGATGCCGCACAGTATTAACCGATTTTTATTGCTCTAAACCGGTAAATCCGAAAAACCTATATATAATACTCTTCCGAATACCGGTTTATAAAAACAGGCATATACGAAAGGTTTTTGCGTCAAGTACATCATACCGGTTTGAAAATTTAACCGGTATCCGAGGCTTGCCTCCATGACATAGAACTTGTAATAAAAGGAAAACTTGGCAAAATGGGTTGGTTACACCTCAAAGACCCTGTCCTGGGAATACACGTATTTATGCTTTGTTTTAAATTATATATTTGTTAGGCGTCATTAGTTAGTCTACTCTGACAGACGAATGCCTAGGAGAGTATTCGTCTAGCAAGCTAATTTGAGTTACAGACTCCCAAAAGTTTTTATTTTTTCATTGGAACTATAAATCATTGTTGTCGAGATGATTGATTTTTGACGCTTACGGTGAAATGAAGTTATTTAAAGTGATAATGTGAATATTATTGTAATTGTTTGTCGGTAGGTAATGGTAGGTTGATAAGGGAAAAAGTTATCGTTGAAGAGCAAATCATGAAAAAAAATGTATATATGTATAATACAAAATATTTTGTATACCTACATCTCGTCTTGTAGGCTTGAACTACAAGACGAGATGTAGGTATACAAGATATTGTAAAACATTTTTAAAAGAGTAACGGTGGAGTTTCTTGCCCATTCTTCTCCTTATGAAAACTACCTTTTGGAAGGGGCAACTAGAATTAGTTATATTTCTGTATTTTTGACGTTCAAAAGTGCCTTTGTGCCTAATTGAAATAAATTATTTGACTTTGACTTTGAAGACAGTGTGTATCCCTAAATAACCCGCGTTATACCTTTATAATTCAAGCCTATGTTACTAAAGGCTGATTTGTCCAAAGCTAGATATATATTATCCGTGGAATAAAATTGACGTCTGACAGTTTTCGTTCAGAAAATCTGTCAAAAATTAAAATTTTACTCGGATTATTAGACTTATACTAAGTATAACGCCGGCAGCACACTTCCGCTGGGAAACCATAGCAGTGAAACCGCAGCAGTTCAATTAAACTGGCTCGCATCAAGTTCCGCTACTCGAATCGGATGCGAGCAGCGGATCATGATGCGAGTCAGTTCAATTGAACTATTGTGGTTTAATTCGCCATTAGCGATATAGCATTCAACTGGTGACAGAATTTTAATAATTGGTGCTGCAGTTTTTCGGTTGATTCTTAGCAAGCAAAAATACAAATCTTTTCTCTTTATAATATTAGTAGGTATATGTACGAGTATATGATAAGTTTCTACTTGAAAAACTAGAAGACAGAACGATGGCAAAATCTTTCATAAATGCTCATTAGATTAGGAAAACAATTCATTTTAATTTTAATTATTATTTTCTTTAAAAATACCTCAAAACAGGAAGAAAACTGAGTTTTTTTCGTTCAAAAATAATAGCAATGATTTTATTTCAACGTTAACACATATAAGATAAAATACAATAGACATAGTTAGTAACCTATTCCGCTTAACTATTCCACTCTGCGTCCAGCGCTCGGCGTGGCAACACGTCGGCGTCGTCGCGTTCGGGTTCACGACAGGTCAATCGTCATCCTGAGGATTCCTCGTTGAAAGGTGAAATACGTGTCGAACGATGTTCTTACAGGGTTTTTTATGACTATTGAGGAATAGTTAAGCGGAATAGGTTACTAAATATATCTACGTCTATTGTATTTTATAATAAATTTCCCCAAAGTCACGCCTGAATCAATTAACATATAAGGTAAAGATTTCCTTTACGTACGTATACCATAAAGGCGGTTTCACACTAATTTGATGTGAGGTAATGCGACTCTGGGGAATAATAGAACGTGAGCCCGTTCCGAACAATTATGATCGTAATTTTTATATGAAAAAGTAAACAATTTGGATTGTTACTTTGTTTACTTTTTTTGTTCCCTTTTTCTGAAAGTGTTATGTTGTTTGTTTGTCAAGCTTTTTGTCTTTTATAATGTCAAAAAAAATGTGATAAAAACAAATTCAATCAATCATTTGAAGCCAGATTTTGATTACTCATGCATTTCCAATCAAAAAAATGTTGTATACCTATATTTGTTTTACCAATAAACTATTTTTATTATTTTACTTTTTAATCTTCCAACCAAACATTTAAACAGACCATCGAAAACAAAATAACTACTTCTTGAGCACAGTCATGAAAGATAACAATATAATTTTACAACACGCAACTTACACAAAAAAAAAATATCCTTAAACACTGTATCCGGTAAAAAACCTTGAAAAAACACACGAAGTCACACGCCACGTAAAGAAAACATCTCAATCTTCCGCAAAATTAAGACCCCATAAACCACTTTACGGAAGTGCTACAAAAAAATCCCTCTTGTTTTTGTGCACGGCATAATTTACAGATGCTACCAAACGTGTCGAATGTTTAACTAAAAAGAAGAAAAAAAAGACAAAAAACAAAAAAGCATCGGCACGTGGAGACGGAGCTTTAAAGCGCAAGTTCTAGCGCTTTTGTGTATGCGTGGAATGCATTTGTGTGCGTGCCGTTGCAGGTACGCTACGGACCTCAGTTCCCATCGGGCTGTGAACGACGCACGACGTCGCGACGCTCCCCGGTCCGAACGCGAACGAACGAATCGCTCGACGAAATACGTTTTCGCGACAAAAGAAAATTGCCGGAAAATTTTCAGTGGGATTTTGACTTATAACGAAACTGTGAACAGAGGATACTCTAGTGTGTTTAGTGGAGTTAGGATACTCAGTGAATTGAGTGTCAACAGTTTATGTTGGTTTTTGTGAATGAATGTACACTTGTACAGGTGTGAACTTGTGAATAGTTCTGATTTAAAATATTGTGGGATTCGGAAGTTGATTTCAAGTAAGTTTTAAGTGATAGTTTTTTTTATTCATTTACGGATTTAAATGTAGCATGACAACACTTACCTAACAGGAATAAAAAAATATTTCAAATCAACTGGTGCTTATTATTAAAATAACAATTTATTATTTTATTTTGAATACGGCAGTGAAATGAATGAACGTAATTCAGTAAATTTAATTATTATAATTTGATTCTGAATTGATGATAGCCGGGATATTATTAATTGAGACATTAATTTTAATGTTACAATTAAAGTTGCTATTGTATCGGGCAATCAATTTGTAATAAAGGTCCTAATTCAAAATCAATAGCTAATTGCAATTAAGATGGACATGTTTCGCAAACTGAAACCATTGACAAAAAAATAATTAATAAACATCTAAAGTATCATGCTGTATCAATCACAGCCTGCCAATTTTTTTTTCCATTTTAATAATTTAGTCTAATCTATGTATTGGCCCACATGTCATTCTATTACAAAACACATTTTTTACACAAATCAATCAGCTGAACTGGCATTTTTTTCGCCGCTCATTTGTTTTCATTTTTTTTTGTAAAGGTGAGGCCACACACAAAAAAATAATGACTACCTATTGTGTTTTTAATGATTTTTGCCGGAACATTTTCAAACGAATTGTCATTGAAAGAAAAAAAATATATAGTATAGAGTTAATTGTTGGGTAAAGCTTCAAGTTTGTTTCGTTTTAAAGGTCATGTAAGTTATGTATGAATGGGATTTAATATGTATCGATCTTTTTACGGACTAGTAACAAACTAACTGGTAAAGTGTACAATTAGTTCTTTTATATAATACAGTATTTATTTGAAATACGAAAGGTTTGAATAATTACTTTGCGTTTAAAGCTACAATTTTGTAGTAGTTTATAACTTTAGTACATTACAAATTCTGTGTCTTCAAATAAAAATAAAACCTGAGGAAAGTAAGTTACTGAAATGTGGCGTATATTTTCGTATAGGATATATTTATACGTAGAACTCTAAACATTCTCTTTCATAGCGAGAAAGCACAAACAATTGATGCTTTATATATTTAAATATCTTTTTAAATTTCGTCTGTACGTCTGTATGTCACTGAGCTCCTCCTAAACGGCTGGACCGATTTTGATGATTTTTTTCGTGTGTTTGAGGGGGTGCCTTGAGGATATTTATAATTGGATTCGGTAGGTGACGCTGTTCGGGCGGGACAACGTCTGTCAGGTCCGCTAGTTTGCGTTTTTTTTTTTAATTCCTCATTTAGGTGAAATTAATTTCAAATCACAGAAGTTGTTGATCAATCTTTTCCAGCCAAGCCTGCTGTTCAGTTGTCAAGTAATAACTTAGTTCTTTTCGTTTCTATCAATTATCCTTTTTTGTATGAGAAGACACGCTTCGCATCCGTTTTTGTTGAAGTCTTTTTCTTGTAACAAATGATGCAACATTTTGTCTTTTACGAGGTATAGTCTAGGGTATCATTAGGTTACGTGTGGGTGTTTTTCATTCAGCAGTTAAGATGTTTGCAGGTTCACGAGGTCAGCATAACTTTAGGATATTTTCTTTAATTGTCGAAGACTCCTTTTTAGTAAAAAAAAGGCTTTAATTCAGACCTTAAAAGCTATGTTAGTAACAAATGAAAACAAAAAAAGATGCGTGACGTAAAGCTGTGTTTGATACGATTAAACTGTTTAGCTCTGGGGCTATTTATGGTTACTTTGTTTAGTTATCATAATTTGCATAATGGTACATGTCTAGAATATCATTATAAATAATAAAAAATATTTGCCAGTCAGCAAGGTCGGCGAAGACGTCGTAGTACTGCCACCCGTAGAGGCTAGCCAGCTCAAAACTAGTTCAAACGAGAGCTTAGTCATAATTGAGAATCCGTTAACTCGGAAGGCGTCTCTGAATATTGTCGCTCTTATGTATGGAGAGGGTCGTGGCAAAGCGTCACCGTACGAAAGTGACAATAGACGAGCCTGCGTAGTAAGCCGCTGATTGGTGTTCATGATTGTTTGCGAAATCGCACCGGGCACTACTGTTACTACGGTACAGTTATATTTGTTTTAGAAAGGTTAACAGGAGTATTAGGTATCGTGTATTGTTCGTTTATCTAAACAATACTGAATACAGTTATTAGAAGTTCAATGGTGTATGTTTCTGTCTGTTACTGAGCTTTTTTAAACATAGCTTCAGGATTACGCCTCATTTCTCGAAGGGATAGGCAGGTTTGGCAGGCTATTCATTGTTTGATATCAAAATATATCAAAAAGAGGAAATTGCCGTATTTTTAAGAACGTTGTCACTCTAATCTAATAAAAATACATAGATACCTCCAATTTACCTCAATTTGCGACAAATTTTTGACATTCATTGTCGCTGAAATGATATTAATGACATTGCGACTAGATTTTGAAGTACGAGAATGGGCCTTGTAGGCTCGAGCAGACAAGCACGACCCGAAATTGCGTCGCGATTTTAAGATATATTATTTAAATCCGTGGAATAATTTATATGTATAAAACAGAGTCGCAATGCGACACGTCGTATGACAAGTCGCGCCTGTCTGCGGGGAGCCTTTAGGAGTTCAGAAACCAGATTGGAACAACTGTTGCACAGCATTCAGTTGTTTTTAGTTCAATCCTAATCACGTTATTATAAAAAAACAATCACTATTGCAAAGCTTTGGACCTAGTTCAAATGTAGGTAATTTCCAGTCGTTTTTTGTCACGCGTTCAATTCGGCATTGAACCATAATTATTTATGGTCATAGACCTCAATTCAAACCAGTTCGGTCTAGACGTTACCTACTGTTTTTTCGTTAGAACTTCTTGACCCGTAAAAATAATTGGTTTTTATGGGTAAACGTCAATAGCAAGCGGTACCTGTATGTGGAGGGTAAGAATAAATGTATTTAGTAACTAAACTAAAAGGTAAACCTTTTGATTCTGTAACTGAATCAAGGTGATTTTAGGATTTTGTATTATTCTCTCTATCTATCTATGCGATCCTTTATCTGGTACGAAGGAAATACGCCATTTATTCGGAGCCAGAGGCGTCTTTTCACAGTAGATTACCTATAACGTGACACGGATTATCAGCAGAGACTTATCATTATAAGCTAAGAATAGGTATTTATTTTAGCAATATCTTCTTCGCCAGTTTTTGGTGGTCACCCAGCTTCAGCAATCATCGTGTACAGGCTGACATTCTGCGATGAATTCAACTTTCCTTCCTCTCTTCAACTTATTTTTCACTTGGTCTTCCGTCAGACGGGTCTCCTATGAAGATTTGAATTACGTCGTTTCGATGCACGGTATTTAGAAAAAAATTGCGGGTGGTAAAACACATTGTAACACGTTACTTCTGTATGTTTTTTTTTTGTAAATCTCATTACTAGGTTGTCTATTTTTCTCAGTATTTGCACTACCAACTCTAGTAATATTATCTCTTCTTTATTAATTTCAGTTTCAACGTAATTCAGATCGTGTTTCGAAATTTTTGTTCAATTAACTGCGATTCCTTGACCGACTCACAACTTGATAATTGCCAAATCTTTTGTTGCAAGTAGCCAGCATTTGAGACAATTGACGCTTATTCGTTTCTTTACAAGTTTCTTTGAAGAAACAGATACCAGTTTATTTTGAAAATATTAAAGTCAAATTAAGTTTATTGTTAGGCTTTGATATTTTTTTTTTGAGTTTGATAATTCACTTACTTTAATTAATTTTAAGGAGTCGTTGACCGCTGATTGTATTTTTCATCCATGAACGGACAAAGGGGAATTTGTACCACCTACGCGGCTGCCCATCCTCTTAGCGTAATTTTTACTACACCCACGTGAGGCAAAAGGTCAACTAATTGTATTGCAAAAGGCAGCAAGTTATTTCTGTGACACGAGTAACTAAGATTTGATCATAACTTTTCTTAAAATCGAATCAACAACACTATACCTAGCTAGGTACAGTGTACCAATGTAGCTAGGTACAGTGTACCTAATCACCTTACAGTGTACCTACACACGTACATGAAACATTTCAGTTTCGTCTCCGATGGCGACTGGCGGCGCCACTCGTAATGTCAAAATCTATAGGTAGTGGTTCAGGTGGTAAAATTCTTAAGTGTCTGGGTTGCCACCCAATAAATGGCGTAGCAAAGGTATCCTTAAACACAACCATTTACCAACCCTGTCTATTCAAAAGCGTCCCAGCGACAGACAAGAAAATAAACAGTAATTTTAACCCCCTTCTACCGCGTTTAGCACAGCCATAAACCACCTGTCCTTTCCATTAAGTTAAACGCAGCCACGCAAATAGTCATAAATTAACGCCCATGGGAACTCTTTACCCCTCAGTTGACACTGAACTTGAAATGTAAGACAAATATTTAAAGACACGTGAAAGGGTTATGTTTGAAAAGATGTTGTTTTATAGGTAAGTACTTGAGAGATCGTGACCTTTGTGCCTTGCTGATGCACTGAACGGGTGAGAGCAAACTTTGGTCACAGTTTTTTTTTACTACTGAGTGTGGTCTAGAAATATGGGTGTCTTTCTCTAAAAACAAAAAAATGAAAGAGATGGAAGACCTATCATAGTAGCTTACATGACATTTAGTAAAGTTAAGAGCCTATGTTTTTAAGTGAGATATTTCATATTACCTAATTATAACATAAACACATGAACAGGAATAATAAAAGCAACGTACTTAGTTATATTTTTTATAATAGTAATTTAAAGCTATGACTTATAAAAGCTTCTTTAGCTGGTCTGAAGTAATTGTCATACTTTCTTTCGAAACATTGATTAGTCAAGTACTTAATTTTTAAATACTAAACTTAATACGAACTTTAATTCCATTTACACGTTTTTAACAACGACAAAAAAAAACTCCTAAATAACGTTTTAGTCAAATCATGAACCCGACATAAGATTTTCAATTCATAACCCACAAATTATGCAACGTAATGAGTGCGACAAAAAAATACAACCGACCATGTCCCCATAATTTATGTATCGCCACCAAAACACAATACAGCTGACTACTCACAGCCTTCATAATCCATGGTACCTTCCTAATTATTTAGCAACAATCTTCCATTCTCCGTGTTCCGTATAAAAACATAATTAGTACTCCTCGAAGGGTAATCCCCGGAGATTTATCATGAAATTAACGGACCCCCAAAATAATGGAAGCCGTGAAGTATTTTCGTGTTTTACATTTTCGAGATTTTTCCGAGAGATTGAAATGGTCTGATTTTCGGAATTGAGTATTGCATTTCATCGAAATCGTTAGAGTTGTTTTCGAGAACGTGATTAAAAATATGTATATTACATATATATAAAAATATTGCTGAGGAGCTCGTGGAGAAGTAATAACAGCCGCACTGGTCGATCTATCAGGTTAAGCTACGCTTTCCGGGGTTGGTCCGTGGATGGGTGACTATCTTTACATACCGATACTCCTCCGCGCCTCTGAAAGCATGTTAAGCAGTTGCTCCCAGTTGTCATTCGTGGATCTTTGACAGTCGTTACGAGTCGTCAGAAGACTGAAAGTCTGACAACCAGGCTTACCAAGGGGTATCTTATTACCCAGTTACTGGGTTGTGGAGGTCAGATAGGAAGTCGCTCCATGTAAAATACTGGAAGCCGACCCCAACATAATTGGGAAAAGGCAAGGCAGATTGAGTAGCTATGGCATTTAATTTGGGGGATTTGGAACTGCAGCTATTTTGTGATGATTTCAGACTAAACAGACAGTTTTCTATTAGAGCGTTCTTCAAAAATATTATTTTGATATTTTGACTAGGAGTACTTTAATTCAAGCCCAAAGATGAAATAAGTTAAAGGAGTGGTAACATCACTTAATTTACACATTATTAATGGATTTCAAAGAATGCTTAGGTCACCTTAATGACCTAAGAACTTTCAGTTATTATTGAGAGGCTAACTTGACGGAAATATACGTTGCTTTCTTTAAATTTTAGCTTCAAGAGAACCAGTAAATTGGTAGCACCTACACTACACATCACAATCAACCTTTCACACCAATCCAATATCACCCAGACACAACACTGCAATACTCCACGTAATTTCATATTACGAACGACATTATACAGACCCTTTTTCATACAAATTCAACGGTATATTAAAAAAATATATAATAAGCTAGAGACGGTTCCTTTCATCTGCATGTCTGGGGGATAAGAAGGCTCTACTTCGGTACATCTTCAGAGCATTCGTACTTACATTACAATAGGTAATTGCTAAGGACGTATATCTTTATGTATTTTCGCTGATTTTTTCGGTATGTCGTTGAAGGTTTTATGTGTGTATGTTACGGTTGTCACGGTGATGATGTGAAGATGTTTTAGGCTGGGTTACAAAAAAGGTTTAAATTTTGTTTCTAGTTGAAA
Source organism: Lithophane socia (assembly GCA_947522985.1). NCBI lineage: Eukaryota > Metazoa > Arthropoda > Insecta > Lepidoptera > Noctuidae > Lithophane > Lithophane socia. The sequence continues at coordinate 1,594,077 of OX383270.1, read as the reverse complement.
GATAGCTATTTAATCTGTATGATATACAAAGATTTGGACTGTGTGAGGATCGGATTCTGGGACCAAGCTCCAAAAGATTGAAGTCAACCATTCATTGTGCAACTAGCCCGCAGTTTTCCCTAAAAGCCTACATCTTTGGTAGGTTATCAAAAGTTTATGAGTTGGACACGAGAACTCTTGCTTTACTTATAGAAATAAACCCAATTCTATGATAAAGAAATGGAAAAACATTTTATGGTATTCCAAAATTATACAGTTCAAATTGTTAGAATCTATATAAATAAAAATCAATTGCCGCATGTATCAAATATCATCGCTTTTCTTGTTGTGTTCGTAATTGGTAGGCCAAGTTTTGTATAATAGGTTTTTTTGAAAAATCTTAATATACCACGGGATGACGCGGGCGCAGCTGCGGGCATCAGCTAGTTTCATTCTTATTTTTATTAATTACACATGACCTAACCCTGTCAACCTTGCCTAGGTTCATGTTGAACGTTTATGGCTAGGAAAGTCAACGACTACTTTGACATACCTAGCCACAGCATATCGATCCGAATGACAGTTTACAGTTTACTAGGAAAGTAATAACACAGTGAAACATGTAATTGGTACATTATTTATAATCGTCGCGACTGTATCAAGTGAAGTACAGTCAACCGCACATCAGTATTAACAATTTGACATGGACAGCACCTTTATGTCGTAGCAGTAACGCCTAGGTTTCTTATGAAACGGCGAACAGTCACACAATTACAGCTGTCCAAATACAGAGCATTTTTTGACACCTTAATGTCGAATACTGGTGAAAATGACAGATCTTTCTTTCTTTTTATTTTCATGACGGCTGTTATAATAATGATAGAACCGCTTTCCTAGGTTTCCTAGATAAGCAGTGGTGGCCCAGTGGAAAAGGCTGCGACTTACGAGTTGTAGGCTGTAGGTTCTAACCTAGACAGGCACTTTACTTTGTGTAAATTATTCCAACACCAGTGCTCTCAAAACGGTGAAGGAAAACATTGTGAGGATACATATGTCCTAGAACCAAAAATTCGAAGACATGTGACATCTACCCACCCTGGACCCGCGTGGTGGATTACGGCCCACTTCTTCTCACAGACAGGAGGCCTGTATCCCTGCAGTGGGAACATTATAGGCTGATTATACTTTCTTTGGAAACTAAAGCTTAAGGGCGGTACCCGTACTACAAGTTTTACAATTAATAACAGATGTGCGGTTGCCTGTACTGTAAGTTACCAACATTACAGTGCATTTTTATTCACATAATGTAATAATTGTTGTGTTGGGAGCGTTCTTGGTAGCCGTATTTTCTTTGTTTTGCACACAAAGTAAATGACAAAAGAATAAAATGGATTCATGAAATTATCTTAAGCGGACTTATTGCTTTATGTTAGTCTTTTGTAGACAACGTGAATGGATTGACAAAACCACACTAGACTTGTCATACACCTTTCTGCCGCGTTGTAAAATCATGTTTTATCATTGGATTAAATAATGATTTAAACTTTTAAATCCAAAAACGCAAATCCGTATGTCGATGAGTCGTTTCAAGTACCCAACACCAGTCAAACAAGTTGGCCCATAAAACTATTTTGATTTATGTAAAAAAAAAACGTTTTGCTGAGCATCCGGAAGATCAATCCGATAAATATTGACATCTGTTTATTATGTAACCCAAAGGTCAAATATGATGGTAATATTTTAATTGCTTAATTTTTAGTATTATGAAGATTTTGATGGCGATTATTATTATAAAATGTTTTGAATTATATGACACTAGCTGATGCCCGCGGCTTCGCCCGCGTGGATGTCGGTTATTATATACTAAAACCTTCCTCCAGAACCACTCTATCCATTAGTGAAACACCGCATCAAAATCCGTTGCGTAGTTTTAAAGATTTAAGCATACATAGGGATATAGGGACAGAGAAATATATTATGTTTTTGCAGTCGGGTTTTTTGTTTTTTAAATAATTTCTATCATTCAAAGCGTCGTGGCTTATTTTGAAGGAGTTGTTCATAATTATGGCATTTTGCAGTGTTATTGTCACTGTTCTTAATAACAACCAGTGGAGATAGCTAAAAACGAGAATCTTCTAAAGATAAAATTCGTCATGTCACAGTGGAAATGGTGCTTACTGGAAAAATCAAAACAACTATTTTATTTTCCCACCTGTACCTAACACACGTGTGATGTACCTTGTGTGTGAAATTTTGATAATTTTACAACCTAAACTTTTTATTTAAATCTTTATATTTATAATATCTTTCGAATACTTGTCTTTTGGCTTTAATATTACTGTGTCTAATTTTCTTTATAACGTGTGTTTAATTTGTGCAAAATAAACTACAATTATTTCTTATTCCTATGTCATTTAACATTTTCAAAATTCACTTAAGCTCACTATCCGTAGAAGCTCATAATACAGCTTCATCATTCCATAACGTTCCTCCTAATCTTTTGGCAGATATATAAATATTTATCACGTCAAAACACAATCCCGTAAAGTAAATGTATGGGAATGCGCAGCTGATTGTCGTTCCGCTCGGCTTCAGTAATGACGTCCGCGGGCAATGGGCTTCAACCTATCACATTTGGCATATTAATTACACATAACACTGGAATAACAGTGGATAAAATGTATCATTATTTAACTCCGCATTTGAGGGGGATGAGAAGCACTTGTTTTGTTTGACAAACGTTGCGAGAATAACACGTGGCCCAAACCATTGATTTATTTTGGTTATTGCCTTAAACTCGCGACAATGACAGCTATAAAAGTGCGTAGTTGTAGCGCTGAAAAAAAAAATTGGTTTCTTATAAACTGATTCTCAAGACGTATCGATTGAACATACTTAGAAAGTTTGTAATCGACGACTTATCTACATTACTTAAAACTGATTCTCAAGGGTTAACGCTTTGTTATTTGTACGAGAACGGAACGTCAAAACGGACTTCTTAGATTGTCGCGAGTTTAAATGAGTAACAATAGTCCTCCAGACGAAATTTCGGCCATGGCAGCCAATCTCAGCAGAGACTAGCCATCGACGAGGGAGAATAGGATAAATAGTGCACAAGTGTGAGCGTAGACAAAGGTACACTCTCTCTTCCCTCACTCTCATAGTCTGATGAGAGGGCAATCCGACACGACCGGAGAGAGATCAGGCGCAGGACCAGGGCATAAGGTGCTTTCCGAGGCACAGGTTATATTATTACTAACGAGTACATTCTGTCGGCTATATTTTGTTGTTTGATTCCATTTGTCTCCAAAATTGCGCTACGACGATCCTTTAACAGCGTTATTGCTATTTAGTAGCATTAATTGAAGCTTGTCCTATACAGAGTAACTTCTAGGCATATTTTTTTTCCTATTTAACGTCGAAATATCTTACTTAGCTTGAGGATATTATTATAACTTAAGTTGTTCATTATCAGTTCGCTGATTACCACTTGTGCAATGAGGTAACTTTTCTTGTGGCTGCTTCGACCAACTTTATGTGCATTTACGTCAACTATTTCATAACAATCCCGTACAATATGCCCAGCATATGCTGGTCTACGGCAAACCTGGAAACTAAACTCTGTAGTATCGGATTGCCTTTTGGCTTTCCAAGCAGCGTCATCTTGTAAGACCAAGTTACGAGTATGTCGGCTATTTTGTGTCTTTGCTAATAAAGTCATAACTATATGTGATGTTCAAACGAGCTCTGATTGGCTATCACTTTTTTGTATATTTATCACTCTACTCGTGTGTTGAATTTCTTGCTGATCGATTCACTCAATGATTACTGTGTGAAGTTTGTGATGATTGTTGATGGTAAAAGGTGAAGAAAGGTGGTTTGAAGAAAGGGTTTTGATGTTTCTGTCGTAAATCTGCTCGTTTTATTGTATTGTTGGATGTTAGTTAGTAGGTATAAGTGTACATTTTGATATAATACAGTTGGAAAAATAAAACCACACAAATTGAAAATAACGGAGACAGTTTCTATGTATTTTAATGTTACAGAATGTTATATTAGATTTTAACTGAAAATAATAATTCCTCATCCTTGACTGGTATCTTGTGAAAATAATCAAATGCTGTTCTCAATGGCATGGGAAGTGTGCATGCGCATAAATATTATTTTAATTTTAAACACGGTAGCGTTTGCAGACAAAAAATCTCAGATACACAAACATCCGGAGCAAAGCAACTATCTGGTCATACAAATATTTGCTCCGTGCGGGAATCGAAGCCGCTACCGCTAATCGCTTCGCGTCGTTAGCTAGTATAAACAAAATGGCTGATTGCCTCTTTGTCTCTCTCGTGGTCGCATGACTACTGAAGATAGGCTCTTGAATTCGATTCATAGCAATGGATTTCTTCAGTAGCAGTCCAAAGTCTGTCAGTTCTTGACAAAAGACTCGCCCTCCTATTACATGGGACTAAAACAACTGACGACCAGTCCCATTGGTCTAGTGGTCGCAAGTTCTACTACTGAGCATCAGGTCTTGGTCTCGATCCCGGGTCGGACAAAGTGTTATTGAGATTTTCCATCTGGAATTTCCCAATTGCAACCCGATTTCTGTAATTTGTGACCGGTTGATGGTGATAGGCTCGCCTCTTATCAAAATCAAAAGTCATTTATTCAAACTAGGCTGAGAATCAGCACTTTTCGTAACGTCAAAATTACATAAGACAGTCCCTCAAAACACCACCCTTCACCACTTCCTAGTGCTTTAGTTGGGAAGCAGAAGTGGCGCAACAAACTCACCAGGAGTACAGCTATCTGTTCAGTTAGAAAAAAATGATTCTATACAAAAGTACGCAAAATCATTTACATTACGTAACATAGCTATAGCATGGGACCTCTGACTCTGCATCTCTGCCTATCCCTTCGGGGAAACCAGTCGTGAGGTTATGTCATATGTCGTTGATGTTTTCGATAATGGATTTTTCCCTGTTCTATGTTAGTGTCCGTTCGAAAGCAACCGGCTTGCTCTCATTACTTGGGATTAGAACATTACATTTTACCATACATTTCTGTCTATCACGGGAAATACATGAGTTAAGTTACGTTAAAATTTGCTAAACAAAACATCTCATTACTGCTTATTATTTAAAACTTAAGTTAATCATGGCGTCAATCAATCACCGCGATACCGTCGACTGATATTAATGAACACGAGAAGAAACTTTTTATTTTCCAACTAATTACTTTGTTCAACATTATGTTCGAACATAAATATGTTTGTAGAAAACTGTTTACTTTGTCATCGAGTGTACATAGGCTCCGGGATGTAAGTGTGTTTGTCCCCGAGTGTAAATAATCTTCTTCGCGACAGAGTGTCGCTATATTATATTCTATTAGTAGGTAGTGCCCGGGGCTCATGGCTAAATAATACCCGCACGGCTCGATCGAAGGTTAAGCTACCCTTTCCGCGGTCGGTTCGAGGATGGGTGACCATCTATTACTTAACGAGAGCCCTCCGTGCCTCGGAAAGCAAGTTGGTCCCGTCTGTCATTCGTCGAGCTTTGACAGTCGTTACGGGTAGTTGGAAGCCTCACAAGTCTGAAATTATACAGAGGCCTTAGTGCGAGTTTCTTTTAACTGTCTTCACTTTACGCATCGACCGCGTTCGGCGCTCTGATTGGTCCTTCACTAGTGAATGCCAGTGAAGGCCAGTGAAGGGCCAATCGGAGCGCCGAACGTAGTCGATGCGTAAAGTGAAGATAGTTAAAAGAAACTAGCACTAAGGCCTCTGTTCGATTGAAACTTAGCTTCGGCTCGGAACAAGAGTCGAGTCGCTGCGCAGTAGCAATTTCATATGTCAGCGGGGGCGAAGGGTGGGTTACTGCGCAGCGAGTAGCTAACTTCCGAGCCGCCATTAAGTTTGAATCGAAGTGTACCAAGAGGTATCGTATTACCCAAGAATTGGGTTGTGGAGGTCAGATAGGTAGTCGCTCCGTATAAAATACTGATATTCAGCTGCATCTGGTAAGACTTGAAGCCGAACCCATCATAGTTTGGAAAAGGCTAGACAAATTGATGTTACTAGGCAGCTCCTTTGTTACTAGGCAGCTCCTTTAAGCTAGGTAGTACCTTGAGCTCCCCGCGGATGAGATTACACTAATAAATATTAATTGTTTTACATTATTCTTGTACCTCGTAGAATAACTATGTTCTAGTTTGAAAGGAAGCGCTGGTGAAACTCTAGACAAATAGCCATATCACTTATCTCATTCATCTTATCTTTAGAGATAACATGAATAAGATTATGATCTTAGGATCAGCGCCGCGTAGGCGCGTTGTAACCTATGTAATACTAGCTTCCGCCCGCGGCTTCGCCCGCGTGGTATGTCGATAAAAAGTAGCCTATGTCCTTCCCCGGGAGCCACCTATCTCCTTATCGAAATCTGTTCAGTGATTTAGGCGTGAAACGGTGACATACAGACAGACAGACAGATAGACAGACAGGCAGACAGAGTTACTTTCGAATTTATAATATTAGTATGGATGGATATAAGTATGGATTAATTTGCATGCCCTAACCAGGCAAAATATCGTATGTACTAACCACAATCTTTTACAACTGGTAACATACTAATAATATATTAATAATTTAGGTTTCTTTCCTTCTTTCTTACTTTTCTCACAACTACCCACTTCTCTCCCCAATTCAATTCCGGCCGAAGAAGTTCCCATCCGATGTGTGCGCAAGCAAACACTATTCCATCCTATCATCATAAGATCCCATAATCCAACCGACCCATAAGCTCAAAACCTACCCTTAATATTAAAACACCCTTTCTCGCATGTTTGGCTTGAATAAAAAGCAAACTTACAGAATTACCGGAATCTATGTAAATATCGGCGTCGACCCTTCCCGACTTTTTACCCTTTTTTCAAGGATCCGCGAAGGTCTTTATTGGTTATTCGTCAAGGTCTTTTAAATGTGAATAAATAGAAGGAGATAGATAATAAGTATTCACGTTAGTACTGAGTAGGTACTTTTATCAATGAGATTTTCATAAAACTTCTAATATCGAAATCCCGCGATCCGCGATTTTGCGGACGGACACCGACGAGCCCGGACGACGGACCGTGGGAAGGTGTACGTGCGGGGTATCGCAGACATCTGTCTGTGGTCTGTGGTCGTCTGTGGTCGTCTGCCGTGCGTGTCCGTCTGCAATATTGCCGATCGTCGGAACCCACCATAAGATAGTCAAAGCATTATATTTCAATTAAAATAGTTAGAAGTGTATTTACTAAGTTTTGAATAGTCAAGGAGTTGGTCAAGTTAAACTAAACCAATTCAATACTAAACAACTATAAACAAGCTTACAACTTGATCTCATTGTTTTGATATTTTATTAAAATATCAGTAGTGTCATCAATATCTGTCAAAACATAAATTATAATTATTTGATAACGTTATTTTATGTTAACGTTAGTTTGTAGTGTAATTATGCCTTATGAAAATTATAATCTGTTTTAATAATATTAATGAATGCTATGCTGATTTATTTTATTTTTATACAAACATTGAGTCGAATTATGTTGTCACTGTAATATTAATGTGAATCGTAGTAACAGAAAGACTTTTAAAACTCTTAAAATATCAGAAAAACAAACCAGCCAAGTGCGACTTGGACTCGCAAGCGACGGGTCCAGAAACGTATCGAAAAAAACACGTGTCTTGTCATCATCATCATCATCATTTCAGCCGAAAGACGTCCACTGTTGGACTTATGCTTCCCCCAAGCACCGCCACTTCGACCGGTTCTGTGCTATTTACATCCAAATGGATCTTGCGTTTCTTGTATCCTTTCACATGGCATAGGTTTCATCACTGTTGAGCGTTTGGTCCAAAATGTCGCATTTTTGTTATCTGTTGATATACACAGTCTATGAAAATTTCAAGTGTCTACATAACAGGTTCATGAGATAGGTACAGCCTGCTGACAGACAGACGGACGGACGAACAGACGAACAGCGGAGGCTTAGTAATAGGGTTCCGTTTGGCACCCTTCGAGTACAGAACCCTAAAAACGGGCAAAACCTTCCCACATTCATTTTACCTGTAACAGTAACCGAACGAACATTTTCGTTGTTAGTCCTAACGAAATGGAGAGTAGGTAACAAAGTTTAAGCTTTATACAAAATCGATAGTTATTCGCTTAGGCTTTAATGTGATTAATCCTATTAGGTTTTTTCCTATAGCCGGATTACCATTATTTAAGTCCAGCAGTGTGTTAAATAAAATGGAATTAGCTTTCTGTATTCGTTTTAGATTTACTAAATCGGTTTAGGACTGAATACTTTGGAAAATGGATAAAATATCATGTACCTAGGCACTCACGCGTTCCTTCCATGGAGGTAGGCAGAAACTACGTATTATTGCGTAATATGAATTATACGCAGATCATAAATATGAATTGTCAGTTTGTGACATTTTACGACGATTCATAATATTTTCCTATTATAACCATTACTAGGAAGAATTACGAATTATAGTAAACTGTACCTCTATATCTATACCGTAGCGTTGTACTTGTAGTTTCGCCTCCTGTAGCAGCATCCATAGGACGGTAAAATTGGTTTCAGTTAACCAACAGTCCAGAATTACGGTCGATCGAAGCAATTTGCAGTTGATTGTTAGAAGCGAAACGTTTCCTAAACCAGGCGTTAGATCGAAACTGTTGAGATCAACTACAAAGGTTTGACTTCATCGGCAATATTTCAGAAGTAAAATTACTCACATAGCAGACGGCAGAGAACTAAAGTTGTCGACATAGCTCTCAGAATAAGCAAGCTGAAGTGGCAATGGGCCGGCCATATTAGCCGTAGAACCGATACCGTTGGGGTAGACGTGTTCTTGAGTGAAGACAGCGAATCGGCAAACGTAAGGTAGGACACCCTCAGGCTAGGTGGAGCGACGATCTTCGCAGGGTGGCTGGCTGCGGCTGGATGAGAGTTGCCGAGAATAGAGCTAAATGTCGTAAAATAGAGAGACCTATGTCCAGTAGTGGACTGCTATAGACTAATGATGATGATGAACAATACTTACAAATAAGAGCAAAAGCGTTATGTATATTTCAGAGTTGTTCCCGTATTAGAGTTGTAAAAGCGAATTACAATAGATTACTAAAAGCTGTGGCTTTGTTTCGCATAGGGTCACAGCATTATGCTGAGCGATGGCCGTTTTGCGTGGACGTAACGCATATTTTCCCCCAACTTGTTCTTTTGTGTTTTTTTGCGTCATGTTTTACCGCAAATAAACGTATTTTATTTCTTTATTCAATAGATACTTCAATTCTCCAGTCAAAAATAGGTATATTTGTCTCTTGTGTTGACTCACCCGTTGAAAAATAGTCAGTTAATTCTAAATCACCCTGTATAATGGCTTTCCACGTATTTCCCGAATAACACAGGGCTAAACAAAACACATTAACCCATAAATTAATCCTTAATAATTGTAGCAAATTTCATCAACCCTCGATACCTAAAAATTTTCTAACTCGAAAAGTTCAAACTCAACCCTACCTACGCGGATTATGATAATTTTAAGGGTCCAAATATTTCGTCCACGTTTAAAATAATTTCCGTCCAGTTACGACGTGTAATGGAACAAGTTTAAATCTACTTATCAACGTTTGTTAGCAGATTATTAGCTGGAATTTAATCTGATTAAAATCGTAAGCTTTGGTTGTAAATTTTTAGCGAGGTAAGTAGAATTCTTTTACGAAAAAGTCAAAGTTTAAGTAATTTATTTGCCAGAACTAAGGTAAAGTGCCGAAATCAGTGCGTATGTAGATACAGCTGGATTTGTGTTGAGAATTTATTCCGATGTTTGTTTGTTTTCGTAGCAGGTGACGTTTTGTACTTTCTACCTACCCCATGGGAAGCAGTCGTGAGTTTATGAAAGCACGTGTTTGTTGAAAACGATGAAAAATACACCAATGATGAAAAAAATGATGAAGAAAATTTTCACGGCCGCCAACCTAGATTTTCATGCTGTCTTCAATACCGGCTTCACCCTCGAAAAACACGAAAACGACACCCATGATGAAAAATTTGAAAATTTTCGCTGCCGCCAACTTTCTGGAACTGGATTCATTTTGATCGAATTCACACTTTCTCTGAAAGTCGCATAACGCTTTTTCGTCACCTCACATAAATTATTTGACAATATTATTTATAGAACAGCTGTTTTTTTTTCAGCAGATAACGCTGCTACCCCGTCCCCTTGGCGTAAATCTTTTTGAAAAAGATACAAACATTAAATTTTATAAATGTACCAAGAAAAAGCTGGGGAAAAAAAAGAGATACTAAAACGTATCAGACTTCTTTTGCAGAAATTCTACTAAGTGTGCGATCCATTTCAAAGAAAAACCGGCAATTTACTAGTAAACATTTCTGAGAAGTAAGTAATAAACGGGTATCTGTAGAAAATCGATTGCTATTAGTTCAACAAGTGGAATCTATTTGCTCAATAATTGGACGAAATTACTAGAAAGCAAAAAAACATGAGAATAATACTACATTTTTGAATTTGTAAAGAAATCTCAGCGAGTTATGAAACGGCTTGGAATTTCTCTGAGGGATCGAATCCAGAACGAGGTAATCCGGCAAAGAACCAAAGTTTCCGACGTAGCTCAAAGAATAAGCAATCTGAAGTGGCGTAGGGCCGGCCATATTAGCCGTAGAACCGATGACCGTTGGGGTACAGGTTCTTGAGTAGAGAAAAATTGGCAAACGTAACGTAGGACGCCCCTAGAAAGCGGAGGCTTAGGTCAAGCGACGATGTTCACAAAGTGGCTGGGTATAACAGCTGGATGAGAGTTGCTGAGACCCGAGTTGAATGGCGTACAATTGGAGTTCAGCAGTGAACTGCTGAACGCTGATGATGAGGTGATGTAAAGATCGTACGTGGCGTTGTATAGTTTCTATACATGTAGGACGTGCACCACATTATTTTTTTGAACACGTCATTGCCAACATTTTGAATGAAAATGACAGTTCGAAAAAATTTCATGCGCCCGCTTTGTGGGAAAGGAATTTGTATGAAAATTGTCCGACCTACGTAATGTTTGAAATATTTGTAATTCTGTAGTTTTTGTGTAAATCTTTGCTAGCTAATCTCACCATCATTGGCATAAGCTCTTCTTTTTCATGGTTTTGAACAATTATCGTCATTTCTCGAACAGGTCGTGATGATACAAGAGATGAATCATTAATCTTAACTTAAAAAGTCTTTATCATTTGAATGCAGTTCATTTCACTCTTTTCCAATCTCAAGCGTGTGTAGATTAGCATATTTGAATAAACTGGAGCTCATTCTTTTAATATAAAACGTTATTCGCTTCGTCATAACACGTAGTGCTTTCGTATGGATAGGTAACTTCAAACTTGTTGATATGGGATTTATTAAATTGTGATATAACATGAACTTACGGTTTGGATGATTTTGTTGAACTTTAACTTTGGTGGTGTAACTGTTACACTGAAAAACTGTTACCTTTGATTTGTGCATAATTATCTACGGCAGATAAGGGTTGTGCATCTCACTGGCTATATAGATATATAGCCAGTATATATAGCCATATGGATAGTACGAGTAGGCAGTGCCAAGTGCAGTGTGTCGTAAAGCCTAAACTACTGATCCATAATCTAAGATCTTGTAAAGATCTAGAGAGTGACTGTACTAGTCAAAAAATCAAGAAAAAAATCGAAAAATTTAATGCCATGTTCTTCTGGAGTACTTATTGAATTTGAGACATAATTTCTGTAATGTGAACTATCTTTGAATAGGCAGCAGTTGGTTTGAAAAGAATTAGATCCGGTTGTATCCGGTTGATGGCAATAGGTGCGCCCCCATTGCATGGCACTTGACATAACTGCCAAAATGTAGGGGTACAATAAGGTACACCTCCGCCTAACCCATCGGGGAGTATAGGCGTGATGTTATGTTAGGTTAACTATCTTCTTGTTGGCAGAGCCTAAGACAAGGTGACACAAGTCTATCAGCGATAAAGATGATGGAAGAGTACAGAATGTATTGGATTGACATAATTATACGTTATCGAAACGTATACAATAATAATGTAGGTATGTCAATCCTGTTGAAACTTGTCAAAATACGAAACGCTTTGAAAGAGATTGGCACTTCACTAGGCTCTGCTGTAATGAATTGCAAAAGAAGAGGAAGTTATTTTTTTTGTTAATTCCTTGATTGTTTGCTAACCTGAGCTGTGTGATGATTTTACATCGACGTGATTAATGTGAGCTTCTAAATATAGGTAGGTACCCTATTCGTCTGTCATAAACGATTCTAGGGTTTGCCAATCCTGTTCATCAGATTGAGGATACCAGAAAAATGAACAAAAGCTGCAAATGTCGGTTTCATAGCCTGTCACTGTTCACTTAAAATACCTTTCAACCGTAGTATCGATATACGAAACTGCTTTTTCCCTATCGTAACCCAGATATGAGTTTTGTTTCGTAGAACCTTTACACAATAATTTGATTCGAAACTTTCCCTTTCAACTACTCTTTAGAACTTTGAACTCCATTGGAAGTAGGAACCCAGTTTCCAACAAAATTTTAGGCTTACCAAGGATTAGCCAAAATCAGTAAATCGATAGAACTAAAGTAAGTCATCTTTGGTATTTACAAATTATAATGACTACGTTTATTACCTTAATAATAAAGCATAATCAGCCTATAATGTTCCCACTGCTGGGACCTCCTCTCTTCGAGAGGGTCAGGGCTGTAATCCACCATGCGGGCCCAGTGCGGGTTGGTAGATGTCATGTGACATCTATCAACCCGCACTGGGCCTGCGTGGTGGATTCCAATTTTTGGTTTTAGGACATGCCGGTTTCCTCAAGATGTTTTCCTTCACCGTTTTGAGTGCAGCGGTGATGAAAATATTTACACAAATTAAAGCGCTTGCTTGGGTTCGAACTCACGACCTAAAGTAGGTACCTTAATAAACATAAGTATCTAGTCTTATTAAACACTGGCCATCTGCCTCTTTCTTGTTCTTTTGACTTTACAACATAGGTATGTAAGAATAATTATATCATACACACATAAACCTTCCGGAATAAATCCTCGTATCGCATAATCGCATCGTAATCCGTTGAGCAGTTTTAAAGAACAGTTACAAGGAAAGATACGAAAAGCGACTTTAATCCTATATTATAAATGCGAAAGTGAGTTTGTTTGTTTTTGTTATGCTTTCATGCTGAAACGGCTGAACGGATTTAGATGAAATTTGGCACATGGGTAAATTTTCTTATCCCGTACTTTTTATTGCGATATTTCCACGGGATCTAGACTTACGCCGGTGAAACCACGGGGCACATCTAGTTTATAATATGTATAGATATAGACTAAACAAGTAGTCACAGACAGCCTGACACTATCTTCAAACTCCAGAACAAAATTAATGATACCAATCAAATTAAAATTACCATAAACTTTATACGAAACGGAATGCAAACGACGGACGTTTCCCCATAGAGATCTTGCCTCGTCAACTCACCATTGTATGGTCCCCATGAATATATGTTTTGATTTCACTTACGTCAGTAACACCATGAACTTTTTTACAGTCGAAATTGAACTCTATCTTTGGTGGGTTATGGTTGGGTTTTCAATGTGAGTGTTTTATGTAATAAGATTTTTGACTTTTGACTTGAAGACTTGTTGTCAGTTTGTATTGACAAGCAATTAATTTTGGTTCTTCTTTTGTAAGGTATTAAGTGTTTGTTGTGGTGTAAATGATGTCTTCGTTTTGATTGACGGCTGAGCTGATGATTGTCATCAAGAAAGATATTGAGCTTTCTTATCTTTCGTTTTCCTTTGTGGGCACTATCATTTTATAGGATTATTGGTTATACGTCGGCAATTCGTTAAGGGGATGTAGGAGAGGTCATTTGCAACCAAATGACCCCTGATGACGCCTATGCCAATGTCAACCATTTTCGAGTATTGACATTTTATATTTAAAAATGTATGAAATAATAGTTATTTATGCAATTGTTATATAAAAACACTCATGTGATAAACCCACATTAGTGTTTTAATACCTAATTATTTACAGTTGCATACAAGATTTTATCTACACCAATGATATGAATCTTTTATAAAAGTTTCTTTGCAATACCAATATCGAACAAAAACGGCGCGGTACGACGTGAATTCGAATTTTTTGAATTCGAATGCTGTTTTGCTTTTAAATTACGGTGCTTTGTTAGTGAAACGCTCGTGAATGATAGTGTTCTTTTTTTTAAATGAGTTGCATTATGAATTTCAGTACAACATTATAACACCCGTTTGGATGATATTATGATTACTATGACACTGGCTGTTTTAATGTTGGCAATAAGCTAACTGTTTCAGAAACTTTTATAGAGGATTTATAGCATGGGTGTAGATAAAAATATAAAATGTCTAATGACTCGAAAATTGTTGACATTTGCATAGGAGTCAAAAGAGGTTGTAAATGACCTGTCCTTCATGTATTGTCCGACAATGCGTTACCGACATAATAATGACGTCCAAAGAAACATTTCGAAAGCCTCTCTCCAAGGGCTTATAAGCACCCCCATCATTATGGTCAGCGATTATTTATAGTTTAGGAGCTAAACGGTTTATATTATTATATTTTTTGGGAAATTCTCACTTAACTCCAGACTTTTTTATTTTTCTATTTCTGTTCCTTTTTTTTAAAGATTTTTTCTGTCTGAAAGATAAAATAAATACGTGTTTGATGGTTTTATAGTACTCCTATGTCTCTCCTAGTATTGCCAGTGTTTTCATGTATTCTCTGAAAATTGACATCCCCACATGGTATAAACAATAAGAAAGTTTTGGAAAATAAATCTAAATCCTACTAATATTATAAATGTGAAAGTTTGTGTGTTTGTGTGTTTGTGTGTTTGTGTGTTTGGATGTTTGTTACTCAATCTCGCAAAAACGGCTGAATGGATTTGGATGAAATCTGGCAAACAGATAGTTTATAACCTGGATTAACACATAGGATACTTTTTATCCCGATATTCCCACGGGATCAAGACTTACGCGGGTGAAACCGTGGGGCGCAGCTCGTAAATAAATAAAATTAGAACATTTATATTATGTTTTTTTTCATTTATATAATAGTTAGTATCTACATTCCTACCAACCACAGACAGGTTTCGGTTCACAAAAGGTAGCTGACCTATAACTGACCTAGGTATAATAACACTAACCTTTATCTTCTAGGTAATACTAATTTCATTTGAATGTCCATCAAAGTTCATCTCAGGTTCTAGTAAATAAGGTTTATGTCAGATTAAGATATAAAGGTCAATGTAGGTCATGTCCTTCTTAATTTACGTACACTCAACCAAGAAAATGTTCCTTTAGTCACATATCAAATGATAATTATACGCAGATATCAGATGCTTCGCGTTTGTTTCCTTTTTTAGGGTTCCGTACCCAAAGGGTAAAACGGGACCCTATTACTAAGACTCCGCTGTCCGTTTGTCTGTCTGTCCGTCTGTCACCAGGCTGTATCTCATGAACCGTGATAGTTAGACAGTTGAAATTTTCACAGATGATGTATTTCTGTTGCCGCTTTAACAACAAATACTAAAAAACAGAATAAAATAAATATTAAGTGGGCTCCCATACAACAAGCGTGATTTTTTTGCCGTTGTTATAGATAATGGTACGGAATCCTTCGTGCGTGAGTTCGACAAAGGTTTTTTCTTCATTATTTCCACATCTTTCACTACAAGTGAATACTTAGATCACTTTTTTGGCCGACTGTACAGGCCAAGAGGCATAATATTTTAACTATTCATAACCACAATATTGATATTTATGGCCATGTGTCATGTCTCTAATATTGACAGCGTTGATTATCTACATCGATTGTCACTTTCAGTCAACTTTATTATTGTTATTTGTGATTCTTAGTATGTATGTATGTATTTTGATAATAGGTGGTCACATGAATTAATTTAGTTTCAGATATTTATATGATCTAGGAAAAAGGCATCATATTACATGTGTGAAAAAATTCAATTTATTAATACGAAAAGAATATATTCTATACAATGGATAAACTTCTTATACTAAATTAACTAACAAACTATTAAAATATTAAAAAATATGTTAGATAAATTATATTTTGTATCATTTTTTTATTTTTTTTTACAATTCCAACCTTGACAGTCCTCTATCTTTCTGGTCTGACGAAATATTTTAAAGGTCTAATTAAAATTATAATAAAACTAATCCGCTTACCGCTTAAATTATTATCGTACACGGGTACCTTTGACCCTAATTAATTAAACAAAGGGTGTGATTAAAAGGTAATGGGCCCAGCGAGTGGGGTTTGCCGCGAGCTAGTTCAGTGTGAGAGTCGTGAAAGATAGGGACAGAAGTACCAAATGACACAGAGCGTGACAAAGACATCATAACTTTCGCAGACGGCATACAATCGGTGGCCGATTTTTTGCAGACGCTAAATGAAACAGTAGAGATCAAAATAGAAAAGGGTATCAACAAACACGGCCTACAAAACGTCAGAAACTTCAGAATTAATTTGTATGATACAAATAAAAATTTGACCGATTGTAAGAACCCACAAATAGTGTGGCGAGAAACAGAATAAAATCAATATTTAAGGGGGCTCCCATAGCGTGATATGAGTACACTAAAGCTTTCAAAAGTCAAGAGTGATAGCGTGACACTGATAAATAGTAATGGAAGATAGACACACAGAGTCTTACGGCCAGTTTCTTCATCAAAAGTAACAGCCAAAGTAACAGTCAACTGTTCTCTACTGAAGAACAGTTCTTTAGTGAAGAACAGTTGACTACTTTGGCTGTCACTTTTGATGAAGAAAATGGCCGATAGACTGCAAGAGTCAAAGTATTTTTTTGTTTATTCTCTACATCATGTTAGCTCCCTAAATATTACTATACGATGAATTGACATTTTAATCAAACTTACAACTTGCAAGACTTAAGTTTCTAGTCGGCTGTTACTATGGTATCGGCAGCTCCAGAACTTTAAACTGGTCTGTTAGAATCATTTTCTTATTTTGAAGAGGTCGCCTTTAGGCAGAGCAACACAATCTTATATTTTTCTGTCTACAATTAATTATAATAAAACGGGAACTATTTAACAGGTCTTCTAAAAACTTGTTGGACAACTAAAAATGAACACTTAAAAAATAAATGTGCCTCATTTTGCATTCTATTTCTAGCCTTTTGTCATCGTTGGTCCCAGTAAGTTAGCCATGGTACCCCGAACAAACGGGTTAGGTTAGAACTGATAAATCGCGCGCGAGCTGAACGAGCGCTAATATCCAAGTTGTCACTTGTACAGATGCCAAGTAAAAGTGGTCCTTTTGTCCAATACCTGTCTTGTACCAAAGGTTTCCAAGGGCTTGCTAGGGATAAAGTACTGAGTACTATGTTTCTAGGATTATTACGCGATTAGGGAGACGCTCGGGGATGGTCGGAGTGTACCTTACGTGAGTGTTAGTGAGTGAGTGGACGTTTGAGGAGTACGATGTTAAGTATCCGTGCGGGTAGGATGGAGTCTCTAATTTATAGGTAAAATATGACTTCAAGGGGTGCTTGTCTACGAATATAACAAGTTTAAGTGTAGCTTTCAATTCTGAATTTTAGAGCAAGGCGTGTGATTATAAAATATATTCCTCCAAAACAATAGAAGTAATTTTAGAAGTTTGAAGAATGTTTTTTTTTTGTTAGCCTACATAATGTAAAGCCTAAAAAAGGGAAGGCGTTTTCCCAGCAGTGGGACACTGATTGAAAGAAAAAGAAGAAAGAAAAATTGTACTGCACAAACTAAACGCACAATACAAAATAAAAAATGACATTTACTAAAACTACAAATAAGCCAAAAGCCTCGTATTTAACTACAAGAATATTAGACAGTTATCTGTGGATGAGAGGCCAAAAACAAATTATTAGTTGCGTAATGTGTTGCGACATTAACAAATGAAAACAAACAAAACAATCACAAATTAAACGAAATGCCGATTGCAGTGGAAAATTATCAATTTCTGAAACAACAATAACAAGAAGTGCGTCGTATCTGTGCGTAAATAGGTTATTGCTCAGCTAAAAGCCGTGACTTCAGACGAACCTATTGTCAACAGCGCTGATTTTCAGCAAAAACCTCGCGAATGACGTAATGACGTCCCCCCATGTGAAAAAACTATATCTGGTAAGCAGAATTTCTTACGAAAATGAGTGTGTCTGAATATTAAGAAAGTAAGTACATAGAAATAAAAAATAAAATAAAAATATATTTAAAAGTGTATACCTATGTCTGTATTTAAGCGTAACATAATAAAAATAAAAGATACATAAACTGAGGGGTATAATAATTACACTGAAAATAAAAAAATTAAAAAAATAAAATACTACGGTGTGTATTCCTAAATCTACTATAATATTAAGTAAATAAATTCGAATCTTGCGTTCGATTCGATTGCGTTCCACAACTGGGCAAAGGCCTCGTCTTTTTCATTCCAACTCTCTCTGTTTTACGCGATCTCTGGCCATATTGGCCCTGCAAATATGCAGTACCAAACTGGAAACGATTTGATATATATTATTGTTTAATAATATTATATAATATATATTTGAAAATATATTTGCAAAAAAACAAAACACAACCTTGCTCTAAATTAAAAACCATTTGACAATAACAATCCCACAAACTGCACCATCATTTTAACTATAAACTTCTTTCCCAACAACTCAGTGATTAAGAAAACAAAATAATTACGCTGTACCTATGTACTTACGCAAGCAGCAAGCAATTTTCCGCTGGGTGAGTCGGACAGTGGACATTATACTGATTGTTTCTTTTTTATTTCACCGTCTAACGACGACTGGGCAGTCTGTACTGGCCAGTTGGTAACCGGTGAAGAGTCCAGTGTTCTCCGCTGTAACTGTTATTTGTACTTGGTTACGATTTAGAAGAGCTGGTGGAAAAACTGTATAGTTTTAGCGTAGGTTAGCGGTAAGAGGTGTTTGATTGAGATCGAACGAGATTTCTTAAATTAATTGAAAACAGTTTATAGTTTTTACTAAAGTGTGTCGTCGCAATTTCGCAAAACATAGAATTGTAAGTTTTTACCATAGAGACGTACCTGGGTATTTTGGTTTCTATTACACATTTTTTTTTAATACCTTCCCTCTCTGTAGTAATTTGCCCCAAAGGTACAAAGGACCAATATTAATAAAATAACCACGAGAAACTAGTTCTCGTGGTTATTATCATGTTGTCATCAATTCTTTGAATCGTTTCATCATAGGTCTTTCAAACTTTAGTCCCATACTGAAACTCAGAACATTTTTATAGCCTGGGTGACAATGTTAATCTCACTAAAAACGACATAAGCTTTATTATCTATCTTTGAATAAGCCTCTCGTGAATTGGCTCAAAAAAATTCGCTAACACAAAATTCAAATGCCACGTCCGGCTTTGAAAGCATGACAACATTACGATCGCAATCATTACCATTAATGTATGTAGGCGTACGGTTTACTCCATAAACGTTCTGAGGTCAAACCCTGGCCTTTTAAAGAATTCGTTTCTAAACAATGAGGCCGTGAAATCTGTTGTTTTGCTCCCCATTGTGTGGGAATAAAGCGAATGTCCATTAAGTTACGCTTAAAAAAAAATTTTTTCATGGAGCTCTGATTGTGAAAGAAACCATCGTTTTGACTTTTTTTCCTGATGGACGAGTTTTAGGCTCTAATTTCACAGACAATGTGCAGGACGAATGTGGTAGAATTCTGTTGTACTATATTTTGATATTTCTTTAAATTTTATATTTTTTAATAGAGCTTAGTGGATCTCATTTACAACTAGTACCTAATACCTTGTTATCCAGTAACTGGTAACTGGGTTTTGGAAGTCAGATAGGCAGTCGCTTCACGTAAAATACAGCTGCATCCAGTTAGACTGGAAGACGATACCAACTAAGTTGGCTTGCCAGAAAAAAATGTACATTGGTTCCTGTAATTGTTATGCTACCTCTACACGTTGGCCCAACACGTGCAAATATTATAAGCCACAGAATGTCTATATCACAACGCCAACGATAAGTTTACGCAAATGACGGTAGTTCAATGTTCTGATAATAATTTAAGTTTAGTATACTGTGGCGTACATTGGCTTAAGTTGGCCCAGCGTGTATTAGAGGCTTTAGGAGGATAAAACTGCGTCAATCTTTTAGCTGTGTCCAAAGTTAATTCAAACTATCCATATTTAATTACTCTATAATTATAGATGCTCTGTCCGACTCTGTCTGTCTGTCTGTTACCTTTTCATGCCATAACGAATTTACGAATTTAGATGTTTAGCACACAGGTGACTATTTAATGAATGCTGCACCGGTTGAGGTCATGACGTCAACGCCGTCTGTCGCTGAATACCAGCGCTGGGGCTGTATAGGGTCGCAGCATTATGCTGTGCAATGGCTGTTCTACTTGCAAAGTGATACATATTTTCCCATAACTTGTTCTTCTCGTGTATTTGTTCTTTGCGTCAAGTTTGCCGCAAATAAACGTATATTCTTTATTTATTTTCTTTCTTCTTCCTAGATCTGGATTAGAACATAGGATACGTTTATCCCGGTAGCACGGTTCCCTCGGGATAATTTCCGATCTAAACACAGGTGAAGTTGCGGGCAACAGCGAGTCTGCAAATAAAACCTCTGTAAGTCCTGCAAAAGTTATTCCGGCGATTTCCATACTCAGTACTAGGAAGTTTATTGCAACTAGTTTGTGATTTGCAGATGAGTTTTCACGTTGATTTAGCAGCGTTAAGAATAGCATCTGACGGGCACAGAAAAGCCAATTAGCAATGTCTTTATTAAGGCCAGCCGAATCCGTGGCGCTATTCTGATTGAATGACCTAATTTCACTCCAGTAGAGTAGCTATTAATATTAGAATACCTGCGACTTCTAGAACCAGTCCAGTACTTGACACTTAATTTTTCAAACCTATCTCGTATACTCGTGACGTATTCACGTTAGTGCACTTTAGAGCCCTCGGGGAAAAGATATCCATCTATCCTCATACAAGACTCAGTACTTTTATGCCACCAGTCCCGAAGTGCGCATACTTAAAAGATATTACGTTCCTCAACTCAACGTAATTTTAAAGAGCCCGTTGATATTTAAGATGTAAGCTATTTTAATATCGGCTTGCCATTGAAGGCGCTTTATTGGCGAAATATGAAATTTCTAAAAGGGTCTACATTGAGGGTGTCTTTGTGAAGAGATTGCTGCAATTTTGTGTCTTATAAGATCTTAATGGTTATTTAACGTTAGGGGAAACTGGCGCAGTTAATTTTTGAAAAGGTGTAGTTAATTTCTCGGTAATAATTTAATGTGATTAAGTACTTAAATAGACTGTTTTGGATCGAATAATTTTCGTTTACGACATAATTTTGTTTAGATTATTTTTCGATTAATATACAGTATGTTATATAACGAAGGGCGTTCCCGTTAACCTGCAATAGTATAGCGTCTTTACATGCCAAACACAAATATAATGACTCAATTTTTTTATTATAAATTGTGAAATATTCACAAAACTAATAAATTGGTAGGTAAAAGAAACACTGTACACGCACACTTGTATTTCAACGTAGAAAGACAAGTGTGGCAAGTGTGCGTGTACAGAGTGTTTCTTTTCCGTATCAATTAAATATTTTTTGTGAATATTTTACTATAAAATAACTTTTTATTTGATGGTAATATTTTTTAAGCATGTATAGACGCTATACTATTGCAGGTTAACGGAAACGCCCTTTGTTAGTTAACATACTGTATACTACTCATGGTTCTAACGTAAATGTCAATCAGTTCATCCTCTAAGAACTAGCGCGCACGATCAATACGTCGAGCTTCTGTTTCCACATAGTTTTTAACCGGTTTGAGTTGTACGGAAACCGGAGATGAGCCACTGCTGTCGGGCTTTATACAAGACAAGTGAAAGTAAACCATCTGTCCATTGTGTACAAGAGCCATTACAAGGCACTTGACAACCACTAAAACAAATAACCTATCATTTAAAGTACTCCCAGCACTATTACCATTTATTATTAACATACGTACGCAATCAAGTTGACCACATTCAAAATAAATCAATGCTTACATCACGATCATTACGTCATTATCGATACGTCACAATAATAAAATATTCACTGAATCATCCTTATAACTAGAAAAAAAAAATACAGGACAAACTAATTACAGTTTTTTTCCCTTTCACGCTGACATTTCGACATTTCCGTAAATGTCGACGAAAAATTCCGTCCTTTCGGTTTCATGGAATTTAATAATTAAAAATATCAATTAAATGTTCGCTGGGATTGATTAAATTCTTTGTTTGAATGTATCGTAGTTTTATACGTTATTTAAATGTTGTCTGAACGTGTTGCAGCATGTTTGATTTAACAAGGTTACAGTGAGCATGGGTATTAACGCGATCGCGCAAAATAAAGGGAAAGTGACGTTTTTGAAATGGGTATTGATATAATTAGATTTTATGAGTACCCTGATATCCGTTTTGCTGGTTCCAATTCTGATATGGTTGGTAAACAAGCCTACACTCTGGCAGAAAGAGGATACCGCCCGTAAAGACAGTCACGGGGTTCACCAAGTGATTTAGCGAAGCTTAGGACCAGAACTAAAACAGCCCATGTACCTAAAGAATTTTAACGTAATCTTTCAATAAACATCTATGCTAAGGGGCCATGATACAAAAACAACCCTATATCAATATAAGGGGCAGAAGCACGTCTACCTTCTAGAAAACCCATTGGTAGAAAACCCATTGAAAAAAGATCGTTGAAATTAGGTTCTATTATCGCTATGGCCAATGCTTGATTATTTATAATTTGCATTTCCAAAAGGACAAAAAATCATCTATTTTGAAACTATCCAAAATCTTCCACTATTCCCATTAATCCTTGACTCCCAAGACCGGAATATCCATAGGTGAGTGGAAACCACAACAGTTGTACCTCAATAATCCACTTACAGTTACGGCAACTTTGCTAATGATGCCGAATACACGGACGGTTTCCAATCAACAACTTGCATATGCAAATAGCCCAGCTTGCCCCCCGTCGGATTCTGCGTTATCCCATTTAGTTCCCATTTTGGAGCAACATCCGAGCCCCTAATTGCTCGCCCTGTATTAACGATTGGAAGGGTTAAATTTATAGAGGATGGGATTGCGTTGTTGTTTTACTATCGTTTTTTGATTTGTGGTTCGCGGATTTTGGTTGAAAGTTTGCGATACATCCATTTCGTTTATGAATTGGGAGACAGATGCTCAGTGGTTCCGATTTATTGTTGTGGCTTGGATGTTATTGTTGGTACTTTTCTTATTTTATCAGATCAGCAATTAAAATCAGTATTCCATTTGATCATGAGCATTTGAGCATTGCCCTTTGTTATGTACGCTCAGAATACAAGTTAAATTTTTCGAGATATCACAAATTCCTTTTCTAACGTGTTCAAAATATCTCCTTTACAATAAACAATAAATCTTGTTAATTTGCTAATATTTATCAGAATTAGACCTGGTATTTCAATGCTATCTCAGCGTATGTTGCTACAAAATATCTTGCTTCTCGGTATAATAAAATTAACTGATGCCAATTAATATTCTAGATAGAATAGAAAAAAGGTTATTATTGGAATAAAATTATCTCGAAACGATTACAATTTCAAATTAGCGAAACCTTACTGGCGCCTACGCAAAGATTTGAGTTCCAAATGTTAGCATCACTTAATAAATCTTTTTAGTGATAAATCCTATTGACCGGGCTTTCAATAAACTGTAATAAAGTATTCGAAGAAATTATGATCGTTATATATCTTGATCGTGCTAATTTTCGGGAACTCTAGAAAAAGATGCCAACTTTGAACGAGACACCCAATTACTAGAAACGAAATTACAATATTACAATACTAATTTAGCATTGAAATTACTTTCGGCGCAAGAACGTTCAAGATATCAATATGTGACAGCACACTAATAAAGGCCCGATATACATCTGCCTGTATATATTCCAAGCCTATTTATGCCAATAATATATTTACATTCATACATCTGGCCAATTTAGTTCTAAACTCCCCGGGGGTGTAATATATTATTCTGGAGGGAAAGGGGAGCACAATTGCCAATAAATATGCGTTACTTTGCAATAACATGCGATATGAATGGTTATTGTTAGTGGTTGTGGTTCCAAAGGTTTCTGGAACGAAAAATATGGAGCAGTTCCGTGTTTGGGGTATTAGCACCCTCTTCTTGCATTTTACAGCTGGGATTGCTAAGGATTGATTTGCGAGGATTTGATTGGTTTATCTTCGAATCAGGTGGTGGTTCTAACTGTTTTGTGTTTTTTTTTTGTTACCGTTAGCGATTTGGGCAATTTTCAACGTTGTTTATGGGTTTTTATTTGTTGATGGTAGGAGAACAACATTAATCTTTTCAACTATTACTTCCTATATTTCTGCATGGGCTATATTTTGATGAAAGGTTTATGTTGATTGTAAATCCGCAAGGGTTGGATCGAGGAGGCTCTAGAAAAGAATGCCTGGAAAGAATTGGGGGAGGCTTTTGCACAGATGTAGGATAGAGAATGCTCACTAAAAAAAATATGTATCCAATTTTGTTTTTAGAAAGAAAGAAAAAAAATACTTTTAAAATAGCATGCTTTGCTTTTCAGGCAGGCCTTCCGTAATTTCTAAATGATTCATTAGCCATCGCCTGGTTTTGATTTGATTTGATTGTTCTGTTCTGCTATCGTTTCAATCGTTTCGTATTTTCAGTTATTTTTCTACTTTTCTTTGAAGCAGCTGGTCGAAATTCGTTTTCCGTTCTAATTTGACTGATAGGTACATCTATTATTGTACCGCGTTAGTTATATTATGAAATACCTGAATTTTATTTCATATTTAGCTGATCGTAAATCACTATTAGATAGTAAATCACTATTGCTTTTAATTTCCGACTTAAAACCTTCTTTTTTCTGCTCATTGTTTTGTCTAGTCTTTTTCGTCCTTTTGATACAGACAATGTTCTCCTTTTACTGGCTTTATAGGCTACTATCTAATGCAATAGCAACCAAAAACCAGATATCTAACAACGAACAAATTTTTGGCAAAAAAAAGGCCACCAATAATATAATAAGACACATATTCCTACTTTTTATTTGTCCCAAAACGCTTATGACAAAATTTTATTGCCTACTTCCAAATACTCCGCAAAAGGTCGCACCTACTCCAAACAAGGTTTGAAAACTACAGTTTTGCCCCAGTTCTCGGAAATATATTCAACTGGAACCGAACCCGCGGAGCTTAGCGTGAAATATGTTCTTGCTAAGTTATCTATGTACAAATGATTTGTATTTTCTATTAATTTTCACAGTTTTTCGACTTCTTCGTATTTTAGAAGGATTTTGCCTTTTAAAAGGTGTGGTAATTATGGTATTGTTTACTTCATTATAGTCATGAATCTTTTGAGTTGCCCTTACTCGCATATCATTTTATGAAGGGGAAAAGTTATGCAGCATTTTTTTGAATAATGAAAATAGTTGTGAGTTTTGGTAAGGGGCTTCTGGCTAAGAAATAACAGCCGCACGGGTCGGTCGGTTGGTCCGTGGATGGGTGACTATCTTTACATACCACGACCCCTCCGTGCCCCGGAAAGCACGTTAAGCTGTTGGTCCCGGCTGTCATTTGGAGATCTTTGACAGTTGTTACGGGTCATCAGAAGCCCGAAAGTCAACGACAACCAGACTTACAAAGTAGTCTTTATAGTCTTTCTAGGGGTATCGTGTTACCCAGTAACTGGGTTGTGGATGTCAGATAGGCAGTCGCTCCATGTAAAATACTGGTATTCAGCTGCATTCGCTTAGAATGGAAGCCGACTCCAACATAGTTGGGAAAAGGCTAGGCAGATGATGATGACAATAGTTGTGGCCTATTCAAGAGAGAATATACATAGTTAATAGTTCCAGGCTGTTATGTATCGTGCAAAATGTTTTATATACTATAACTTGCGGCTTAGTTTACATGGTCTCGGAATTGGAACATTTGCTAGTAGACATCATGATATATGGTGACATGTATTAAACTGAAGACGTTAGTTTGTGTGGCTTTGAGCCGTGCCAGCGCATTTAGATGCCAGATACTGTTTGCATTCAGCTCGACACTAAGGAAAATTTAATAGACGAAACTCTTATTTTCGTGTGGTTAGCGACTAACCTGGTGTCAGGGTTTTAAAGCCGCTCATGGGCCTCTGACTTGGTTTCACATGCTGTCGAGAAATATCTCTCGGGCATGCCGGTTTCCTCACGATGTTTTCCTTTATCGTTTTTGAAGCAAGTGATAATTATACAGTAGGTACGCACATGCACCCGAAAAGTCAGACATGCGTAGCTTGGGTTTGAACTCGAGACCTATGACTTCGCAGTCTGACGGTCAAACCACTAGGCTATCACTGCTGTATAGAGATAGATGAAACTGATTTTAAAGGGAATATTGTTAACGATAAAAGGAAAGAAAAAGATGCAGCTATAGATGAAGACAAGGAAAGCAAATCTATTTTATCAACGCAATCTCCCAAACAAGAAGGAGATAATTTATGATGATGTTTTGACTAAAAGCTTATGAAAGGAGGTTAATACACTTAGACATTATCTTGTCAAGAGCTCTGACAAGGAAAATTCCTTTATTAATTCATCAAGATTCTACCTACAAGAAGACTGGAGTCATAAAAAAAAATTCAAAGAAGACTCCTTCGTCAAACGAATTTAGCCTCTCCTGAGATTTTTAACTGTACAGAAAATATCACACTTAATTACGACCTTTTCACGCGGACGTTTTAAAGCTTGCCTAAGTAATATTTAAGGGCTTCAAAATCCCTTCGCCTTCGGAGAGCGACGTTAATGTATTTTGGAAATACGCTTCCGTGCCGTGGAAGGAAGGCGCTAGGAATTTTTTAATTGAACTCAATGTTTCTGTTTTCGCGCTTTCTTTTTGGGAAGTTTGAACCCAAATAATTATGGTTGAATGGTTTTGTTTTCGTTACTCCAAAAGCGGCGAAGATTCCTAGAAGTTATAATGGGATCATTTCGATCGAAAGATTAATTGGATCGGACTTTGCCTTCCCTAGAATAGTATCAAATTTTCTTCATCAAGATTTATTGGACCTTGCCTTCCCCAGAATAGTATAAAATTTTCTTTCTTGATTTTATTGACTTGACTAGATTTATTTCTAGACCTTCTCAACTTATTTATAATTTATCTTATGATTTTTCTAGATACAGGCATCTTCATTCTTGCGGGTTAGTTCGAAAGGGATACCGGGACCTTGGCAATAGACAACTGAAGGAACACGGGTGGGTTTTAGTCAGTAAAAGTCTGACACGCCCTTCCGCTCCGCCCGGAAGATTTCCCAAACGCAAAAAAAGGCATCTTCATTCTGAATTACAGTTCATATTATAAAGCAGCTAGCCCAAAAAAATTCAACCGAACATTTCTATTGCCCTCTCCCGCTTCTTTGGCATTCTAATAAGCCTTTTTTCTCGTCCTTACAATTCGTAACCAGCTGATACAACATTTTCCTTTTCTCGATGAGCGTTGAAATACCTATATGGATAATAAAAGTCTATTCGTGTAAAAAAACGCCTCCAACCGGGATGATTCACTGAGGGATGGGAGTGTGGGATAAAAAGAAGTAAATGGACCGACCATTAGTTCCTATCCCTTTCCGTGGGTTTTCTTTAGTTTTATTTGATACTGGATCGCGATCTCGGTAAAGGTTTGGTCTATTTTGGATCGTCTACGGCTAATGTTTGTTTTGAGTTAATTTTTTTCATTTACTATTGATCGAGGCGTTTATCAATTACGAGTATTGGTGTCGGATATATATTTACGAATGAAATCTCAATAGTTTTAGGTTTGCTATCCACTTGTAAATAATTATAAATGCGAAAGTGAGTTTGCTTGTTTCTTACGTTTTCTCGCTAAAACGGCTAAACAGATTTGAATGAAAATTGGCACATGGGTAGACCATGACCTGGGTTAGCACATAGGACGATTCCGGGGGATAGTGTCCTACCTCCAAAACCCGAAGTTGCGGGCAAAAGCTACCAATCATAATTAATAATAAAAAATAGGCTTATTTTAAAAGAACTGAATTAATATTTTCAATATTTTTTCTATTCGAAGTTCTATAGCTACAATACAGACAGACAGACTATAAAGGCATCTTGACAGTTTCATTCAATGTAAACAATTTCTTTCTCCCCAGTAAGCAATTCTGTTCCTCGTACAAGTTGATTAATTAACTTGTTAATGTTTTTTTGGGGTTCTAGCTATTCCTTTTTGTGTTGCTTGAAGGATAAAGGAAGGGATCGGATAAAATAGTACTAATGTTTAGAAAGGAAACAAAATTGTGTTGGGTTACTCTTGAAGTAGATTAACGCATTATCTGCCCGAGGGTAGTTCTTCATTTTGTTTCAACTGTAATGACAAAACATAACATTACATAATCAGCCTTTAATGTTCCCACTGCTGGGACCACAAACCACCTTCCTTTGAGCTATATAATCTTACATGCGAGCCCAGTGCGGGTTGGACAAATCTTCGAATTTTTGGTTCTAGGAAATGCTGGTTTCCTCACGATAATTTCCTTCACAATTTTGAGAGCAGTGATGAAATAGTTAACGCAAAGTAAAGTGCCTGCTTGGGTTGTCGAACCCACGACCTACAACTGGTAAGTTCCGGCCGTAACGACCACCACTGCTCCCTAATGACAATCATATAACTACGAAATAGATCTGTACAAGATTTTAAATTTAAAATGAGAGTGGTATGAATTTGCAATAGTTCCTCTATTAAAAATTCACACCGCGTTGGTACTTTGTACCAACTTCATTTTGAAGTCCAACAAAGTTCCTCATTCAACAGTATATTTTCTACTTTTCATAAACTTCGTGTTTTCATTGATCACTCTATTATTTTATTATAACTTAACTGTAGAAGTAGCCAACAAACACCATTCCGAAAATAACAAGAGTGCTATCCTATCAAATTCTCAAAAAAAACCCACATCTATACAAATTCGGTTAGCCAACCCTTTTAACTTTCAATAAAACGCCTTTACTTGGGCCGCTTGCTTTGTCAAGCACGTTCGAGCACGCTACGTCTTCGCAAAAAGTACATGCGCCATGTTATCGTCTTTTATCTCATAAAGTGTCACATTTCGCTGTACTAGTATAGAATACTAGCGCTTTTACTAGACTGAGTCATAAGCGGTAGCGGGTAGTGGAAATTTCTATTTCGTGTTGTGTGTTGCTGTAAGTTCTTCGTCATCTGTTTCTAGGGTTTCTTCGTCTAAACGTTCCTTTAGTTTTCCAATACTTGACTCTTTTAATGTACTCTACGTTGTTTCTCATATAATTCTGTCTTGAAATCTCAAGCCTTTTTTGAATCACTAAATCTCTTGAAATTATGTCATATCATTATTATTTTGAAAACAATTCTGAATTTAATTAGTTTAACAAAAAGAAAATCAAAGCGTTTGTCACGCAGCTTTTGAGATACAAATAGTATTCCAGTATGTTGAACTTCCAAGATAAATAAATAGGTTATGTATGATAATTAAATGTCAAAGTGTCATCTCATTAACCGGTCTCATTATCAGTAATAAATTCGCTGTTTGACGCCACGACATTATTAATTAAGCCTGATTTATATAATATATTTTTAACAAATTGGTGTGATCCTGTGTGTGTGTCAAAGTTGAATTATGAATCATTTTAACGTCGTTGACCGCTATTCTATTTGGACTTTCTTCATTTATTTATGGGTAATTTCCTTTCCTTTGATTCCTACTTAATCCCATTTTATCAGCGTTTTTGTTTGATGATCATCGTTTTTGTTTGACTAACAAAAATATTTAACTTCTATAATTAATTGTAATATAATTAATTGTAATCATAATATAATAATATATACATAAATTATGTTTGAAATCATAGAATTGCTAAGGTAGAAATAAGAGCACGAAGTTAGCAACTGAGCAGAATGTAAGAGTCAAGTAAATTGGGTTAATTAATGATCCTTGAGAGCGGTGGTTGAGTGAGCAAGCTGTTACATTTGTACATCATTAGACTTAATACGTTACTATTTCTTACAAGGACCATTCGAGACACGTGTGAGTCTTGAACGAAGTATAATTAAACAGTAAACCAAGTCCGTCTTGGATTAAACGATTTGGTTTTTCAAATCAAGACTTATCATTCATCACGTCCCACACTACAAGCTAGTGCCCGCTAGTGTGAATTTAGCTCTTAACAATTACTACCTTGAGTTGAAAATTTCTTTGTAAATGCTATCACCATCCATCACATACCTACCTACATTGCTAAGTATAGGCTTTTAACAAATTACATTTAGATGGCCTATTATTTTCTCTATATTTTAAATGCCATGTCTATTTAAATGACTGATTAGTTTATTTTATCGTTACTAACACTATGAGTCTCAGTGTTACTCTGAATAAAGAAATTATTTATAACCTTTCAGTTTATGTTTGTTCTTTAGAAATTATTTCTCTTCCTAACTAATATTATACATGCGAAAGTGCAATCCAGAATAAAAAGTAGCCTATGTCCTTCTCCAGGTCATGGTCTACCCATATGCTAAATTTTATCAAAATCCTTTCAGGCATTTTAGAGTGAAAGCGTTACAAACAAACAAACTCACTTTCGCATTTATAATATTAAGTTAAGATGACAGAAGCAACCTTGGAATTAGGAGACTAGGGTGCAATCGATTGGAGCTAAAAGCGAAATGTCTGAAAATTGAGGCACAACTGTGACTGAACTAATCAAGGACAATATTGACGAAAGCTTTCAACTTGTACCACATCATTAATGTGTCTCTTTGAGTGAAAATTTTGCAGAAAATGATAAATAACGGTACTGACGGCCGCCGAATTTTGATGGGGCACCCTTTTGTATCGTATCTTGTTTCAGAGTGGGCTTATCCGTTCTTCGTATAATAGTGTGGACATTCGCCTTGTTATCTGAGACGCCGTCCGACCGATATCATGGCTAATGGATTTAACGGCGGGAGGACTTGATAGCTGATAAATTTTACATAAGTTTGGGTTTGATACGTCGGATCTTTGTTGTGCTCAATTATGAGAATGAACGGGTGAGTTGGGACTTAAGATGTCAGGTACAGGTACTTGTATTTTTTGTTTGACTTACTGAATTCGACAGCCCATTATCCATTTCATATGTGTTTTACCTGACGTTACCGTGTATTTTACATTTTTAATATTCTGTCTTCTTCTAAAAGTAAAAAAAAAACATTATTATAAATTAATTATTGTAATAATGTTCTTTGACGTTACTTCTACCTTCGTTATAGCTTGAAGTAAGTGGACCAGAGGCCCTAGACAAAGTGACATTCTATCAGCGATAACGATGATGGAAAAGGCAAAAATGTATGACACTAGCATAAGCTATCGAAAAGCGTATTGCAATCAAGTTGAAAGTCGTTGTAGAAATACGAAACGCTTTCGAAGCGATTGTCACTTATCAATTTCGTTTAGGCCCTCTGTTCCATTATCAATTTCTGGTTTTACGATAACTTGGCTCCATATCGAATTACCCGTTCTTTAAAGCTATAAAATTATATTATTTTAGTCAAATACTTTTAATTTTAATTCCACTGAAATGATAACACAACATTTTCTTTGACCAAATACCAGTTTATTACAGAAATATTTGTGGAATGCAAATTAATTAATTCGAACTCTCCAATCATCTGATTTACATAACAAAGCAATGTTATCAAACGTACGTACTTATCTATCTATAACTTCGAATGGCGATATTATTGAGATTTTGATTGTGTTGCTGGTTTTATGCATGTTTCTATTGATCAACTAACATCATAATCAGAGGTTGTCATATGTATGAACATGGATTTCGTTTATGGTTTATCAACGATTGCGTTCAAAAGCTAATTTGCATCTTGTTTGATTTGAAAGTTAAACTTAATAGTTTCATCTCTTGATTTAATTTTTAGGTTGAAATCCGCTACCGCTATATTAAGTCAGTGAAAACATAGGTGACACAGTATTTAGTTTCTTAAAAGAAATAAGTCATTACCTATTTTCCCAACTATGTTGGAGTCGGTTTCCAGTCTAATCGGATGCAGCTGAATACTAGTATTTTACATGGAGCGACTGCTTTACTAACCTCCACAACCCAGTAACTGCGTAATACCCCTTGGTAAGACTGGCTGTCAGATTTTCAGGCTTTTGACGACCTGTAATGACTGTCATAGATCCACGTCGTCACCCATCCACGGCCCAAGCGAGGCAAGATCGACCCGTACGGCTGTTAGTGCGTAACCCCAAGCTCCTCAACTTAAAAGAAACAAGTAAAGAGCTTTGATACATTATTAATCAAAAGTAAAAAGCCGAAATATCTGTAACTAACAAAAAATTCAACTTTGAATAGTGAGATAAAATATTTTCGTAATCCTCTGTACAAAGTTACATTAAGTATTTTTCAGCCAATTTGAATACAGTTGAGTAAATAACAGACTACTAAAAAATAACTTTGCTTGTGTGTGGGTACAAAAATGTTTTGCGTACCCTGCTCTGAGAAATAAAAAGCAATGGCTGCGTCAGTCACAAAGATAGATTAACTGTCGCATTTATTTCTTTGCGTTGCTATTTTTCATTCATCAAAATAAACAAGCAACTGAAGAGCTAATATAAACCCATTATTTTTCTGTTTTTGTCTTTAAAATAATGTCGACTTTATTAAACTTTTTGTAGTTACTAAAGGATCTAAAACCGTAGTACTTGTTTACATAAGCTTGAAAAGGTCTCATCATTATGAACAACTTTTATAACCGGCCTGCGTGTATGACCACATAATGTATGAACGTAAGCGAAGCAAAAGGAGGATTAAAGGATCGTAGCAGGTGGCGTTCCGTAGTTTCTTCCTATCCCCATGGGAAAAAGGCGTGACTTTATGAGATTAGGCAAACAAAAACGCTCCGCGGGTGCTAGGACCGATGCCTGGCAGGGTTGCGGGAACGTCCGAAAGGGATACCGGGACCTTGGCAACTGAAGGAACACGGGTGGGTTTTAGTCAGTAAAAGTCTGACACGCTCTTCCGCTCCACCCAGAGCGGGAGAAAAAATTTGATGATTTCCAAATCACAAAAAAAAAAAAAAATGGCAAACAAAAGCCGTGAAAAAAATAACTGCTGCCCCATAATTGCGTGTAAGTGTACGCAAATGTGTAGAATGACTGAGTTTTTGTGTATCGTCAGCAAGTTTAACAATCTTCTCACATTTTATACGCATTGGTTCAATTATCCGACCTTACAAAATATTTCCCTCTGGATGTTTTAAAATTAAATATCTTATACCGTCCCACGGCGTGTCACTCCTCAAAGGGCGACTTACGGCGTCCCATAGACTAATCTGACCGTTATCTCCAGAGGTCTACAACAGGCCCTCTGACGGAGAGGGCATTATCAGCGTCCCTCCGGGCCTCCATTCAGAGTAGAGGGCTCTAAGGCACTTCCATTGCTTTGTCCATTATGAAAATTTTCTCCCCCGTTAATATTTTTTATGAAGTTGCGTAGGAAAGGAATATTTTTATGAAGAAAGTGTTGGATTACTTAATTAAGGTATTGAGGTATCAGGTCGCTTTTTTTGTGGTGTTTTCTTCGTTGTTATGAAGCTCATGGCTTTAATTTCGGTGGTGTTTCCCTGTTTTTATAATGATTACTTGATACTTACTTAATTTTGGAAAAAGAAAAAAACGACCGAGCCTTAGTCGCATAGGATGTGTAACATAATGAAATCTTGGCTGACAGTACCAACCAGTTAGTGGTTAAGTTGTGGCAAGACAGTTAGTGGTTGGTACTGTGTTAAAATGGGTTGTTACCATATGACAGCCAACTATAACACCGCGCGCGCTCAATGTTCAAATCAAATAGCACGTGCTTCACACTTCTGTCGCTTTTCACGAAATCACTTCCACAGATTACACTCTCGCTCGCCGTAGGTGAATATAAATGTTACTTGATTACAGGAAAGCGGGAGCAAAATATGTTACACATCAAATAAAGTGAATAATAAATACGCTAATAGACACGTGTCTAAATTGAGGTAAACAAGTTTTTCATAATTAAAGGTATCATAATTTTTTTGTCGTTAAAAGATAAGGAACTGTAATAAAATAATAATACTTGAGTAATAGTGTCGACAGGGAATAACGAATTACCCTTCCCCTGTGAATAAGAGGACAATTACTCAACGTAACCCTCAGGATTCCTAGTTATTAACCTACAAACGAAAGGCCATATTATACATAATTATATTAAATTAAAAGCCGTGCGGCTACCACACTTCGCCCCTTTAATTATATACATTGACTTGCTGGCTCTTTGAATAAGGTTCAGCTTTGCAAAAAGAGTAGAAAACATAGGTGGCGCCACTGTTACTAGTTTTATTCGGAAAGTGTATGGAATTGGACAAGTAAACTTCGAAAATTGCCTTACTTATTTACAGAATATGGGATCGTTAGTTAGTTTTAGTTTTTATCTACACCTACATTTAAGAATGTCTATTTTAAACCATGCGTTTTTTTTTCAATAAACGACGCATTTAATTACTTTTTGACTTAACAAAGTGTTAGGGCTCACGTTCAACTTAATCGACCGTCAGACGACATAACACTTTTTTTTAACTTTTAATGTTTGGTTTGATCGGCCGATGATAGATTAGGTTTATACATTGCGTTAAAAAGAAAATATAGGGCACTGTAGTTTTAAATTTTAAGAATACTAACCTAGTTGTAAGTAATCCAAATCATAGTTATAGTTATCTCCAGTTCAACCAGATGCTCGCATTCTCATAGAATTTCTAGAAGTAATTTCCTCACAAATACACACATAATATTCTGTATCAAATTAAAAAGCCGTGCGAATAGGGCTGGCACACTCGGCCGCTGTAATTATACGCATTGACCTGCCGCCTCTTTGCGCCAAGTTCTTGACACCCTTACTTCGCACTTTTGTGAGAGTTCTGTTCAGCTATAATAAGGCTGGCTGGAATCACGCCCTATGTTGCATTAAAAAAAATGTAGAGACGTAGTTTTGACGTTTGTCTGTTTTTGAATTAAGAATGTCTGTTGAAATTCTTTTGTTTTTATTTTGTTTAGTTAGTTAGTAGTTTGCGATTGTTCAATGTTCAGTTTAAATTGTTTGTTTATATTACAGTGTTCTATTTCGGTGTTCTCGATAAAATTATTATCATACATCGTGAAAATACTAATGAAGCAAATTAGGTACAGTGAATTGTGTGAAGTAGATAAACCGATACCTAATTACTAATTACTAAAATATTTTAAGGATGTAGGTAGTTTTAAGATTGCCACAGACAATACTTTCTTTGCGTTTTTTGTTTGTATGTTCTTTTTACCCAACTGCCAAGGAAGGGTTTATGTTTTTAATGTTCGTATTTACTTGTTTTCTTTTTTTTTTTTTGGTTTGTCTTAAAACTTGAATTTATGTAACTATGCTTTTGTGTTGGGTCTTCTATGTTTGTACCGAATAAATGTTTTATCTATCTATCTATCTATCTATCTAATTTCTGTTGCTTATTTATTTATATTTATATATACTTTATTGTACACCACAAAAATATATAACGAAAGGAAAAAAACAAACACTACAAAATATACAATGGGCGGCCTTATCGCTTTCCGCGATCTCTTCCAGGCAACCTTGGAATGGACAGTGATTTGCCTGGACATACTTAAATTTAAATCACACGATTCAATAATAAT
The DNA here is from genome assembly GCA_947522985.1 of Lithophane socia. Lineage (NCBI taxonomy): Eukaryota > Metazoa > Arthropoda > Insecta > Lepidoptera > Noctuidae > Lithophane > Lithophane socia. The sequence continues at coordinate 1,558,101 of OX383270.1, read as the reverse complement.
ATAAGCTACTAAAAAATCCCGGGCGGAATTTATGTAAATCGTTTTTTAAATACCTATACAAAATATACAAGGCTATTAAAAAAGTTCTCCTAAAACATAAAATCCTAAAATAAATAGCAAAGCAAAATTAATTCAGTGTCAGTCCGTGGAAACAATATAAATTTTATTCAACACACGAGCACACATGAAATTAAACAAAGTTTAGCGGTATTAGCATTGTTCTCGCTCGGCAAAGCCGGTTAATTAAACAATAACAATTTCAGTAATGTTATTGGCTTTTTAAATTCAAACACCATTTTGTGAATGAACGAATTCTCAAAGTTTTAAAAGACCCTTTTACGGGTTCGGTGTAATTTGTCGAAATTATTGGGTTATGTTCACTTATGGAAGGAGGAATTTAGGATTGTTTGCTTTTCATACAAACAAGAGTTTTTCAACAGCACTTTACCTACTTTATATTTTTTTTACCATGTAAACTGAGCTATGAATATACCGGAAAATCCTTTGCTAAACGGACCTCCAAACGCGCGGAATCAAAACGATTTGTGAAAAAAAAATAGGTTGGCATATTTTTTATGTTTGAATGTAGAATGTTTTGTTTTTATTTTAGCTGAAAAATAACACCAGCCAGTATTTTTTAGATAAAAACTTTTTGTTATGAGTATTCTTGCTAGCCAGTATGTTGCTACATAAAATTATTAATTTATTCGTCATAACGCCATCTTTGTTTCACTTAAAAACTTGATTACTAGTTTGCTTCTTAATTATTTAAAAACCATATTATAATGAATCTTGTGATTGGTTTTCCCCACACTGTCAACAATTCGATTGAGTTTTAAACTGTTTTCTAAATAACAATTAGTAACTAATAGGCGTTTCAGATCTACAATTTTATGATGGGCTCTTTCTCTTATTATTATCTCACACAAACCTATTATCACTTCCTCTCAATTATACATGCAACTAATTAAATTAATTTAATGCCTTTTTCTGTCATCCGCATAAATATTTATTACGATGCGACACATATTAATTAAATATATTTATATTAAGGTCGTTTTAAATGCTGGCAGTTATTTATAAGATCACCAGAAAAGATAAATCTTTAAAAAACGTGATTGATTTTGAACAAAGTAGGTGCCTACCTAATTAATAATTTCATAGTCGAAGAGCATGATTTGCTTATTGATTAAATATCTATAGGTACATACAATAAAATCGTAGCGAAATCAAAACTGTACCTTGATTATTTTTGTAAAAAAGTAATTGCTAGAAGATCTGGGGAACGATTCTAATGCCGAAATTATAGGTTTTAGATTTTTTGTCATCTAAAAACTTAATATACAGCCATATTTTTATAGAACTTCCCTGAGTTTTATAAAAATATGGCTGTTATTTTAGTATTATTGTGGTGTGATACAACTTCTACGCGAATGAAGTCGCGGGAAGATGCTAGGTAGGAAATAGCCAAGAATTTCGTCAATATACCTGCATTTGTATTAATATTATTGATCTCATAAAATATTTTTTTGTTTGTTTCAGGAATTTACTGAAAACGTTGTACATAAAGGATGTAAGTAAACATGTTTTTATACAAAAGTTTTTCTAAAAATAATGGAAACCCAAATTGAAATACTTCCTCCAACCAAACGCATGATGCTTACCTTTTTTAACCAACCATCCGATCGACCAGACCAAGTAATAGAAATTAGTTCAGGTGGTCCCCGCTCATCCGCTTCGCCGGTCAACCGTTCAATTGAATGAATTGAATGAATCGAACGAATCGTTCCCTCGATCGGGTACGCGAATTCGATAGTTAACGACAACATTCCTTTTTACAGTTGGTCAGCCCTGCTTTGGATTAAGCAGTCCTAATTTAGAGCTTATTTCTTTTAGCTTAAGGCTCGGAATTTTTTGGTTCATTTTTGCGAAGGTAAAGTTAAAATTGTTTTCGAAGGGAGTTTTGTGATGACTAAAGAATTGATTAGTCACAATGTTTTATTACTTTATTGGAAAATTCCAATTGTTTTTCGATCTTTTTTAGGGAAAGTTGCTTGTTGGGTGGTAAATACTTGTTATTTTTTCGTTCGGCGCCGGATCCCCTGCGGAGGGGAACCGAACAATTTTATACATTCCACAATATGGCTTTTCTCAAATTCCTTTTTATTATGTAGGCAACTTTTGCCCGAGAAAATAACAGTAATAATCTATATATAAATATCTATAGATAGTCAATAATCTGTATACAAAAATTCCAATGTTTTTCATATTACTTTCCTCTCAATTGTGTCACATTCGTATCGCTTCATTTGACTTACCTGGGACATAGAAAAAGATTTAATATCTACTTCGTTTAGAAGAAAAACACCTTTTCCAAATGTGTTCCAAATCATAGTGTTTGGTAACCCCAGAATGGGTGGGTGTATGATAATTTAAACATAAAAAGCTTTAACAGTAGCGTTACAGCTTATGGGAGAATGATACTCCAAGTTTAGATTCTTATAATCTTATATTCCACAAAAAGGCACTTTTGAACGTCAAACAAGAAAATAAAGTTGATTCTAGATTCTGCTTCTAAAAGGCAGTTTCGTATTGGCAAAAAATTATACAGATCGGACTAACTTACCTAGTGACGTCCGATCCTTAATTATATGAAATAATTTCGCCTTCATGGAAAACAGTGTAGTTTGCACTGGTGCACTACACGCCAATCACATTATTTAAAGATGAAAGCCTTCATCATAGATAAAAATCAAAAATGTTATCTGTGGTCCGATCGCGGGCGCACCATCCTGTCATCTGTCAAATCATTTCTTCAAAGCATAAGAACCTAAGAACGGGAATTTACGATGACCTATAGGGGCATCGTTTAGTCCTAGCCAAGGAGTAAAGTGTCCCGGCATAGTGCATATATAGCACAACACAACTTTTAGAAGGGGTTTTGATAATCCAGTACACATAAGTAGGTTGATTATCTGGGAAGGGTTGGGATGCCATGAAGGCGAAATTATTTCATATAATTAAGGATCGGACGTCACTAGGTAAGTTAGTCCGATCTGTATAATTATACTCATAATTTCGCCTTCATGGAAAACAGTGTAGATGTTCAAAGAACGAAGTTGTGTTGGTAATCATTTCAACATTATTTAACAACTAAACATTTGTAGCTAAACCATGTTATTATAAGAATCAGTAAGTATTCCATTAAGGTAAAGACAGACTATTAGTTCCTGGAATTCCTATTCAGTCTTGAATCAACCAAACCATAATCTAATACACACATCAATTACTTATAAGCAGACAATTAAAATTGACATAAAAATATAATAAGTTTTATGAACAGCCACTCTCTATAGAGCACACAGCCTGTGCAAAGGCAGTAGGATTAATATTGGTCACATATAAAAGCGAGATAAGGTTGAGAAAGTGAGCAGCTTTTCTTATGACCTCAACATTGATACCTCCCCCCCCCTCAAGGGCCTTTAAAGTAGAGGCATGTCTGTATATGTGAATTTAGAAAAAACTATTCCACTATTATGCACTTAAATTTTGGTTTATCCATCCACTAATGGTTACAGTAGAGGCGGTGATAATATTTTTGTGTAAAGTTATAATTAATGATTTACAATTTTGTCTTTTACTCTTAGTAAAAACTAAGAAAATGGTAATATCAAGAAGGGTTGAGATCTACCAGGTGCAGAAATTTCAAATATTTCTGGTATCTTTATGTTAATATTATCCTCATTAATAGAAATGTTATCTATGTGTAATAAGTGACACGGTTTGAATTCTGTGTGCAATTACAAGAGTTAATATGGTTAGGTATATAATGTAAAAGTAGTTTTAGACCCAGGGTTATTTATGAAAGACATGGGATAACCTGGAACGTTACTGTCCCAAAATTATTTCATATTTGGCTCTTAATTTAAATATACCAAATTACCCTAAGAAACCTTGACACTGTCATCTGTGCCAATGTGGGGCCTAAAACTGGAGCAATTGCTGACTTAGTATTCAGCAATTTCTTCTGTTTCTATTATATAATTATAACTCATTCAATATCATTAAGGTATTGAGTTAGCTATATAGCAATCCTTCATTAAACTTAGTGGTCAATAATAATGTCACCATGGTGACTGAGCCTAGGAGGGGCCAATATCTTGACTCTCAATAGTTCATTGATCCAGAGCAGATTCATATCGCTTACTTGCTTTGCTAGACAAGAAAGTTAGTTCTATATTATTTGAAGGGATTAGTGTTCATCTTGTCAGGAAAGCGTCCCTGATAATATTGCGGCAATCAGTGTGAGACTCCTGCGCAATGGGTGTGGAGATCCCATTTGACAGTGAATGCATCTACAGAGCATGCACCTAGATCCATGATGCCATTCTGACACTTAGAATTTGACCTGTTTGCAAACAGGTTAATCTGGGGCTGACCCAGTTTAACAACAATTGACTTGAAGGTATATCCACCTCACTTCCATTCAATTTCTATATTTGGGCGTCTAGATTCTAGATCTGTCATAGTGTTTCCTTTGGAACTAAAATAGGATACATAGGCCCATTTTTGTTTTTCCTCGCACTATTGCCACCACTGTCTAGTTAAGCTTTAGGTGAGTAGAACGAGTACCACCCATCTTATTGATATAGGCAATGGCTATTGTGATAATATGTATTCTTAGTAGGTAACACCTCACAGTACCATCTGAGTTTGCTTGAAAATGTTTTGAGCCCTATAAATGCTGTTAGTAGTCCAAGGTAATTTATATGGAACTTTTTTAATTACATACCAGAACCAGCCAGTTTGAGAAGCAACAGATAATGTTTCAAAAACAAAGTCAAATTGTTTAATTCTATTGCAGTTTATTGAAATGTGAGCCACCGTTGCAAATAAATGATTTAGAATTTGATTCTAGTTTTAATTTGAAATAGGTAGGTACACCTCTGCCTAGCCCTTCGGGGAATACAGGCGTTATGTTATTATGAATTTGAATTATAAACTAGTTATGACCTTGTTATTTTAATTGTTATACTTTAAGGCTACTGTTCTGTGACGTTTCATCATCTTGGTGTAAAGCAAACTGTACAGCTGGGATGTAGCAACAAGAATACCTAGTAATTAGGATAATTCTACTATTTGCATTTCCTTATTAGACTTAAAATTCTTTATGGACTAAAGAATAAACTACCTTTTCCTGTCTAAGTGAAATGGCAAACTGGACTGAATCTAATAGAAATCTACCAGTAGCATTGTCTGGGTTATAGGGCGCTCTTTTTAGTTTTGAATATTTATTTATAATAAATCCTAGATTTTTCATAACATAGTTTGAATATTAGACACATTTTCTAAACACTTTGCATATAAATCGGCAAGGCATAGAATATTGTGAGGATATATGATATAGAGCAACCTTTATGACCTCAGGTGACAGGCAACTGGCTTCATGATCCCTGCCAACACACATGGTTCTGTGCCAAGCCTGGAGGCATGTAAACTCTTTCATTATAGCTGTCCTTTATTCCACTGTTAAAGTGGAATGTAGCAACATATTTATGTATCTCCCATTGTCATCTGATTTTGGTAAAAATATACTAAATAAAAAATGATTCTTGGCAGGGAAACATGTTTCATGGCACCTAAGACTTTATTAATTTCTATGGATATAGGGTGGCATTCTTTCCGACTGAAGTTTTTATTCAGAAGTTTGAACTGGAAACTCAACAAAGGATAGTTTATAACCCTTGATCCACCATGTATGGTTGGATTAGTAGTAATACTTTTCAAAATTCAGGGAAACACTGCAATCCATCAGTCCATACTTAAGCTAGTGACAGTCATGACTCGGCAACATTTGATGACATTGAATTTATCTTTGAGGCATATAGCTAAACAGGTATTTAGATATTGGTGCCCGCTCCATCAGTTCTTTCATTTCTTTATTAAGGCTGGGTAGGATCAAGGATACTCGTGAGATGCAATCATGATAGATTACACACAGTAGTTCAGCTGTTTAGATTTGATCTACACTCCTTTGGGAAGCTATTAAACTGTTAAGGCCCTTGTCAATGGACCCAATGGCAACAGCCACTTTATTCTGCAGTCCCCTGATTCTTTGGTCCCCATTTGATTCCACCTTCATTTACTGCAGCTGCCACCCCCCCCCCCCCCCCCCCAAAACGTTGGAGGGTTCAACAGGCAACAGATCATGGGTGTTTCATACCTCTCTTGAATGTTGCTTCGCCTGCATATTTAGTTCATTTATCAGAATTTCTGACCACAAAAGTGAAGTAATCAATTGCACCCTCCGCAGATTCTCAACATTTGAAGGTAAGGCATTTCAGGTTGGTGTATGGATACCGTTTCACTCTCAGTCTCCTTCCGGTTGGACTGTAGTAGAATTGAAATAAATACTAACATAGCATATCTAATTTAAATTGGATACTAGTAGGTATCTAAAATTAATGTAAGTATTTTGAAATTTTTTGAAGACCACTTGTTGTTGTCTTTCAAGTAAATAAATTATAATTGGCAGCATTGAGTGTGGCTATTCTGTGTCTGGATTCGTTGGCTTCGGTCACCTGACACGTGACACACAGCCTCTTGAACATGTTTGACTACAGTATCTTTCACGGAAGTGGGCTTCGCACTTATAATAAGAGTTAGGTTCCAGACTGCTCAATTCCAAGGTTTACCTCAAGTGATGGTGCGGGGACGTGTTTATAACACTGAATGTATAGATAGACCATTGGCTAACTTGTTGTTAAAGCGTTGTTCTTTTGTAGTTATGTGGCATAGTCATTGTCAAAACTCTTAGAGACTGCTAGGGATCTAGCAGGGATGTGTTTTATAACTGAACGATATTCCAAGGGCTGACCTCTCGTGAAAGCTCGTATGGTGTTGTTCTTTTGTAGTTATGCGGCATAGTTATTGGTCTTTTGGTTAAGCTCCCGTCAAAACTCTTAGAGAATGCTAGGGATCTAGCAGGGATGTGTTTTTCTAACTGAACAATATTCCAAGGGCTGACCTCTGGTGAAAGCTCGTATGGTGTTGTTCTTTTATAGTTATGCGGCATAGTTATTGGTCTCTTGGTTAAGCTCCCGTCAAAACTCTTAGAGACTGCTAGGGATCTAGCAAGGATGTGTTTTTATAACTGAACGATATTCCAAGGGCTGACCTCTGGTGAAAGCTCGTATGGTGTTGTTCTTTTGTAGTTATGCGGCATAGTTATTGGTCTCTTGGTTAAGTTCTCGTCAAAACTCTTAGAGACTGCTAGGATTCTAGCAGGGATGTGTTTGTAACACTGAACGATACACCAGCGGTTGACCTCACAGTGAAAACTCGTGTGGTGTTGTCCTTTTGTAAGTATACGGCTTAGTTAGTGTTCTCAAGGTCCACCTCACGTGGAAACTCTAGAGACTGATGTGCATATTACGGCTCCACGGTAATTCAAGTAAAAATTATCTCAGCTAACGACAAATTGGTAGGTATATCGAGAGACTTACCGGTGTCCATCACGACTCCGCTTTCATGTATTCGCTCGATTTTCCAGTTCTCGCAGATATTCGTTCAGGTCCTCCATTTCCTGGTCTCGTTTTCTTCTATGTTTTCCCATTTCGATAAATATATCTGAACTTTTTAACGGAAGCGTGATCAGCGCGCGGTACAAAAAAGTACAATGATTTGACAGATGACAGGATGGTGCGCCCGCGATCGGACCACAGATAACATTTTTGATTTTTATCTATGATGAAGGCTTTCATCTTTAAATAATGTGATTGGCGTGTAGTGCACCAGTGCAAACTACACTGTTTTCCATGAAGGCGAAATTATGAGTATAATTCCAAAGTTATTCTTTTAAAATATTTCAATGACAGATGCATAATGTACCTGCATAGATACCTGGTTGATAGATATTATTAGATACTAATTACGATCCATAAATTCCAAGATCTTTTCATGTTTTATTTCAAAGAAGAATTTATTTTGTTTTGTTTAAGAAGAATTTGTTAAGTTATCTGTATGATTTTGTTTTTACCCGACTACGGCGAAAAAAAAGGAGGGTTTGATTTTGACCGGTATGTATGTATGTATGTATGTTCATCTGTTCCCTCCTATCTTCTAAACCACTTATCACAATTTGACAAATGAGATATCGTTGGAAGCGTCTTGATTGTCCGCTGGTTATAGGCTATGTGACGTCACATTAAATATAAATGGCATAAAAATGGCGCCCTCTAGAGGAAATAAAGTAAGGAACTAAAAAAAAAATCGTTTAATCGTACCATGTTGGGTATCAAATAAAAGGGCTTAATGAGCACATTTCAAAAAAAAATATATTATAACCCCAAAAAAATTTTAAAAAAAAACAAGTAATAAAAACTAAAACCCAACTACGACTTAAAAGGTATAAACAAGACACCACAGACAGACAAATTAAAAATCCGGAGTCACACGTAATCTGTTCGATTTATGCCCTAACACGTGTGACTCCGGATTTTTAATTTGTCTGTCTGTGGTGTCTTGTTTATACCTTTTAAGTCGTAGTTGGGTTTTAGTACTTGTTTTTTTTAATTTTTATCTTAAAAAACCTCAGTAAGTTTCTTGTCTATTTAAAATTTTAGGTACATAATTTTTAATTTGTGGAAGCTATTAGATGGCAATTGTAAAGATATAGATTGTAGACTGTAAGCTTTCTGAAGAATAAATAAATAAATATAATGGTGTACAAATATTGCAACTGTAGATGATTTTTCTTAACGTTTTACTATTTCTTAATATATACCCAGGACCAACTGTCATACGTATCATAGCTCAGGACATCTAAAGGTTACACCACGAAGGTTGAATCTCAGCAGCATTTGCATATAAATTGTATGGTCCGACAACAAGACTGATGCCTACGTAATTGCGATTTTCAGAACTATTTAGCATTATTTTTATAAACATGGCATCTAAATTAAAAAAGTTTGATGAATCACGTCTCAAGTAACTTCAAACAAATAAACTAGCAATTTTTTTGGATAAATGCATTATTTATTTTTAAATAAACCAAGCTTTTATTAAAGAATCAAGCTGAAGTGGTAAAGGGGCCATATTAGCCTTAGACAATGGACACTAGTTGATACAGGATAGCCAGGACACACATATATTTAGACAGGCCGGCCGTAGCAACCTTGCGATTTTTACTATGATCCATCATTCAGACCCACCATTCCATTATTCTGATTCGTACTTCCATCTATTTTGTTCTTACTTGCCTTAAAAGCCTGATTTCCACGTTGCGATTTAAATGCCTGTGGCATACCATAACTTGAAGTAACAATAAAAGTTACACCATCTAAAGTCATAACAGTGTTTAGACGATGCAAGTCATTTTGTAATTATATAAATTGATAGTATACAAAATATTTTTAAAAGAGTAACGGTGCAGTTTCTTGCCCATTCTTCTGCATACGAAAACTACCTTTTGGAAGGGGCAACTAGAATCAGTCCTAATTTTTGTGTTTTGACGTTCAAAAGTGCCTTTTATGTGCCTAATTGAATAAATGAATTGACTTTGACTATGACTTTGTTGCTTACATCGTGTAAATGGGACTTTATTTAGTGCCAAACGTCACTTAGTCGCACACACAATTAGTGTAAATGAAAACTGACACTTTACCGTAGCCATCCCCTAGCTTATCACACTTACCGCCTTTACATCAAAAGCACGTAATATCAGTGCCCCGTCACTATCTCCTAACGAAAATTGCGATCCAACATCACTCCGAAGACAAAGTGCCTCAAAGGACACAATTTTAGCATCAAAATAAATTTACCCTTAGAAAGGGGTAATTCCATATTTTCTGGCGAATAAAACTAATTCCCCTCTCGCTCTAAAAGCTATCACACTTAGTGAGAGTTTAAATTTAACAAGACTTGTAATTTGAGGGGTTGTGGAAGTGGATTTATGAACTGTCTAGATGAGGTTCTGTTGATTTATACAGTTTTTTTTTATTTATTAGTCATCGTCCGCTACTTTGCACGGTGTTCACGACTTGGCAAAACATCAAAAATTATGAATTTATTACACACATAAACCTTCGGGAATAAATTCTCTACATTATACCAAAAAAAAAACAACCGACTTTCAAAAAAGCACTAAATAGTGAAAAATAACTTTCATTTTGAACAACTTTTTCTATGGGATCAACATTGAAATCGCGAAAAAAAAAATTGCTGTTCCATACATTTGTGTTCACTTAAATCAACAAAATGTATGGATTTTTTTTTCGCATTTTTTCCGGTTTAACAACAAATAATGTTGTATACGTGCCAAAAAAAAAAATCTGCGAAATCAATTCATAGAGACAAAACAAATTGTCGAGTAGAGAACCTCCTCCTATTTTAAATCGGTTAAAAATAAGATCAAATGCTAATGTGAAAGGTAATAAAACTTCTCATTGTAGCTGTTTATGGTTCAAGCAGTAAATGTCAAGTAATGGAAATAAGATGGCGTCTTGTCTCTTGTTAACACGATGTTTCTGATTTAAATTGGGTAAGGAAACTCGGTCATAAGAGTTTGGAGATTTTGGCATGGGTTTGTAGTCAAAGTACATAATACAACTCGGGACCTCCGAGGGAAATAAAAAGTGTTTCCCAAAGTTATCTAATAAAACAGTGACCATAATCTTGCACCAAATCACAGAATGAACTGGAAAATAAAATGTGAAAACTACCTTTTTGTTAAGGACTTCGTTAAGTCATCAGTAACTTAGTGGACACAAAACAAAGGGCCAAAGGGTCTATTTTAGCAAGATATCATCACAACTTATCTCTCAAACCAAAATGAGGGCCGCCATGACACTTTTCATTACGGAATTGCCCACTCAAATCAAATGCTTTATGTTATTATACGTAACATTAGATTTAATTACATAATGTTTTGTATGCTTTTAAGAATACACTAATGATTAAAATGCCGTAAAACTGGTGGTTAATTTTAAATGCTTATGAAACTGGGTCAATTTTATTATTAGGTGCTAGTTTCTGTAGAGAAAAATTGTATTGCGAAAGGAATGACATTGAAATTGTGTATTGACGTGTTTTATTTGGTATCTTGCTCACAGATTTATAAAAAATCAAATATTTTCATAATTCTTGGTTTTCTCCTAGAAATTATTCAACAAGCAATCAACTCAGCCTATCACAGTCCACTGCTGGATAATGGCCTGACCCAGGGTGCGCCACAACACCTTGTCCTCCGCCTTCTGCATCCAGTCTGTCCCAGCCACCTTTTTAAGGTCGTTGGTCCATCTAGCTGGGGGGCGTGCCACACTACGCTTGACGATACGCGGTCTCCAAGAAATGGGAAGAAAATACTAACATTGATTCGACATTGCCAATGCTATTGAAAATGCATCATCCAATATTAGCCTAGATTTGTAAATTAGTGATTTTGTACACATTTGAAGGGCTAGCGAAACATGATTAACGGCTTAGGTTTATCCCTAATCAATACTAGTGAAAGCTCAAATCCCAAATACGTTATCGTAGACTAGAATGAAAAGTATTAAACTTTCAAACTAATAAAACTCAGAACCTACCCTTTATCTTTATTAGAGTCGACGTTGATTTACTAAAACTTAATTCAATTAAATGAACGTTAAAATTAAATGGGGATTCCGTTAAGTGGTAGCGACGTTTTCCTCTTTAAAAACTACGCAGATTTGAAATTAGAATTTAGAAGTAAAAAAACCGTTGGTGTTTGTTAGTTTTAGGTAGTATTGTGGACTTGTGGTGTAATAGATTAATTTAACATTTTAACAAGTATATTATGTCAATGAAGGTGATGTGATTTTTTCTGAAAATTGTAAGCTTTCTTTTGAAAATTCAATTTTCTTTCAATACGGTAGTAATTTCTTACTTCTTATTCTTCCACACATCTGTTAAGTTATTAGGAAGAACATAATATTCACCAAGAGATTACATACACATACAACAAGTTTTTAAGACCATTATCCAATCTAACTGCCGATTACTTTGCTTTTGATAATGAACATAAAGCCAGTCTTAGAAATATGTACAAGAAAATACAATAATTTTAATATGAGATGATACTTAGTAAGAACTAAAAAAAACCAAACTGGCAAAAAGTTTGATGTGATTTATGTTAGCAAATCAGTATGCTAATAAGCAAGATTGATATTTTGTGTAGGTTATACGTCTAATCCATCTTCAAAATATCAAACAGACCTGTTTAATCTAATTTTATAACTTTGAGGCTAAAATGTCATTTAACAAATGAGACTAATTTGATAGACACAGACTCATGTTAAAATGCACACAGAATCATAGACACACACACATATTTTTCTATACGTTAGCACACAAACGCGTTGTGAAAATATTGGTAGCATTCAGTAGGCAAGTTCTCACCATGATCCGACATCTATTTGGTCAACTCTACGTTGCCAACCGAGGTCGAATCCACTACTCATCTCAATTTTTTTTTTTTTAATTTATGGTTTTATTCTCAGAAAAAAAGCAAGGTTGTCGAAGGCCGGATTCCGGTTGACGACCTGGCCATTTTATTTTTATTAAAAGTCGTTAACGGGTGAGAAACAAGATCTGTTAAGGCGATATTCATTAAAGAAAATGATACTATTGCGAGTTTTTAAATACTTACAAAACTGTTAAATTATTTATGTTTTATCTTTTATGTTGATCTGATTATGAAAGACTAATGTACTTGTGTCAAACATTCTCATGTTTAATGAAAGATCGAAATATGCCTCGTAACTTGATGGCGATTTGTTTTGGTAAATTTATTAATGATCATAGTGCCTGCTCGGGATATTCACAATAAAAAACTTTTATTCTATTATTGTTTACTATTAATGGTTAAAAAAATCTAGGATGTAATATTGGGGTGGTTTATAAAAAAAGACAATTAGGAAAAATCCAAAGGAACAGCTGAAAAAGCGAATAAATTTTGTTGAATTAACACTAATTAAAAATTCAACAAAATTTAGTTTTTTTCTCTTTTTGGGTCATCTTGTAAAAATAAAACTCGCCTCGTTTCTAACTATTTTAGCTGATACCTCTAATCTGAAAATCTCCTTGTTTTATGACAACCGAGCACCCATTGACACAAAATATTGGCCATTCCCAACTGCTTATCTATTTTATGATCTCGAACGATGCCGTCAAAGATAGGATTATGCTAATACTTGACTTATCTAAGGTATCCATTCACTTTGCATCTGATAATAGCGTTGTTCAATCAAGGCTCTGTTAAGGTATGAGAGCTTGGTAGTTCTGTTTTGTCATTTAATAGTCATCCGGTGATATAAATTGTTGTTGGTGCTTAATTTGTAATTATTTTAGATTTTTGTCTTAGCTAAAGTCTAGAACTCTGTATTAGAATATGAAAAACTTCTATTATATTAATTGTGAATTAAAAAAATACATTATCATCATGTACTAAACAAAAAACTACAGTAAATTATAGTATGTATTGCCAGAATCCTCTGTAGAATCTTTACAAAATCATAAACAAACACCCAACATTTCTAATTGAATTTATAGCAAGATCAAATTTATAATTACCCAACAGGTGCGTTGTAAAGGCGGTATCATGTAGCTAACGACCGTAGGATGCTTTTTCGACATGCTGTGATGTGTTCAACAATGGACTTTCTCGAACAGCAGGAGACATGCTCGAAGCTGTGTTTGAGGTAAAGGAAGAAATTTTCACCACCCACGTTTTTAATTAGTGAAGAAAGTTCACGCTGAGCTCTATGTGGGAATAGGAGACGTCTGCTGTATTTAATGTAATTTTGATTGCAGTAGGTTTTTTGTTTGCAATCCATTTGGTTGATTCAACTAATCAAATATGTAACTTCTTTTTCATAACCAAACTATCATTACTCTTCAAGGACTGTTTCTACGGTATTATGGTGTCTCTGAGTCTGTCTTGACACGATCACCATGACTGACAAACAACTTGGTGATTTTCTTAATGTTGTTTTTATTAAGAAAACATGCTCCTGCTCAATTTCCTAAAATAACTGAAGATTTTGAATACAGAATGATGTTCAAGAGTATTCACAATTGTGAATTGAACGTAGAGGAAGTTAAGCAACTTTGATTTCGACTAGATTTGGTTCGACCTATCGACTATGAAATGGACTAAGATCCGAATTAGCCCTGTATCACCGACACCATATTAAACTTAAGGATTATAACCAAAAATAACACCATTTGAAGTGCTACTAGATAGCTCTTTCTACAAGGTTATTGATATCAATATGAGAGAAACGGAAGAAGTATATTTTATAGAAAATATGAGCTACATTTTATTCCGAGATAGGCAATCCCCAGAGACGTACGAGGGAAAATCATTCATCTTTTTTATTCAATCGGCAGAATAATAATATTATCAGAACATGTAATCCTTGCCGATAGAACGAAGAAAAGTCTCGAGGCAAATACAAAACTACAAATAATAAGGCCAATAAAATAAACATGATTATCCATCTATTATTGATAATAACTACCTATGGGAGACAGGTTGAAAAGAAAATTTATACGTTACTGAAACGATGGATAATTCTTGCAAAAGTTTAACTATGAAGGGAGTGAATACTAAAATGACAGGAGATAAAGATGTGTTGAAGCACCATGGTGCATCATGGAGATTTTTTACGCAAGCAATAACGAACGATCTGCCCAATCTGGGGGGTCCAAACGCCTCCTGCCGGAGGGGGGTCGTGCGGTCCATGGCCCTTTACGGGGCACCGGTGTGGGCGCGTTCCCTTAGGCTGCGGCCAGCCCGCCGGTTGAACGCGTCCCAAAGGGTCATGGCCATTCGGCTGGCCCGGGGATACAGCACGATGTCCCGCGAGGCGGCGAGCCTCCTTGCCGGATTACCGCCATGGGATCTGAAGGCTAAAGTCCTCGCGCACATATGGGAGTGGCGCGAGGAGATGAAGCGCCGGGGCGTAACTCCGCTGCCGCGAGGAATCGCGGCACAGCGGACAGAGCTCCGGCAGGATCTCATGGCGGCATGGAGAGTGCGATTGTCGCAACCCAGTGCTGGGCATGCCACAATTGCGGCGATAAGTCCTCTCTTTGAGGAGTGGCTAGAGAGGCGCCACGGCGTCCTCACCTTCCGCCTGACGCAGGTCCTCACCGGACACGGTTGCTTCGGGAGGTTCCTGTTTCGGATAAGGCGGGAGGAAACGCCCGGGTGTCACCACTGTGTGGATCGCCCGGAGGACACGGTGGAGCATACGGTGGAGGTCTTCCCTGCTTGGGCGGAGCCCCGCCGTGTCCTCTTGGAGGCGATTGGCGGCGGTGACCTCTCGCGTCCGGCTCTGGTCCAGGCCATGGTACGGAGCGAGAGGGCATGGGAAGCAGTCACCTCCTTCTGCGAAGCAGTAATGCCCGCGAAGGAGGAGGCGGAACGCGTGAGGGAGAGGCAAAGTTTGCGCCCTCACGCCCCTAACCGCCGCCGTTGGAGACGCCCTGGGCGTCGGGAATCCCAGGCGGATTCCCGGCCACCATAGGCGCGGGCTTGCGGACGGCGAGCAATGGGTAGCTCGCCGTCCGATTAGGACCAGGCCCGGGTCGATGGCGCGTCGTGTTCCACGCGCGCCTCAAAGAGATGTCAGCACAATTGGCGGGGTCCGCTAGGACTGATGCCTGCCAGGGTTGCGAGTTAGTCCGAAAGGGATACCAGGACCTTGGCAACAGGCAACTGAAGGAACACGGGTGGGTTTTAGTCAGTAAAAGTCTGACACGCCCTTCCGCTCCGCCCAGAGCGGGAGAAGTCATTGGATGATTTCCCACCCACAAAAAAAATAAAGGTGATCAGTAAACAGACCGGTACGATAACTTAACGCTACCCACAGACTGAAAATGGCTCAAGTTCAAATTCAGTCTAATTGTTGTGTATCTAGTTCGTTGTTTTGCAGCTTGCTTAGGTAAACTATGAAACTCAGAACCAACAGAAAGTACTTGTATATCTAGTATGATTTAGCTAGGAGTTAAGCAGAGTTGTAAATGTCTTACTGAGCTTTTAGCCTTTTTCTTAGGTACTTAGTTGTTATTTTGTTTATAAACCTTCAAGTCAATTTATTCAGAAAAGCGTAGCGTGCAACAATCATCGACTGTATCATTGATTCCTTCTAGATCGGATTGTCCTGTGGTCAAAGGCGAGTCCATCAATGATAAAGTCCTCCTTATAAATTGCGATAACGGCAACCCTTCAGTCTAATTTTATATAGAGAACCAATGAGCTAAAATGTTGTTTTTCGTTTTTTAAGTACGAAAAAAGATTTACTTAAAAAAATAACCCTACCCAAATCAAATATCCCTGAAACAGTAAAAAATACAATTTGTCTAAAATACATAAAGCAAGAGTTCGACTTGTAAGAGGTTGAGTCCGTTACCTCCGGGCGATATAGTAAGCCTTCTAAAATCCGATTCCACTATTTTTGGGACCAGATAAGCTTGAAAAACAGTGGGATCACATTTGATTTTACATCGTCAATGTATTTTATTTTGCTTTGTATTGTTTTAGTTACGCTTGTTACTAATATAAGCTGTTGTTTGGGTCATTAAGAATATATTTAGCTTGCCTTTTTTGCATATTAATTTCTGTGTGGTTACCGGTTTTACTCTTCATGTCAATGGACTCTAGAAACTGTAGCGATTAGTTTGTTGCCTGATTCCGAAAACTTGATTTTCAAAAGATCTAGTATTGCGTAATATCCATCCGGTCGATCATCACCGTCTGAAGGGTAACAACAAAGATTCAATAAGCATGAAACCGAACGCCTCAGCAAAGACACCTCACTCGCTCTTTTCTCCAACTTTGAGCGCCGAAGTTGCGCCGGGGGCGTCGCTGTACCCTTTGTTCGACGTCTGATTGCCTTGTTCTCCAGGGGATCGAGATTTGAATTTATCATTAGTACTCTCCCTACTGAGCTTCGATGCGGTTGGACCGCTCAAATATTCAGTGGCGCTGCTTGTTTCCAAAGCTTTTTGTTTTTGATGTTCCTCAAGGCTCCCAAATTTGAAATTCTTGAGCGAGTTCGTGAAATTTCGTATCAATTTTCTCTGGTACTGTTTTTATTTGAGCGGTTTTGTTTTGAAAGTTTTAAATGAGATTATTGTTCGCATAATGGAATGAATATTATTTCTGTTAGAATT
The DNA here is from genome assembly GCA_947522985.1 of Lithophane socia. NCBI lineage: Eukaryota > Metazoa > Arthropoda > Insecta > Lepidoptera > Noctuidae > Lithophane > Lithophane socia. The sequence goes on along the minus strand of OX383270.1, from coordinate 1,540,899 downwards.
GACAACCGAAATACTATTGTATAAAAGTGTTTTTATGTTTTATGATCCCTTTGTTTTTTACAATACACATCCCTTACACTAAATTATTTAAAGTAAAATTCATTCAAATGGGACTTCTTTTTTCCATTATCAAAACGTTTGAAAACCTCCCATCTCTTACAAAACACGGTACAGTTCAAACAGTTCACAATGCCTACCTAGTTCTGTACAAATCGCTTTCTATCTAGTAGATTATTCACACGCAATAATTTAGCGTGGGAACCTGGCATCCACAAGTGCGGAGTGGAACTGTGACAAATATTTGAATGACATGCGACATTCGCCATCCCCAAAATATTCACGCTACACAAATATAGACTGATGTGAACCAATTTTATATAAAGTGGTTTGATTGTGAAGTAGGTACATCTACCATAAAAGTAGAAGCACCTTCATTCTTAGAAGCCATACTGAAACATCCAATACCTTTGAGAGAATCAAAAAAGGGTTCACCTACCAACTAGTCCAAACACCACAGCAATAAGCCGAGAGAATAGGCAAGATTACAGAAAAGATTACTACTTCCCATACAAAGGAAAACAAGCGTGACTATATTGTGGAACATTATTTCGGTAACATTCTCATCCACAACGCGTAGCCCGATCAATAGTAATCTGATTGCCATTAGTTTTATCGTTCGTACTATCATGAGGAAAAAGTTGCTTGGAATATTTTTCTTGTGTTTGCCTTTAAAATAAGATTTAGTTGGTTCGTCTTTCTTTATGTCAATGCGAGGTTATAACTTATTGTGTTGAAGAGATAGCTTGTCAGCAAGGTTGTTAGCGAGACTGACTTCTCAGAGTACGACTTACTTCAGTATCATCACGTACGGAAGCTCTTTACTTGTCACTTACTTCACCATCATCATCATTTAAGCCAAGGAAAAAGGTCTTTACCCAACAGTGGGATTCACCCACTGTTAGGTAAAGGCCTTTTTTCTTTCCTCACATGCTTCCCGGTTCCGTGCGTCCATCGTCCAGTTGTTTATCAAACCTTTGCAGCACTTTTGGGTTTTGGTCTAACCTTTTGCCACAAATCGGTCAGATGGTTGGTCCATCGGCTATTATATTCAGCTGCATACGGTTAGACTGGAAGCGAACCACAATATACTTGGGAAAAGGCAAGGCAGATTGATTGTTACTCCATTGGTTATCTCTGCGTTGAGATAGATGTGCTACTCAACTTATACACTGTAAATCTTCTAATAAACATCATTAGAGTACGTCTTATTTATTTTCAAACGCTACTTTTACTTACTTATATTGACTATGACGACATGACGTGTTCTGTTGCGATTCAGGAAGTTCTATGTAAAGCAGAGAATCTCTACTACCTTATGTGATTGTTACGTATTTATGTATATCACCCATATTTCTGACCTATTTTTGCTGGCTTCCCTTTCCTTGCTATGATTGTTATGTATAGGAAACTATATTTTATTCAGTTTGTTTGTTTTGTATATCAATTATTATTGATACTAGGAGTTTCTTGGAAATGAACTACTATCTCAGAAATGCACAGCCGAGAAAAGTAAGAAAACTATTTCTGTTAATAGTGTATTATTATAATGTTTGAAATTTTGTTTGACCCCTTTTGAGGCCGACAAAACTACCTACATGGTTCGCGTGTCTTATGAAGATTATGAATGAAATTAACACACACGTGGAAATACCGTTTACTTCCCACACGGTAGCACATGCTCCTGATTACACAAGAGAATTCAAGATAGCTTCCAAACCAAGAATCCACTAATGGGAATACAATTTCATCTTATTCCCATTCGATAAGCCAGAAATTTAAAACTCAAGCATAACCGGTAAGAATTGTAGAACTTAGGAAGTAGGTACGTGTGCTAGGAATTTTAAAATTTCATGTTTTAAAGTGTAAACTTGTGGGAATTTCTTTTTGATTTATCTTGAGGCGTGATGGTTTGGATTTGAAAGCAGTACGAGCATAAGCACCTGAGCCATCTAGGTTTTATCTTGAAATACTTCAGAATCTGGTGAAATAATGGTTGTTCTATGTTTGGCGATCTTTTAGTCTATTTTTTCTTTCAACGATTGTTGGGCTAGTTTGTTCAGATAATTATGATTTTTTTAAATGTGTTGATGGTTATGAACTGTGTAGTGACCTTTGTTGAGATCAAAATTAAGGTTCACATAAATATAAACACACTCTACCCACTTGACTACAACATAAATATCGGAAGCTAAAACCTATTCCGTACAAAAACATCAGAGTCAAGCCACGTATAATCCAACTAAAATTATTAATCAAACACGACACTACCATTGAGGTCCCCATTAATCCGGGCAAGCCATTTTAATATGTATGTAAAATTTCAAAATCAATTAATATTCAAATAGAAATTTTATCGGTAATCAATACGTTTACGGGTTTAGAATTTATGGTAATACGTAATAGTATCGTTGTATGAGGTTTTGGTGTGGAGATAGTGTTTGAACTTGTAACCTTAAGGGGTTAGATCGCGCAGAGTAATCACCGCAAACCAGTGAGCTTGTCAGTGCCAACAAACGATGGCAAATCGGCGCCGGTTTGTGGATGTCAGATAGGCTGTCATCATCATCAGCCTACTACTCTCACCCAGCTGCTACCAGCCACCCTGCGAAGATAGGCAGTCATTTCATGTTAAATACAGGTATTCAGCTAATAATCATTATAAAATTATCTACTAGTTCAGTTATGCTGTGTTAAGTGAAGTTTATTCGTGGTTACATAAACAGGCTGTTTTACTATCAGTCCAAACAACGACTGCCACCTACTAATTTGTGCGCGTCAACGGAGATATTGACGTTTGCTGTATCAATAGCAATCTAACATTGAACCAAACCTAAATCAAACTAGAATCATTCACGCCTCAACTAATCTCCTTACCTTTTAGTAAGTACAGTCTGTACTACACTAGCTTTACTCTGTAGGTCACTCAAAGATCTCATTCACTCATTCAGACATTCATCTCCGGCGGAAACTATCCTCTATTGAACATAGGCTTCATCCACAGACTGGCGTATCGAACAATCTTGTTCATTCTTGTACCACTACCTATAGTCCGTAGGTACTGCCAGTCTGTAGTATTCTAAGTGATCGAAGCTAGCTTTAAGATTGGAGATAGTTCTGTTACATTCAAGATTAAGCCGTGTTTGACGCTGGCTATTTGCATGAATTTGTCTTGGTCATAGTTTGGATACTATAAATTCATCAAAATTGCTTTGACTACTAATTATATGACTGTAAATATTTTACAGTTCCAATATTACAGTGAACTTGCTCTAAAGATTTATATCTCGTGATGAATACTCCAAGATAGATTTTTATATTCAAGCTACGGTAAAGATTCCTGTCGTTAAGTGTCAGTTTGGGTTAATCACACCTACTATACATAATACACACAAACACAATAAGAAACATATTATTAGTTCTACATTTCTACATACATTATAACGATATTATATCTTATACTGTTTGTCCACCGCACCGTGAACGGGACGTCAACGAGAAACAAGATTACGTGACCACAGTAAATGTACTGTCGCTACTTCGGCGTCGTCATCTTGTTATAGTTGACGTCCCTGTGCGGCCTTTTCCTACAAGGGTGGTGGCCGCAGTGACATCTGCCATTAAAATGACGGCAGTGGGTTTTGACTTACGGTGTCAAAAAACTCTCTTTACGAAAATACACCAACTTACTTTCATAAATAACATTTCAGTGACGTCATTCGCTGGATCTGAGGGCCATCGCTCTTCTGAGAACTGTAGTTTTAGCGAAAAATCTGAATGGTTATCGCAACCTTTGTGATACTGATATGATGCTCATGGGTAAGTAATAACAGCCGCACGGGTCAATTCATCAGGTTAAGCTATCCTCGCCGGGGTTGGTCCGTGGATGGGTGACCATCTTTACAAACCGAAGCAAGCAAGCAGGTAAGCATGCTAAGCCGTTGGTCCCGGCGGTCATTCGTGAATCTTTGACAGTCGCTATGGGTCGTCAGAAGCCCGAAAGTCTGACAACCAGTTTTACGAAGGTGTATCGTATTAATCAGTTACTGGTTTGTGGAGGCTGCATGTAAAATACTGGTATTCAGCTGCATCCGGTTAGACTGGATGACGACCCCAACATAGTTGGGAAAAGGCTAGGCAGATTGAGTGTGTAATATTGTAAATCGGTTTACTCCAACAGCTAAAAAAGCAAAACATAAATTAAGCAATACAGACCAATAAAAAATTATTGCTAATCGATAATTTCGAAGTAAATAAAACTTTATGGAACCAAATTATTAATTAAAACACATTAATATACACATTAAGACAACTCGTCTGTCCGTCGAACTATGATATAATGTTCGTATAGCCGTTTAAGGTCAATGTAAGCAATAAGGCTCTTATCAAATATGTTTACCAAAGTCATCTATATATTATTCATGTGATTTGTCCGAATCAGTAGATAATACGTATGTTTTTGTAAGATATTTGATTATATCAAAGGAAAAGGTAGATGTTAGCTTTCTTGTTATTGCATTAGTTATGACTACCTACTCAAGGCCTGCCCGTGTCTGATGTATTTTGTTTTTTTAGCCTTAAGTTATATCATTATTTGGTATGTCATCATCATCTGCCTAGCCTTTTCCCAACTATGTTGGGGTCTGCTTCCAGTCTAACTGGATGCAGCTGAATACCAGTATTTTACATGGAGCGACTGCCTATCTGACCTCCACTACCCAGTTACTGGGTAACACGATACCCCTTGGTAAGACTGGTTGTCAGACGTTCGGGCTTCTGACGACCCGTAACACTGTCAAAGATCTACAAATGACAGCCGGGACCAACGGCTTAACGTGTTTTCCGAGTTTTCCCGTTTAAGATACGTTTGCCGCGGCCGGTTCGTTGATGGGTGACCATCTTTACATACCGAGAATCCTCCGTGCCTAGGAAAGCACGTAAAGCCGTTGGTTCCAACAGTAATCTTTGACAGTCGTTACTATCCGTAACGACTGTCAAAGATTACTGCTGGAACCAGTCCCAAAACCCTGCCAGTCCCAAAAGTCTGACAACCAGTCTTACCAAGGGGTATCGTGTTACCAGTAATTCCGTTGTGGAGATCAGATAGGCAGTCGCTCCATGTAAAATACTGGTATTTAGCTGTATCCGGTTAGACTGGAAGCCGACCCCATATTTGTGAATAGGCTAGGCAGATTGTCAGATTGATTTATAGACGGTAGATCTGGGCTTAAAAATGCCATACCAAACCTGGGTACAGTCAACAGTTTAATGTTTCGCAAATTTTATTAAATATATTGTATTATTATAAAGACTTTTCTGAACACCGAAAAATAACATAATAAACAAAAATATTATACTTATAAGATTATCTTTATTACATTATCACAACATCTTAAGATTAACGTGAACAGGTGTCAACATCGATCGATAAATAACTAAATATTTCAATATGTATGGACGTATTAATTTGAAATTTAAATAAAGATGGTCGGTCGGGTCGGTTACATGGCATTGAATATGGAAGACTAGACATGGAGGAACCGAATTATATTATTGTTACTTATATAACACTTTTATTGGTATGCAGGGGACTGCTAGCAAAAGCATTTTCTAAATCTTCTTTGCGGCCTAGATTCTTCTTCTTTATCAACACTTCATTAAGAGGGAGGGAGGGACATCGAGTGACAAAGGGGGGATGAGACATAAACGTCCTCACGTCACGTATATTCAATTTATATTTATTTAGGGTAGGTACCTATAATTTAAGATTTCAAGATATGTAACGTCACACCAGGGCGGTCACACAAAAATATGATCACCTGTATCAAGGACGGGTTCCCAAAAGTCATTAAATTCTTATGGATGGCCCCTTAACTAGTGCAAGGTTGGTAGTGAGGTAAAGTGTGCCATTTAAGTTCTCAACGAACAATTCAGCTCTCTTCATACACTCTGCGAGTAATGACTGCGACAAACTTGGGGTCAAGTGGAGCGGTGCAACTAGAGGGAGGCAAAAGTCTAGTAATGCCTATACGTAGATAACCAAGCTATAAATAATAAGCTTACCTTATTACGACTTATGACGGTTTTAGTTAGTACTACAAAACACATAAATGAACGCCTAAATATTACTGCATTGTTTAATTTTCAAATCTGGGCGCTGAGCCGAAGGTTAGAAATTCAACAGTGTGCTTCATTTTGGTAATACATAGTGTTAGTGAAAAGAAGCATAAGTGATTTCCCATGTTTTCATATTCCGTCATCATTGTATCAATAACGTGCCCCTCTCCACCGGTACAATAATAATACTTTTCAAACCAAGGTTGACTGACAACAAAAACAGGTATTTATTTGTTATTTTCATTCATCGAATAAAATAGTTCACTGTCCCCGTAATTACAAACCCACGTTATTCGTAGAACCTTCTAGTATAAAAATATTCCACACAAAAATATATTACCTAGCACCTAGCACCTAGTAGACGTGAATGACAGGATATCCGATTAATTGAATAACACAAGTACCAGTGAGAAATCGACACGTTGAGGTAAATGGCTTGTTGCGCGAGCGACTTGTCTTGAGCGAAGATTGATAGCGTTTCAACACTTATTAGTATGTCAAGGGTAAGGTAAGTAATATGGTATTTATTGAGTTATAATGTACATACTTGTGGTCCAAAAAAGGAGAATTAAAAAAAAAATGTTCAAAATCGTTCTTCAACTATGCCAAAACAAAGATAAAAATAACCTCAGCTTTAACGAAACTCATATATTTTTCTTAAATTCCGAAACTTTAATTAAAGTAGATTTACTACAGCCTAATGATAGGCTACTGACTGTACCAGTCATTCTACATTTCATTTAAAAACTGAAAACTGGTTTTATTTTAACGCATAATATTCGCCTACACAGTCATTAAAAACATCAAAGCATACAATTCTCTTTAATTTCAAACAAAAATTCTTTAATATCACGAAATATTTAAAACTCACAGCAGGAATCTATTTCAAAAACAAAATCTATTATTTTTCTCCATAAATTATCTTAAAGATAATTTATTTGCATAAAATTAGTTGCCACAATAAGTAGAATAAATTAAAAGAATAATAAAATATTATGTTTACTTAATATTATTAATAAAAACTGAATTCTTTAATTCAAGTGAACTTGAATAAAATTATTTATTTAATGAGGTCATTAATTGAACTACAACCAGATCTAGTGCATGATTCGGAAGCTAGTCGGTTTCCGAAACAAACACGTGAGAAGAAACTGTAAAAAATACTAAATAATATGAACGTGTCTCCCGAAAATTTAAGTACAAACAGATATTCCACAAAACATAAATAAAATAATACACATATCGTACACGTCAACAAGCACAGTCAAAATGAAACATACATTATACGCCTTACTCTCAAAATCCAATGACCTATACTCCTTAAACATTCACAAAGTTAACACAGTGCCGTACATACATAAACAAGGCACAAATAGTATAGAACTTATAACTCCATAATTCATTCGTCATGATTTCGTACCGAGTAACAAGAAAGCCAAGCTCGGGTATAAATAATTAATGAAGTAAGAAAAGCGAGTGAAACACTCCAGTTTTTACGCTCCAAAAGATATTGTTTTAAAGCTCTTAAGATTTAATTTCCGCGGTGATGGGGCGAAATGTAGCGAACTGGGGTGTTGGGGCAAGGGAAATGAGATTTCTTTCAATGGACGCCTGTGGACTAATGTCACTGAGCAGATAATAATAATATGACAGTCATGGATCGTTATTCGTTTGTGTAGAAAAGTTGGATATATTTTCATATAGTCATTTACAAACAGTGGAGGGGCTCGTGGTTCAATAATAACACCCACACTGGTCCATCGATCATGTTAAGCTACACTTGCCATGGTTGGTTCGTGGATGGGAAAGCATATTAAGCAGTTGGTTCCAGCTGTCTTTCGTGAATCTTTGACAGTCTGACAAAAACCCGAAAGTCTGACAACCAGGCTTGGCCAAGGGGTTTCGTGTTAGCCAGTAACTGGGTTGTGTAGGTTAGGTAGGCAGTCACTCCATGTAAAATACTGGTATTTAGCTACGTTCGGTTAGAATGGAAGCCGAGCCCAAAAATAGTTGGGAAAAGGTTCAGAATCGTGTTGCTAGGGAGTTTTTTGCGCTATTTATGTTCGCCTTATTTTAGATACGACTAGAACGTGGGCCTACGGTATTAAGGACTCTCTTTTTATTAACGCCTTCCTAGAAAGATGCTAATTGACTTTAGCCTGGTCTTATTATTTATAATTATCCTTTTCAATTAATTGGTTATTTGGATATTATAGTAATACCTAGATATACAGAGATCACATACCTTGTTGATCTAGTCGAGGAACCATCATTACTGTGACGCTGCAAGTATATTTATGTAGCTATTAATTTTGAAGATCAATAAAAAAAATCCCAAACTGAACTTAATAGGAGGCCAATAACCTATAAACAGTGCATCCAAACTGTAACAATAATTACGTAACGTTTTAGTAAACCAATCACAACTCGTAAACTAACTATAAACTTAAATCCCTGAACGCTTGCTATTCCTCCGAAGCTTAGCGGACATAATACTTATTGCTACTGGCTCTACCGCTATTTACATCATAAAACCAATCCGTGACTATAACCAAACACATTTCTTAGATCAATCAATAGATTAGTTTCGTATTACAGTTATTAATTTTAATATAATTACACTTAATTTGCTTTTAAAAGCATTATTTTTAACGCTTTCAAATCATTAATGGTGTTAACGTGTTTCTATAAAAATGGTATGAAATTCGATCGATGGATGTTTGGATGGATGGAATTGGACGATGAAATTTTATCTTGCAATTCGAGTTATTTTTCGGTAAATCTAAATAAGTGGTAGATTTTATGTAAGTAAATAATAATTATTCAAATACTAACAGTCTGTTGATAATAGGGTTGAACTAGTAAATATTTCCACAAAAAAGTGGCAATATTTTTGTTTTTTTCGAATCAAATACCTACTAAAACCTAATTGTGCCTTATGTTAAAAATTAATTTATTATTTTTATATTGCGCCTGTTAAAATAAATGTAAGTGATAATAATAGTAAATTAATAATAATTAGAAATACTCAAGATTGGTTTACTAAAGTGTCCCATATCCAATCTTGTGTACCTATTATATAATTATTTTGATAGTCGCGAAAGGTGTTGCAGTTTACGCTTATCTGAAGGCATAATAAATGAATTCAGATCAATAAAATTGACAAAAAGTAAATGAAAAAATCTTGGAGATAATCTGTCGTTCGCCCAATTTATCAAACTGAATACATCATAACCTAAAACATTATAAATAAGCCTTTTTATAACGCTGTGTAACTGCGTTATTATTCGGATTTATTGGATTGACATTTAATTGCGTAAATTGTATTTGCGTATTTCATCGGCTATTTTCGGAAGATTTATTTTAGAATTTTCTGGTAAAGCGATTTTTATAAACACTATGTGTTTAAATAAAACAGTTTCTCTTACTAATGGTTGTGAGTTATATTATGTGCGTGAATCAAAACGCAGTTTATTTATGTATTTCATGGTTGGACTTACAAAAAGTTTGCATAGGTAGGCAAAGTGCAAAGTTTGCAAAGTGTTCATGTTTTTTTTTATAAGAAAAAAAAAGTTGATAGATACCGTGTTAAATGAAGTAAACTTTCTATAAACTATTCTAATACATTGAAGTGTTAGTTTACGATAAAACAATACTAAAACAGTAATTTATTGACATATTCAATTATAATCCAAGATTTGTTTCATTGAAAAAATCCATAAATAACATCTACTATCAAGACCAATTCACTCCAATTTTCTACCTTTACCATATCATTCACTAATACTATTAAGTCTTACATCACCTAATCTTCCTCATAAACTACGGAAAACATTACCCGATTAGATCGTAATAAGAAAGTGGGATGTTACCGACAATTTAATACTTATTTATCGGCCGACTGTACTTGCTGACCGATTGGACCACTTACCAATTGTACCTATTTCGATTAGGCTCGAGTATTGGTTATCGGGTTTTAGTGAATACTCTATTTGGTAAGGATATAAGGAAGTTTATCAGAAAGGTGCGGTACAGACCATCAAACTGATTTTTTTTTGTATGGGACAGTTGTCCCAAAATTTTTTTTTTCAATTTGATGTTCTGTTAAAACTTCAATACCTACTCGACCCAAATGTATGGGACGGCAATTTTTTTTTTCGCGATTGCGATTCTTGCTCCATGTTTACAGAAAGTGCTTAAGTTGAACTTAAGCACTTTCTGTAAACCTACCCGTGTTCCTTCAGTTGCCTGTTACCAAGGTCCTGGTATCCCATTCCGACTTTCCCGCAACCCTGAAGTAGAGGCGTGCTAGAACAGGATTATTATAAGAACCACACATTGGGATTATTATCCACACATTGCAAGTATTCTTAAAAAAGATCTTAACCCCACTATCACAGCTGTATTTTTCCTTTACACCACGAAATCAATTTATGTTATCACCTTGAAGCTTTTAGAGTTCATTTTAAAATATGTCTTTTGTAAAAGATGGCGCTAGTCGCATTTTACTTTTAATTTATTTATTCATGAGACTTATAATATTTCAAACGATAGTAACATTAAAATATGAGTAGTAAAATATGGAGCACGTGTCTTTATAATTCTCAGAGAATAATGAAGACACGTGATCGTGCATGTGCAGAAACTTTGCAAAGATTGTAGCCAGGTTAAAATGGATGCAAACGGATCAATGCAATCATAAATTTCCTTGACTACTGTTAATTTTGCTCATAGCTTACCTATTTATCTCTTGCTTACCATCATCTGCCTAACCTTTTCTCAAACATGTGGGGGTTGGCTTCAGTGTCACTGGATCCAGCTGAATACTAGTATTTTACATGGAGCAACTAACTATCTGACCTCCACAATCCAGGTTGTGGATAATACGATACCCCTTAGTAAGACTGATTGTCAGTCTTTCAAGCTTCTGACGCCCCGTAACGAGTTAAGTCGTTGGGCTTAGCGCACTTTCCGAGGCACGGAAGGGTCTCCGTATATAAAGATGGTTACCCAGCCACGGACCATCCGCGGCAAGCGTACCTTAACCTGATCGATCGACCCGTGTAGCTATATTACTTTGCCACAAGTCACAAACTCTTGCTTACCAAACAGTTCAATAGTTTGCTCTACTGCTACCCTTCACCACGTCCATTTTCACGAAACTTTTCCCTAAAAAAGCCTTCTAATGGCGCGAGTCCTAACACCTCTTTAACCGCAGTAGGCTAACCACGTACAGACATAACCTAAAGAGTGTTATCAGTAAAATTTATTAAGGGTTGTTTTACCCTTGGTATATTAGGGTAAGTGGGATTTAAGATACAGTCAATTGGAATGATGCTGTTAAAATATCAAATGCTATCAAAACTGGAATTCTTGCTATAAATGTGTGTATCGTGTACGGGTCGATCGATCAACTTAAGTTATGCTTGCCGCGGTTGGTCCGTCAATGAGTGACCATTTTTACACACCAAGACCCGTCCGTGTCTCGGAAAGTACGTAAAGCCGTCGGTCCCGGCTGTCATTTGTAGATATTTGTCATCAGAAGCCTGAAAGTGTAACAACAAGTCTTACCAAGGAGTATCGTGTTACCCAGTAACTGGTTGTGGATGTCACCCCAACATAATTGGGAAAGGCTAGGCAGATGATGTATTTTACTACTTATTTATATTAGACAAATACAGTACAATCGGGATTATTGTAATAATCAATCTTTTTTGTACCATTTCTACATCAACTTCTTACTAACTTTTTTATATTTTTCTATCTTTATCAACTAAAATAAGTTCGTTTAGCTAAATTTATTTAGTGATTTTTGGTGCAAGCGGGCTTTAACCCTGCTGCAGAGCAAATTACCGTAATTAAAATAAGAAAAGTCGCTATTATTTCAAGGCAAAAAATTCCTGTGCCTCCTTTAAAACTACCACAATCTTTCCTCACAACGTCAACCAAAAATAAAAGAAAACTAAGCTCCCTCATCGGAACGTGATTGAACTACCAATTACTAGATTTTCGTATTAATAACATTAGTTAGGATTAATTTCTAATCGGCTTTCCCGCCGCCATCCAGCTCGTTATTAGAATTTTATAAATTAAAACCCTTTTCTGGTCTGAGATTGGCTTCGTTATTTTTCTAGAGAAACTTATGTTCATTTTCTTTCTTAAACTTCAGACGTTCTTGAGGTAATGTTAAAGCTGCTAAGTGCCAATTAGGTATTGTTAGGTTTAAGTATGGTTTTGAAATGAATGTAATGTCAAGCAGTTTTGACAGATGCTTTTATTAAGATAATACTTTTCAAGGGCCCTTTAATGGTCTTAAGGATTAAATCAAGAGAATAGAGAGCAGCATCCAATATCTTCTTAAATGCCAGTTTTATAAGAGCTAACTTTAAATTAAGTCATGGTGAAAAGAGGGTTTAGTCAGCCAGATTGGTTGCTGATTCAAAATTCTAGATGGACATTATTAAGATTTTTCTTTACACAAATGCGTAAAAGACCAATTTCGATAAATATAATAATATAAGTTTATTCATTTTTTTTATAATGATACGTCATGTCTTATATACTATATTTTCTTGTGACACATGATTCAGACATCTGTAGCCGATCTAGGCGAAAGCCTGTATTTCAGCTATCAGCGCCAAACCCAGTAGTTAACACTTAAAAATAGCCATCAAGTAGAGATGTTAACATTTTGTTGAATTCAAATAATAAAAAAGTTGTGATACCATTCACAATAAGTAATAAAATGGACAACAAAATAATTGACGCAGAAAATAAACCATTCACGCTTTCCTTGCTGCTCCTATACCAAAGCTAGAAAAAACTAAAATGTGTACTTTAACGCGTAGGCAGGAACGTACCGAGGCCTCACGAGTACCTCCGACAATTTTCCTTTCAGGAATCGAAGGTTAAACGAAGCGTTCAGTATTTGCCTCCCTCTTTGGAATTGTGGCCAGTAAACCTGTTGATACTTTCAGAAAGAATAGTTATGGATCATTCAAGTACGTGATGGAAATCGTACCTGCCAAAAATATCAGTTGCATTCAAAATGAGAATTAAACAGGAAGTGGGCTTAAAACAGCCACTTTGGCAGAATCGTAATAGGAAAATATTATGAATCATCGTAAAATGTCACAAACTGACAATTCATGATATGATCTGCGTGCGATTCCTATTACGAAATAATTAATCTGTTTGACAGTTTTCTATGGAGATTCGTAAAATGGTCCACACATTATGGATTGCTTTTGTGTCAAATTAGAGGAATTGCTAATGACAGCTGGAAATTCAAGAAATGAATTCCTTCTAGAGGAATTGCTAAAGTGGCCGTTTTAGGCCCCAGTCCACTCAAAGCTGCAATGGGTCTTTCTTTAAAAGACCCTTTCAGAAAAAGCCCTGCATTATTGGACTCGCTTAAAATGCTTGGACTTTCAAAGAGACCATGACTTTTGAGTATATTTTGGCATTTCTCCTTAGGGCAGCGCGGCACGGTTGTCACTGTTAAACAAATATCAACGTTGCGTGCCTAAAAATAAAGTTGAGAATAGATAACCTGAGACGCGCGCCTCTTTCCGCTTAGGACGCGCTCTCGAGCTGATGGAAGTTTATTTATTATCAACTTTATTTCAAGTTATACAAGGTAGATATTTGTTTGGCAGTGACGAATGCGCTGCGCTGCGCCTTGCCAAATGTGCGCCGGCCCTCAGGGATCAGTCAGCTGGGAAATTCCGACGACGAAATATTGACGTGGGAAAGATCTACTCGTCTTCTTTTCGTGGTTAGTGACTAACCTGGTGTCAGGGGTTTCCTGGTATAAGATCTACTTAGAGCCTTAGAACTGTTTAGTGCCTTATAAGCTAAACCTCTTTTAAAATTCCTCTTTATTCACTTACTAATTATTTGAAGAAGAGGAATTCACTGCGGTTTGGATATGTTTGCATGTGAGGGTTATGTCTGTCTGTACACTATAATATACAGGTATCCCCAAGTACGAAAATACTTTATTTCTAAAATAAATAAGCAACGAAATCTTAATTCCATATTTATTTACAAACACGTTCACAGTTGCAGCAACTAGCATTCATAATTCAATCAACGCGTTCTTAACGATAAACAGTTTATACAAAGTGTATTTTCTTTTAGTGTGAGAATATAAACTCGGCTTCATTTCACTGAGAGATTCTTTACAAGTGTACAAAACATCATCTGTATCAGTGACCTCCCTTTTTTTTTTTAGTGAGAAATCATTAAATGACTTCTTCCGCTCTGGGCGGAGTGGCAGGGCGTGTCAGACTTTTACTGACTAAACCCCACTCGTATCCCTTTCGGACTTTCCCGCAACCCTGGCAGATTAGCGACTGCCCTACGCTGCAATTATAGAAGCGCGGTACAGCTTTGGCACCGTTTTAGGAAGGCCTGTACAGTGTACTTAGATTTTGAAATAATAATAGGTACATACATACAAGGCACTTTTGAACGTCAAAAAAAATAAAGAAATAGAACTGATTCTAGTTGCCCCTTCCAAAAGGTAGTTTTCGTATGGAGAAGAATGGGCAAGAAACTCCACCCTTACTCTTTAAAAAAATGTTTTACAATATTTTGTATACATCAATTACATATTATATGTGAAGACGATGCACCCAGAGTAAGATTACTGTACCACAATAGGTAAAAAGAATTAAAACATGGAGCAATGACAAATAAATTAATTGATAGATACATGGTGCTCACATATTTACAAACATTGTAAAACTAAACGATATTACAATATTTCTAACATTTTTACGAGTAATACTAACCATTCAGTGTGTGAGTTCAAGTAATCACACAGTGTAAAAATCTATGACATACAAGTAATAACTGTCAATACAACGCTACTTACTTTGCTGACTGTCAAATATTTTTACTATTTGTTGCTATAACAGCAATAGAAATACACAATCTGTGATTTCAACTGAAATTTCAACGGTCGACCTATTACGGTTCATGAGATACCCGCTGACAGACAGACGGATGGACGGACAGCGGAGGCTTAATAATAGAGTCGCTATTTTCATTGCCCCATGATAATACTCGTTCGTGAATTTCGTTCCATAACTCCATGGGACGGTGTAATCTCAGCGCGGTGGATCTTAAAGCCGGCTGTGATTGGATCGCAGACGTTTTTATCACATTTACTTGCCACGCGTACTCATGGCTGGGAATTTGTGTAAGCAAGAGGATTATGCAGTTAGTTTTGTTATATGGTGGGAAAAATTGTTGGAAGGCAGGTTAAAAACCGTTTTTTCGTAAAGTACTTAAATTGAAGTCGTAAAAAAAGTTTGGAAAAAGGGTTACTATTTTATCTGCCAAATTACGGTATGTAGAAATGAAATGAAATTGTTTATTCTGTAAATAGGATTTATAGGAATCACTTTTACACGTCATATTAAAAATATTAATGAAAACATTACACTCCTTTTTGGGCAGTCGTGTAAGGCTAGATGAGATCGGCGTTTCCTATCTGACAATTCTGAGAAGAAAGGTCGAAAGAAAATCAGAGGTCTCTTTTAAAGCCCAGACACATAGACATCATGGTCTGGCCATATGAGGACCATGTAGATTAGCGTCTGAAATGGTCTTTTGAGGAAAGAACCACACAGATTTGAGTTTGGTTTCTCCTGACTATTTAATTCTACCTGTGACCCATGACACTTCAATATTGACGAAATCAGAAAAAAGTGGAAAAATAAACCACATTCTATCGCTCAAATTGGCTAACTGAAATGTCGAAAATCTTGAATTATTCGTACAAATTCCGAATTAAACTGCAATAACATTGATTAGTTTCGTGACAAAATGCTGATAAATTCACAACTGACACATTATTTCATATTTCCATAATATTTTTATTTTCATTCCCAAGAATAATCGGCCATTTTGAATGTCGATATTGTATCAATCAATCGGCTTAACTTTTATTGCTCAAATCTCTTTATTTATAACCCTACTTATACGTCGAAGATAGTAAGATTTATAATACATCTGAATATTAATATTAATACAGTTACAAACTATGTTATTTTGAGCATTTGTTATATAGGCATGCTAATTGCCTGTCGGTATGCATTTTTTTTTTTTAAACCTTCATACATTACGAGTGCTCTAGAAAAAAATTGTCGTGTTGTGAATTCAACATGTTGAAAAACTAGGCTAATTCATGTGTATTTCGAGCAGGTATTACTGGAGTTTCAATATATGGGTGATAAACAATACATAGGGACTCGTGGTTAAATGATTTCACAGCCGTACGGATTGAATGAAGGTTAAGCTACGGTTGCCGCGGTCGGTTTGTGGATGGATGACCATCCACGAACCATCCATTTCATATCGAGACCCCTCCATGTCTCAGAAAGAAAGCACATTTCCCGGCTGTCAGTCGTAGATTTTTGACAGTCGTTACACCCGTAACGGCTGTCAACTCAGTCAGAAGCAATTCTGACAGCCAGTCTTACCAAAGGTTATTGTGTTACCCAGGAGGTCAGAAAGGCAGTTGCTCCATGTACAACACTGTTCAGCTGCATCCCGTTAGGCTGGAAGCCTACCTCAATAAAATTGGGAAAAAACTAGGCAGATTGATTTGCGGCGACAAACAATACGTAATAATTTTTGAAAGTGATAATTCCTGGGATTATTGCATGGAATTTAGGTGTACTCCACAGTCATAGGCCATAGGGCCTCGTACCTAAATTGCACCATAAGACCAAGTCTTCCACATTCTAAGTTGACGTTTTGAAGTCATAATTTCATTCACCAAAGAAATGTTATATCTATAGACGATAACATAATGACCTAATGGCTTTCTATCTAAACAACAATTATTAATAAGACCCTAAAAGCTTAGGCTATCTAAATACATAACACAGGCCTTATTTAAACCCAAACTCGACACACCCTAACACATACATACAAGTAAAATGTACGTACATTAGAATTTCACAATCGTTCCCGACTCACTCACTAATGAAGCGACTGTCCGTCGTTTGTCAGTCACGGTTTGTGACACGGCCGTATCGATCTTTGGTTATTTTAAATGTAATGAAATGACTTTTGGAGGATTGATATTTTAGTCAGACTGCCTCGATGGTCCAGTAGTCGGCTGAGCATGAGGTCCAATGTTTTCCCAGGTCGTCATTCCAACGTAGCGCTCGCGGGGCTCGCGCGTAGTGTCACTGTTCTAATCTAACCTAACCTATTTAGTTGGAGTGCCCTAATAATTGTATTACTATATCGTGCCCGTATCATAGTTATATTCCTAGATAGTTATGAACCGCTTTCATTCCCTAGGGATATAACTATATCACGGTTATAGCCATCTTACTGTGACATGTTCATAACTACGGTTGAAAGCAAACTTTAATAATCAAAATGAGTAAGGTCTAGCTTGCTAAAGGCTAGGGCTACTTAGCAACCAACACTGAAATACTAGCGGTTGTACAAATATGTAGAATTAACATAACATGACCCTTTCGTCCCTAGGAGACTTATGAGGGATAGGCAGATACTAGAAATATATAGCAATTTAATATTACAAGGGATCTTTATGAAACGGCTTGGGAAGTACTATCATCGTATATTAAATATACGAACAGAAATCTACTGCAGAATTAATACCGTGTTTCATATTCAGGGTAAGTGATTGAATTGAACTGTAACAATGGTTTAATTGGTACCCATTGAAAAGTAAGAATGACTGTTAAAATATAAAAATGTGATTTATGTTGGACCTAAGCTGATCTCGATCAATGAACTACAAAGCTTGCTTCAAAGTTCTATCGCCTGCAGTAATGAGTGGGCGAGATTATTAAGTATGTAATCTGCTTTGGCTTTTGCCAACTATGTTGGGGTCGGCTTCCAGTCTAACGGGATGCAGCTGAATACCAGTATTTTACATGAAGCGACTGTCTATCTGACCTCCACAATCCAGTAACTGGGTAATACAATACCCTTTGGTAAGACTGGTTGTCAGACGATAGGGTTTCTGACGACCCGTAACGACTGTCAAAGATCCATGACTGTCAGCCGGGACCATCGGCTTAACGTGCTTGCTTAGGCACGGAGGAGTCTCGGTATTTAAAGATGGTCACCCATACACAGACCAAACCCGGCAAGTAGCTTAATATGAAGGATCGACCCGTGTGGCTGTTATTCCTTAGCCACGAGCTCCTCAACCCTGTTATAAGGACCTAACAGACCTAAAGACAGAACTCGCACATAAGAGAAATACATTCGAATTTCACTCGTCTCACTAATGAAGCGGCCGTCAATCAGACCGTTTGTCTGCCCGTCATCCGGGCCGGTACAAATTAGTGACAACTCCCCGCCCGAGTATTAACGATCTTGTCTGTACGGTGTGAGTGGCGGCTTCACATGCTGCTTTGTAATTAATGGAGCTATTGTTGGTAAAAAGGTGTTATCAACATGTGTTAGTTGTGTATGAAAAGATTGGATTAATGGTAATTTCTGGATTAGAGTTGGTGTGCCTTTTTGTTGTAACAGTCAAGGGAATCAATAGCTCGTGAGCTCGAGGAGCTCATGGCTAAGTAATAACAACCACACGACCCGTGTGACTGTTATAACTTAGCCATCCATCAGGGTAAGCTACGCTTGCTGGTTATCTTTACATATCGAGACTCCTCCGTGCCTTGGAAAGCACGTTAAGCCGTTGGCCCCCCTGTTATTTGTAGATCTTTGACAGTTGTTACGGGTGGTCAAAAGCCCGAAAGTCTTACAACCAGTCTTACCAAGGGGTATCGTATTACCCAGTTACTGGGTTGTGAAGGTTACATAGGCAGTCGCTCCATGTAAACTACTGGTATTCAGCTGCATCCGGTTAGACTGGAAGCCGACCACAACATCATTCATCATTCTCCTGCCCTTATCCCAATCTATTTGGGGTCGGCGCAAGCCTGCGGAAGCCGACCCCAACATACATAGTTGGGAAAAGGCTAGGCAGATGATGAGTCAAGGGAATCAATAATCTCATGCATTTAATAGAATTTTTGCATCGTAAAGAAGAATTCATGAACTGCTTGGTCATAAAATGGTATACTACACTGAATCAAAGGTACTGCCGAAGGTGATAATGACATAAAGATCTGTCTAGGGACATTAGTTTTAGTGTCCCATGGGAAGACCCATCTCTCAGAGAGATATTTTATGGGACTTCTGGAATTTTACGGCCCATTTCTTCGTATTGAATTTGTCCATCGAGTAGATATCGAGAAATAGATTACAGTTAGATAGTTTGAGATATGAAGCTGAGTGGTCTTTCTGTCGGCCGTCTTAATTTCTAATAACTTGTTTAAGGACGCGAAATTCAATTTTTCTTACGTTTTTTGCAATTTGCAGGTCAGTATCAGGTTGTACTCGTATGTTGATCTAAATATTATTTGCGCTCGTATTAAATATGGATTTACAGAATTATAAACATTAAAATCAGCAATACAACCCTCTAAGTTCATGAAAGTGCCAAATGTCATGATTTCATGAAATAGTCATTCAATACACTTACATGAGCTTAGAGAGTCGTATTGCTGATTTTAATGTTTAGAATTCTGTAAATTCATATTTGTTACGATCGCTAATAATATTTAGATTAACATACAACCTGATACTGACCTGCAAATTGCAAAAAACGTAAGAGACTTTGAATTTCGCGGGCTACCTTAGCGCATCAACCTTAAGCATTCATGACAGTATTATTCGTTTCTTAGCCAATCAGCAGAGAACGGTCATTAGTAAACCTACGTTCAGTAGCCATTTATTTACACCCCAATGAAGACGATAATATTTCTCAATCAGCAGCAAAAGCAACAATTACTGCAATCGCCAATTAAAGCGATAAAAAATAAACAAGTAGATACAAAAAATACTCGTTACAGCATCGTATCACGTTATTTACTTTATGCAAATAAAGGCATACATAAATAAAAAATGAGAATATTTCTCTACAGAAACTGCATGAGATTACTTTTAAGAATAATGGCGGTCATAATTTGCGCCGGCTAGTCGGGAAATTAAATGTTGTCCCATCGGTAGATGAAGCTTCGAAAGGGGGAATGGTTTGCATGGCAAGGCTTTTGTTTAACAAGTTTAATGCTGGTCGAATGAAAAAGTGATATTATTTAAAAAGAACAGGATACAGGAAAACCACTGCTAAACTTGGACCCCCAAATATACGATGAAGGGTTACAAGAGATTTGATAGACACGATAAACTACAAATGATGGTTATGGGCACACACGACATGACTTCGATCATCAGTGATATCAATTTTCGTTTGGGGATTACATTAGAAAAATTTCAGTAACAGCCCTGAGTCTGGATTTCATCTTTATATGATGCTTACATGTGGCCGAATTCCCTACCTACTTAAATGTAATGACATGGAAATAGAACTTATTTAATTTTATGAAATCTATTATCCATATGTGGCCAGTTATTCTTCTTTACCATCATCAGAACAAAGAACTCTAACATGACCATGATCACCCTCAGCATATTATCAAACACGCCTTGATTAACGTATTCCGTTGTCCTACATAGATACATAGCTACCTCCATCGATTGTCTGGTTCTATCAATAATTGCTTTTAATCATTAACCGGCTGTGTTTGGACGGGCCGCATTCCCTAATTGGCTTTAGTGTGGCACTGACTTAGTGTGTAAAGGATTAGTGATGTACCTACTAGCCGATTGATTGGGATTAGTGTTGTGATCGGGTTTGACTTGTGATTGTGACTTTGGTGATTTTAATTATGGTTTCTCTTGTTTGTGATCATTATGGTTTTGGTTACAGGATGGCCTGTTTGGCCATTTATATCTATTCCAATTCGCCTATGATAGTCTAGAAACGAGAGATTAAAAAAAAAAAAAAATTGTCGTTTTGTGAGTTTAAATTTTTTGGTTTTTAGCCTATGTTGTCCTACTATAGGGCAAAGGCCTCCTTTTCTTCTTCCATGAATCTTATTCATAATATATTTTTGCCAACGTTATTAATTTCTTAAGTTAAATATTTATAAGAATTCTTATATTCATTTAAAATTTTAATTAATTCAGATTTTTGTTTACTTATTATGCTGTTGAATTATTACTTACTTATTTTTGCAAAAAAGATGCCTAATCTTTTATTAATAAATACGACCCTTGTGTATCTATTTGAGCTATTTCGTTGAAGAAATCTTATTAATGCAAGGATTAAAACAATTTTTAATTAATTAACTTAGTTCGATGAAGCTAAAACAAAATTGGTAACAAATAATTACCATGTCGTCTGAAGGGCAGAGGTCGTTTATTTGGTTGACCCTGGTGAGATTAAAACTATGAATGAGGTTTTTATTGAGAGACAATAAGTTAGGTATAGACTGATTTATGAGCTTCTTCTAGGGATAGATAAAATGGAAAATGGTTTGAATTCGTTCATGTTAGGACTGAGTTTATAATTAATTGTTTTTTTTATGCTTCGAAAACCCATATCTTATCTTATGAAGTTAAAACTATTCGTACAAAATGCTTTCTCATTCAATAATATGACACATAACATCACGCCTGTATCCCCCGAAGGGCTAGGCAGAGGTGTACCTATAGTACTTCCACCCACATTTCGCCAGTTTTGTTTAAGTCCCATGTAATAGAGGCGAGCCTATTGCCATCCTAACTAATACTTTGTTTGCTTGTGACGCTTTCACGCTAAAATAGCTGAACGGATTTAGATGAAATTTGGCACATGGGTAGACCATAACCTAGAATAGGATATAGAATACTTTTTATTTCAATATTTCCTCGGGATCGAGACTTACGCGGGTGAAACCGCGGGGCGCAGCTAGTTAAAAGAACAATATTGTTAGAGACTTAAAAGCTTTTCCCTTACCTTCCGTAATTACAACAAACTATAAAGATGTAACATTGTTACTATCTATTTCAAGTCGATGTTACTACAACTTGTAGTTTCGAGTTCGACCGGTAACCGCTCGGTTCTCAGCTGGGGCACATACGTAATCTTAGTTCCGACGCTCTCCTCTAATGGACGATATGTGGACGTATCGATTAGATAGATTAGTGTAAGGAGCAACACTGTACATGTAAACTAAAGACTTGGTGAATAATTGTTTAGTATGCAAGTAGGTAAATGTATTTGAATATTTACGTAGATGTCTTTAAATATTTTCGTAAATGTATTTAAATATTTTCGTAAATGCATTTAAATATTTTCGTAAATGTATTTAAATATTTACATAAATGTACTTAAATAATTACTAAACATGAAAATTACGTAAAGAACAAAGAACGGAGAGAATTTAAAGCAATGAAAACAAATATACAAGAGATTAGAGAGAGACATGGGAACAAAAATAACTAGTAAGTTTTTCTCGATTTGCATTGCAAAGAAGTAAAAATTGAATAAATAGCACGAACCAGAGCCCAGACAAAGTTACATTCTATCAGCGATAATGATTTTGGAAATTTTCAAAATATATTGGATTGACATAGGTAAGCGATTGCCACTTGTGTATGCTCTCTGGCCTAAACTAAAAAAAATACATCTCAATGTTATTCCTTTGTTTTATTAGCTAAGTGAAAAGCTAAAACATGGTAACAGCCTAAACTAAAGCAATTAAGTTAATTTAGCACCAAAGCAATGTGATACCTTGTTTGGCTCAAACATTACCATATTTAATTTAAAGGGTTAAGGTTGGTAAAACTGCAGTACAAATGACAGGTTAAGGTTTTTTTGTGTAGTATACAAAATTTCTACAGTCACCTTACACGAACGTAGGAGCTGCAAAAAAAGAAGTCACAAAAAAAGATGTTTTAACATTTAATAAGAACTTACAAAATCTTAGTGGTTTGGTTTCATCATCATCATTTCAGCCGAAAGGCGTCCACTGCTGGACATAGGCCTCCCCCAAGCACCGCCACATCGACCGGTTCTGTGCTTCTCACATCCAGCGGATTCCTGCGACGTGCTTCCTTCACCAGTTCATCAGTTCACTTTGCGGGGGGCCTTCCAACGCTACGTCTTCCATTACGCGGTCGCCACTCCAGAACTTTTCGGCCCCATCGGCCATCTGTTCTGCGAGCAATATCTACCACTAACTACCACTTAAGTTTGCCAATACTTCGGGTTATGTTGGTTACCAGGTGGTTTGGTTTAAAAACAAATAAATATATTTTTCATTCAAATATTATGTATAGTATAACGTATACTTTAAACTTAATCAAAGAGATTAATCTCTGATTAAAGGAAAAGATCTGAAATGATCAAAACGAAGTACCCAGGCATCAATCGTGCGTATTATCAAATTTCGTAGACTGTCTGTATGCAGAAAAACATTTAAAAGCAGTCTAACACTCAAAATAAAGCTTGATTTATTGTTTAAAACACACATTTGTACTTGTCCATAAGGCTTTTCAGTATCACAACTTCAAAATATTGAGGTTAAAAGGCAAGAGTAGTTCAAAAACCACTCGTCACTTCCATTTCGCCATAGATTTGGGCAGCGATAGGACCCTGAAATGGATTTCAAGGAACTTCCCGCAGTTTTTTGTAGCTACGAGCGGTTAGTCACGAGAACGCCTCGTTTAGGTGTTCGAAACTGAGGTAGGAAGTCGGTGATACTGTCGATGATAGTAAACCAAAGTATGACTACGGATTTGAAGGTTTTCGAGACAGAATGTGTTATTCTAAAATAGGAGTATGTTGAGTTGTTCCTGAAATCTGAATATAAATAAAACTAACGTTAGATATCCTTCCTGCTCGTACATGTGACATTTTATTTGTTTTTGCGTTACTCGAATTATTGCGGAAATATTTTTTTTTAGAAACAAAATTATTTATTTACATTTTTAAATGATTTAAATATTTATTTTATTACATAATTTAAAAACTAACAAAGACTTATAATATCTATAATAATAATTATGTACAAGGGAAAATTATCAAAGGGCATCAAAAAAATTCGTCCGCATCGCTGTCAACAGGAAAAGTGCCCAAAAGGCTGGCAGCATTGCCACGTTGTATGGCAATGCTGCTTCTTTGCCCAAAAAATAGGCCAGCCCTCTGGTCACGTGAAGAGTTGACCAAGCGTTTGGCGATGTCTTGAAACAAAAACAATGTTTTGACTAGCTTAGAATAAACAAACCCAAACATGGGTCCACTTTTTGATGAAATCAAATCAATCAAACTACCTTTCCAGCTAGTCACAACACATGCTTTTACCAACAATTCCAATACCCACAAATTACAAAACCAACCTAAAAAACGAAGCACAACAAACACAAAATTAAATAACACCATCGATATGTATCTGCCAATAATTCCTAGACACGAACCAATTACGGTTTCCAATAAAAGCCGACCAAACAAAAAACACCAGACAACATACCCTTAATCTTTGTTGACTGGGGCCCAATTAACTCGGTCGGTTAATGACGCGAGTTTACCCACGCGACCATATTGCCACGTTTAGGGAGTATGCACATACAGCAAACGATGCGCTAGAGGACTAAGTTGACTGGAAGCCAACTTGGAATGGCTCGGGGAATAACAAACTAAACTATAATGTACACAGAATTTGAAACCCAGTAATATCTTGTGAACAGAAATTAATATGCTACTACTCA
This sequence comes from Lithophane socia, assembly GCA_947522985.1. Lineage (NCBI taxonomy): Eukaryota > Metazoa > Arthropoda > Insecta > Lepidoptera > Noctuidae > Lithophane > Lithophane socia. The sequence goes on along the minus strand of OX383270.1, from coordinate 1,516,062 downwards.
AAGATTTACAGATTCTATTACGTTTATCGTGGGATTTTATTGCTCATTACACTTTTTTGCGGAACTTACCCGGTAATAACCGAAGCAAATCAAAGTGTATTCTCTGGCGGTTTGTCACTTTGGTTACCATTGCTACCAGTTTAATCACTCTTAATAACTTACTCCACAGCAAAACAAAACTATCGATATTTCTAGAATAATAAGCAGAAAGCAAATTGATGAAGATAGAATTGACGAAGCAGTACTCCTAGCAAATAATTCATTGTACTAGTTAAGAACCAATTCAACCTATTTCAAATTCAGACTCACCTCGATGAACTGCCAGCTCTATGTGCATACAGCCTTAGCGTAACAGTAATCATAGTCAATGATAACGATTCAAGGAAATTGTACTGTTTGTTTGATTTTGACGTGGATGGGACATTAATTGCGTATGTCGGGTGTTAGGACAACACCGATAGACTGCTCATATTTGTTGGATTATGTGGTAAGGGTTCTAAGAATATGCGATTTGGTGTTATTGTTCTTGTCAGTGATTATATCGTTGGCCTTATTCGAAGGACAATCATGAATGCTGTACTTCGTAATAATTGAAAGCAGTAGGTATATTTCTATTATTTTTATTTCGCTTCAAAGATTAAGTCCTGAATCCCGATTCTTTGTTGGTCCAGTATTCTTAAATCTTTTTGATTAGAAATAATCATCATGTTTACTGAATATTATAAGATTAGAGGGACAATATTATCAATATTATCCATTTTATGTCTAACATTCTGATCACTGCACAGCGAATTGCTCAGTACACTTAAGTATTAAACCATTTCTACGTAAAGTACTCCTAGCCCCCAACTATTCATACATCACATGCAAATCCCAAGAGATTAAAAAGGCACAAACTTTTTAATGATTAGACCTCAAATTACGAGAGCTTAGTATTGGAATCTAGCGAAAGTTTTGTTGCAAACAGGAAGCTGTCCAGTGAAAAGTTCTTAATTGATCTATTGATAACGCTTTTAGCTCTAACTTGTTCGGGCAGTGTTGGATGGTTTTGTTTTGTTACTTTAGGTGGTTCCACACTCGTAGTAGAGGAGCTCGTGGCTAAGTAATAACAGCCGCACGGATCGATCCATCAGGTTAAGCTATGCTTGCCGGGGTTGGTCTGTGGATGGGTGACCATCTTTACATACCGATACTCCTCCGGGCCTTGGAAAGCACGTTAAGCCGTAGGTCCCGGTTGTCATTTCTAGATCTTTGACAGTCGCTACGGGTCGTCAGAAGCCCGAAAGTCTGACAACCAATCTTACCAAGGGGTATTGTATTACCCAGTAACTGGATTGTGGAGGTCAGAAAGGCAGTTGCTCCATGTAAAATACTGGTATTCAGCTGCATCCGGTTAGACTGAAAGCCGACCTCAACATTGTTGGGGAAAGGCTAGGCAGATGATGACTTTAGGTAGTAGTTGGTAGGTATGGAATTTGTGGAATGAATAGTTCTCATACCCGGGATACGAATGAAGAAGAAGTTATCATAATCATCATCTACTGCTCGACTTAGGCCTGTCTTTGCTTGTACCGACCCCCATGGTGCTGTTGTGCCAACCACATTTAGGTTTCACATCGTCACAATATCGTCCGCCCATCTCGCCGCCAGATGACCGAAAGGACGAAGAAGAAGTAGAAAAAAAATTAGTTGTAAATGAATGACATGAATGTAAGGGCTGGATAATTATTGGTTAAATAATCTTGAAACTAGCTTGATAATGCAGAACATGAACTTCCTTGTGTAAAGTGATATGTATGGTCGTTGTGACTTTCTTGGAAAACAATCATAGACTTTCATCTAGCGAAGGTAAAAGCCAACAAAGGTCTTGTCTAGGACATTCCCATGAAATAGAACTAAGGCTTCAAAGAACTTTTTGAAGCTATATAATATATTTTCCTTCGTGTTCTCTCGTATAGATCTTTATCTTTTCTTGATATATCTGTCGCAGGCAGATTGTATGATTCACCATTATACAAACGGCGCCGTCCGTTTACAAACGCTTGCAAATATGCAAAATGCCGTAGGCAAATGGAAATTACCTATTGTCACTATATTATGATATGCATTTGACAACATTTGGTGGGCAATTCAAACGCCGTTTACAAAATGCCGCGGTAATTGAAGTTCTATTTCTTAACACGCGGCTTCTAATCATAACAAGAAAAATGGCCACGTGTAGTAGTTTTGTAACCAAGAAAAATATTGAAAATAGTGTAAATTCTACGTGTGCAAAGGACTTTTGGATTATAATTTACTCTTATTTTATGACTTCATAGGTTCCTGGTTGCTGGAATAAAGTCTAATTTGTCCAACCTGTGGTTTATGATAGTCGCCCTACCATAAAAATCAATGTCAGAATGATAACAATTGAACGAGTTGCCAGTTTGCCTTCGGCATTTTGCATAACTGCGAGCGTTTGTAAACGAATCGCGTCGTTTTTATAATGACATGCATGCATGAATCATATAATCTGCCTGCGACATTATCCAATACAACATCAATTTCTCCGTCTTTTTGTCACATGCAAGTGTTGATTTTTATAGTTTTCTATTGTCAAAATCAACACGTGCATTTTTACAGTTTTCTATGATCTTTCACACTAAATCTTTAATGTTATTCAAAACTGGCAAAACATAAGATTTAAGCTTGAACAATCTTTAAATTATGAAAAATTCTAGACATGCCTCGATTATTAATTCATCCAATAGGCCACAGTGGGGTCCTTCCGTGTTATATTAAGTTTAATGACCGAGCGCTGCGAGAAGTTATTCTTAAGTTGCAGAATAATGGGGACATAATTCGTTTTCACTGTATAGGTATTTTATATAGCTGCCTCGTTGGTGAACTGGCAACCGCTACTGCTGAGCATGAGGTATTGGGCTCGATTCCCAGGTCGGGCAAAATGTTATTAGGTTTTTCTATCTGGAATTACTCAGTAATAGCTTGGAGTCTGGGTTTGTGCCCGTACTCTATTATATGGGACTTAAACATAATTGTCGAAGGTGTACTATAGGCACATTGTTACCCAACTCTTCAAGGAAACAAGGCATGATGATAAGTTTAAGAACCTATTACCTAAGATTGTTAAGCCTTTTCTAAATATAGCTCCGTTTGATCGATTATATTTAGTACCGACCCATTTTGATCAATCCGAACAATATCAAACAAGGTCGAGATTTCTACGGTATCCTCTACCCCTTGAACCAAATACCGCCCTTACCTTTTTCAATGGGGTACCCTTGAAAATTACACGAAATCTCCTGCTCCTTATGTAGTCCCTTTAATACTCTTGGTCTAAACAGAGCTCTGAGTGGCATTAATACGTATCCCGTTGACAAGGACAAGCTTCTAGCATTAATACGCTATTAGATTGGAAGACCACGGCGGTGCATAAATAATGGTAGATTTCCATCCTTCTAACAATAGGAATCCTATCGCGATTTCTATTGTTGGCCGCTATGGAGTGGCCGTTTTATTTTGTTTGTGGTCGGAATTAATTATCTGAATTAATTCCGACCTTTCGATTACGATTCTGATTATTTTGTTATCTAATTCGGAAATGTTACTATGATAATGATATTGATAAAGAAATTAGTGTTATATAATAACATATTCAATAAAAAAAACAAAGAATATTACGAAAACAAAAAGATTAGGGAACAAAAAATGTTTGTCCACAATCTCTTACTGTTATTAATTACACTATAAAAAAGATTCGGGCAAAAACTCTTTTAAACTAAGTCTTTTTAGTACTCTTCACAGACATTGTGATAGCTTTAACAAAAAAAAAATGAAAGCCCACGTTACAGTTTCATACTTTCTGTTATTGCCTGAATGTGGGTTATATGCGTCGTTACAGCGCTGTCGTTTAGAAATATTATTGCTTTCGTGTTATTTCGTGTCACTGTCTCGTTTATGGTTTTGATCTTTGTAGAATTAGTTACGGTTGAAATGGTAGGAATGTTAGCCATAACGTGTGTGTTCCAAATGTTTTAATACACGTAAACGCCTGGCTTCTTCATCATCGCCATTGGTAATGGTAAATTCCTAGAAAAGTGTCCTTAGTGCTCTCTGAACAATTCCCGGCATAAGATATGTCACCCCTTCTTTCTTTATGGATATAAGGGCGACTATATTTTTGCTTACAAGAGGAGGACAGATGAGATTCAACATGAAGTAGATATCTGTTTATGTAAATCATGCAGAGAGACGTCTTACTTTTTCTTTATTAGTTGAAATGTTGGAATTTTAGGAATCATATTTATGTTCTAGATTTGTTATTAGTATGAACATGTACAATGTCTCCATAGCTTGCAGCAGCCTGTTTATTTTATCATTGTGACTGTTTTTACAGTTACGATCATAGGATATGTCACCTTCACCCCATGGGTATCATCAATGGCGAGGTATGACTCTCGAAGTTATGTTACGGATCCTAATTTACCGAATGGTATGATAGCCTGTTCATCAAACGAACCATCAAAGTTAATGTTGGCACGTCAGTCACGTCTCAATTTGTTTTTATTTCCCATCAAGACTTTACTGTTTTTCACAAATTACACCTAAACATGTTGTTCAAGTAAAACTTGCAGGAAATGACAGCAAACAAGCTTGAACATTGAACAGGCTTCGTGCAAACAATATCATGTACTTTCACGAACTTGTCTCGAAGTTTCAGCAATTATTACTTGACAGGGGACCAAGTTTCAGGGCGGTAGGTACCTTATAGCGAATATTTTCAGATCTTGTTTAATACCGTATTGATATCAGAATGAAAGCTCTTGTTGGTTATTAATAAAGTTTTTGAGAGGATTATTATTAAAATGTAATATTCTAGAACTTTGGAACTTAAACTAAGTTATTCATGTGGCCTTAAGAATATTTTGGTGGCGGTGTGGAGATTGCTACAGAAATTGGAATGTATCTCAATTGAACACAAAAACCAATGCCATTATTTCTACATTCTATGAAGATCTTGTTCAGAGGTTGATTATCGCACCTATTGGTTAGTTGGTAGGATAGTCCATCAGAATATAAATATAATGTCACCTTATTCTAGATACAAACTGTTGCTTTACAGAAGCAGCCAACTATATATACCCGAGGGAAAGGATGAACCGACCATTCCATTCGTTACAAACCTTATACCCAAGTAAAACATAGATAAGTACTTATCTTAAGTTAAACACAAATTCCTCGTTTTAATATCGAACATCTGAAACTAGGTCCTGAATCAGCAGTAACCACAGTTGAGGCAAGACTCCTGAGAATGCAGTAACATTCATTACATGAGTTCCGCTTACCAACCACAGGTGCTCCTGTGGAGTTCAATTTAGTTTAGCATTTCTTGCGATCTAGACGTTTCGCTAGATACTTATTTCTTCTGGGATTTAAGGGGTCTATTCATAAACGATGATTAAAGTTAAATAATGATTAGCGACTGTTTAACCATACCTTTTTGACGTTTGAACGTCACTTAACTTTAATCATCGTGTCATGTCAAGGTTTTAACTAGTACGTTGTAATACTTTTCCTTTGCATAAATAACATAAAATAACAATCCTTTCATTGTTAATTATACACAATTGATCTTTTATTCTTATCTGTAAATGCATTATGCTGAAGCTTTCACAGGGAGGAAACAAAAAAATAACACAATACCTAATTAATGCAAAGAAAACTCGCGAAACAACACGATTTAAAATTCCCTCAACACTGCACAGAAAAAAAAGCGCTAATTACCATTCCCCCCGAAACCAATAACAAAATTAACATCGCTATATTCAAATTGGGCGTAAAAAGGAAGCTGGTAGGAAGCACCAATGAATAATACTCGTAACGTATTGCTACCCTGCCAATTTCCTGCGGTTGGCAGCGGATCCCGAATACTGGGCTCCCAGTTCCCCGTTGTATGCTTAACCGCGTTATCTATTCAGGAATTGATTTGTGTTTGTGATAATGGAAGGTAGTGTACGTCTACATGAATATGGGAGCAGGTGTGGTTTTTGGCAAATTTTAGGAGTACTGGTCCTGTATAGTCTGTCCGTAGAAATTATGAGAAGTTACAGCCACGGTCATAATAAGGGATGATTTATTAATAATGGCGAGACATGTGTAAAAAGGAGTACTATGTCATAGTCTTTAGTCATAGTCATCTATGGTTAAGAGATTCCAATCATCACAGTAAACATAACATTTAGATATTACAAGTAAAAAATAAAACATAAACATCATTTGTGAAATATTATGCAAACATAAATGACAAAGTAAAACCTGTCAAAATGTTATTGCTCTAAAAAGCGGAAGTAAAACCCCCAACAGTGATTAATCATTAAAAGTTAAGTTGACAAAATAAAACAACATTTTACTCCAAAACTTTGATCGAATCATCTTAAAGTTCCAAACATTTAACTTATTAATTTTCAAAAAATCAAACAGAAAAATAACAAGTTCCATCCGTTTAAGTCCAATAAAGGTTTTCAAATAAAATGAAAAGTTGGACGGTAATCACAATGAACTCCGATAACTGAGCCTTTAGGGATCCTTCGCAAACAGATGTATTTGTTCAATGTATAATGAAGACTGAGTTAGTTAGGGATCAAGTTTTGGAATCCCGAGGGCGCGTCGAGATGAGATCTTGCAGGTTCGAATTGTTCGTCTACTGTTTGAAGAGTTAGAATTTGAATTGATGCTCAGCTAATTATTGTGGGTATGTCGAACTTCCATGTAAATGGAGTAGCTATAGATAGGATTTCTGAGGGTTGATCAGATATCAGAGCTGAGAACAATAATGGGTCTTGTTCTTGTGTGATCGTCATTTAGTGAAACAAGATAAATGCTTCACGAATAGATCATATTACAGAACGGAGTAATTTAGCCATTTTTATTGTATCGCGTTCTGAAACAGAGAAATTGAGCATAAAAACCTTACAATTTCTAAATTAAAGCTTTGAATTTCGTTCACGAATAATTTAGCAACCATGAACCCTTAGAGTCCTTAAAATCTTGATGACAAAGTTAAATAAAGCGAGAAATAATCCGCAAAATGAGTTTTAAAATTCTGAGTTCAACGTAAACTTTGGATATTTTAATTTTGTCTTGACAAGGCATAAAATTACATTATTCATTAAATATCTGGTAATACTGATGCATAAAATTATGATTTCTTTCGATATTTAGTCAGACGGATGGATCGTAATAGTAGCCTAAAGTATCTTTTAGGTTTTTTTTTGATTCATCAATATGGCTTCTAGATAAACCTAATCAAATTGATTTTCATGAATATGACATTCATAATGACATTTTTACTGTAATCAGATATTATCATCATTATTACTGACATTCGCATATGCATCAACCAATCTACCAGTTTTACTATTTCAAAAGTCTAGCCTTTAATTAAATCTAGCTTATCCTGGTCGAATACTAAAACAATTTCCAGATACACAAATGATTGGTACTAAAACAGAAACGTAGCTGAATTTATTAATCCTCAAATTAAACGACATATGCCAACGTTGCGATTGGTCCAGAATATTCAGAATGTCAATTCGTACTCGAAACAGGATGAAATTAAATCCATTTTGAACGACACTCGTTAATACTCTAAAACATGCAATTTGATCAATTGGACACAAAGCGATTTTAACTGTTTGCTTTTGTTTAGCAAATGTTTTTGAAACGAATGGTAATTACGTTTTTGATGTTGGTTTTTGGGCGTCATCAATGAATTTGTTTAACGTAATTTCTCGTGGGTACATGTTACAGTCGAGTGAATTCGTAAACAGCGTTTATATCGTTAACAAATTACATAGAACGCAATGTCCTACAATATGAGCAATCCTATTATTCTTTAACATAGCGTGTCCTATTCACACGATCAAACTATAATGCTCTGACAATAGCCACATGAAGATCCGTCAAGATGGATAGTCATAACCATGCAGTCCGATGATTGACGTCCTTTCAAATATCTCTGCTTATTTCTCCAAGGGATCGGTTCTCCATACTTCATCTCCATAAGGGTGACCCTTGAGAAAATCGCGTACACAAACCTCCATAAACCAAACTTTATGTCCTTGAAAAATATGAGTGCCATGGCCTGAAAGTGCCTGAAACATATTCATATGATCGTAGAGGCAGTAAAAGTTAAAGCAGAACAATAAAACGGGTAGTTTTATGTTGGTTTTATATCGTCGACAGGTGAGCCTGGGGGATGTTCCTATATTTTATCGTCCGGAACTGAATTCCGTACACAAAAGAATCTATGAACGTTATACGAATACCGGAGCTTACGAAGACAAATATTGCTTTGAATGCATCTCGAACATATTATCTGGAATGTTTGAAATTCATGGTTTGATATGAAATATACTTGAATTTTCTCGAGTGTGTTTATATAGCTTTAAATTCCTTTTTTATATTTCTTTTAATCTCGAGCTTAATGAAGCTGAGCTTAAACCATGCTTCGCTTAATGAAGTAAAACATGGTTTATGTGTCAAAAGTAGTGAAGCAACAGGAGCGTATGGCTCCTTAAATTTAGGAGCTGTCATTTCCTTAAGCAGATATATGAAACTTCACTTTTCATGTTCATTTATTTCTTTCGTGAAGTGAAACGTCTGAACACAAAATGAATTAAATGCAAACTTTAATTTATTTGTGACCCGATCCAATGATATTGTATTTCGGCACAATTTTGTCGGTGTCGTGTGAACGTGCAACAAAAAATCCACATTCACTCGAGTAACGCGTCTGATATCAGCTTTAACAGAATATTTTCTTTTGAATAGTGTACTATTTTAAAGTTTTACGGTCGCGAAATAATTTTAGCTTGGACCATTAACTTGTGAAACGACTATACTTGCACGTTTTTATTTCCCCTCTGGATACGCCGAGCTAGTGGGTGACGAGTCTTTAAAGTCGCACTCACTAGATCTTTATAATGATGAAATCTTTATGTGACAGCTATTACAATTTCATTTCTTGGATTGCGAAGGACAAAGTCGAGGAAATATTATAAAATCGTAAATATGTGGAAATGCATAATGACTAAAAGATTGATGAATATAATGAATTTTGATGGATGGATGGTGTGACGAATGACATTATTATGAAATAGAAGGGAATTAATGATAGCTTGACGGTTGACAGGGAAGAATGGAAACAGAAAAGGTGTTGCACCGACCCCAAGTAACATGGGACGAGGGCAGCCAGATGATGAAGTGGAAATGTAGACTAGGGATCAGAAGGCCATTTTCAGCACATGGCCTTCTGATCCCTAGTCTACATTTCTCCTATTAGATGATCGTCCTTTGAAAATGTCAGGTGTGTAATACCTGCAACCGTTCCATACAATCATATCAACAATCAATCAACATCGAACTTGCGACCCGCCCGTAGCTCGCACGGTTTTTGCGACTTGACAATATATCGAGATTTCTGTGCTTTCTCTAAATTACATATATAAACAACTAGCTGATGCCCGTGGCTTTGCCCGCGTGGATCTCGGTTATTATATACTAAAACCTTCCTTGAGAACCACTCTATCCATTGGTGAAAACAGCATGAAAATCGGTGCAGTAGTTTTTGAGTTTATTGCGAACAGGACGCCAGAAAGACGCGGCGGAGGAATTTGTTTTATTATGTAAGGATAAGGATACACATAAACCATTAGGAAAACCGCATCAAAATACGTTGCTTAGTAAAAGAACAACGCAGTCAGACAGACACACACGAAAAGTGACTATAATTTATATGTATAGAAGATGCATGAATAAGTGAAGCGCTCGAGTAAATTCTGTAATATCGCCAATATCAACCACCTTGTGGATGATTAAATAAATCTATATTTTCAGACTGCCTCGTTGGCTCAGCACGAGGTCTTAGGTTCGATTCCCAGGTTGGGCAAAGTGCTATTGGGTTTTTCTATTGGAATTTCTCGGTAGCAGCGCGGAGTCTGGATTTGTCCCCGGTTGACGGCAATAGGCTCGCCCCTATTACATGGGACTTAAACATAAATGGTGAAATGTGGGTGTACTATCATATAGGTATACCTCTGCCCAATCCTTCGGGTAAACAAGGCGTGATGTTATGTATATTTTCTTAATTTGTTTTCAGCCTGTAACCAGCAAGGTTATTCACGTATTCAATGTTACCACTAATGAGGATGCTTGAGGATTATTCGAAAGCAATTTTGTATTTCCATTTTGTACTCATATTATTAATAATTTTCATCGTTTCCAGTCTACATTACATTGGATTTATACTCGTGTATATTCAATTATGTAACGTAATCAGATTACCGACTTTGTACGTTTATTATTACTTTATGTTTTAGACTCTCGCATTGCTTCAGTACCCACCACCTGCTTGCTTTTCAAATCAGGTGTGTTTATTATATTTCTATTTTGTAGGCTTATTATTTAGCCTGTCTGACTGCCTCGGTGACCTATTCATGAGGTCCTGGACTCTTGGGTGCCTGCTTGGGTTCGAGCCCACGACCCAAAACTCGCAAGTCGCAGCAGTTACCACTGGGCCACCACTGCTGCTCACTAAAACTGAAAAGTACTAAAGGTCCACACAAAACCTTATACTTCTTCAGGAAAAATAAATTGGATAAAGATATTTTGAACTGGCTTCAAGAGAAATGCAGGAAATTCTCTCTGTAACGCTGGAACGATGTTAAATTGTAAGAACGAGGTAGCAACTTCAATTTATAGGCTCAACTCCGCCTGGACGATTACTGTTGCAAGGCTTTTGAAGTCGGTTCGCAGACTTTTATGAAGGCAAAGGGCTTAGTTAGATTTAGTTGGTGGATGTTAGACTTTCTGATTTGTAAGAGTTTGAGTTTGTTAGATGCATGGCTCAGTAATAACGCACGGCTCGATCAGGTTAAGCTACGCTTGCCACGGTCGGTCTGTGGATGGGTGATCTTTACATAGCGAGAACCCTCCGTGCCTTAGGAAGCACGTTAAGCCGTTGGTCCCGGCTTTCATTCGTGGATCTTTGACAGTTGTTACCCAGTAACTGGGTCGTGGAGGTCAGATAGGCAGTCGCTCCGTAAAATACTGGTATTCAGCTGCATCCGGTGAGAATGGAGGCCGACCTCAACATATTTGGGAAAAGACTAGGCAGATGATGAGGTGCATTTTAATTATATGCAGCATGGCATAGGTTTCAATTAAAATTATTATGGAATTAATTTCTCCCGTACATTGTCCCTCTTTTCGTAGGCGCTCGTGATCGTAAAGTAAACCTCGTAATTACTTTGTCACTGTTAACAGAAGTAGCCACTTGAAACTGTCTAACTGTCACATAGACAAATAGACCTTGAGCTTAGACAAGTGACAATCGCTTCCAAAGAGTTTCGTACTTCTACAACGACTTTCAACAGGATTGACATAGGCTTTTCGATAGCTTATGTCAGTCCTATAAATTTTTGCCTTTTCCATCATCGTTATCGCTGATAGAATGTCACTTTGTCTAGGGCCTCTTGTCGTTTTATGACGTGCAAGTGACATTCGACCTTAGTGTAATAAATTAATTACGTAGTCGATTACACATCAAATCCAACAACTAACAAACGTATTTTGTATTGAAAGATCTAAAACCGCGCGTGTCAAAGAATTTATTACACAACTTGATACTACCTACTCAAAAAGGCGTACTTTGACTTACCGTATAAAATAAAATAAATCGTTTTGAAGCACAATTTAATTCATTTGATCGTCTAAAGCTTGGGGCGTACTAATAGGACGGGACAGGCTGATTCGTAATCGTGGCCACACGCATTTATTATGGAAACATACGGGGTGATTAGTCGTGCGTGCACGCGGTTGTTTTCGATCGGTTTTTTTATACACACACCCGTCTTATGTAGGTTGTAATATATTTTATGTTTGTGTACTGTATATTGTACTGTACATGTATATTGTTATAATTTTTTTTAAACAGTAAAAGAAGTCAAAAGTCAAAGTCAAAGTATTTATTAGTGTGATTTTTGGTGATACAGTAGGTCTTATAATAAGGTTATGGTAACTCAAAAACCTACCCATTAGGGCATACACTATTTAACAATATTATAAAAATTTAAAATCAATATTAGGTACATACAAATTAACAAAAATTTAAATAGAATAGGTACAATAATTTTTTATAATATTTAAACATTAGAATACAATTACTTATTTTAATAAAATATTCAGAATACAATAATATGTCAAGTTTTGAATTATCAAGCTTAAATACATAATTATCACGCAGTTTATAGCATTTTGTCAAGAAGGAATTCGTCAATGGTGTAGTAGCATTTTTCAATTAAAAAATGATTTAGTCTCCGTTTAAATTGTATCAAATTTAAATCTTTAATGTTATTTGGTATTTTATTGAATATTTTTGGAGCCATGCAGATGATGCTTTTGTACTACTGACGGCATATCCTAAGGTAAAAGAAGATATGCCGACATTATTATGCAGATAAATAGCTAGGAGTTAACAGTTTAAAATAAGGTATGAAAGAGAGTCATACCTTATTTTTATGGCATTTCTCATCAAACATTAAAACAGAGAAATGAAATCATTGTCTTATAATCGTTTCAAAATTCCCACCGCGCCCGCTCAAAACGTACAGCTGTATGATTATTTCGTTAAACCTACAATTAAAAACGATGTTATCTCAAGCCGTGTTACCTATCTGTTAAATTATACAACCTTAATCTCACGTTAATGTCCAACAAGTTTATTTACTAGAAAATATTATTACATAAGTAATACTTTGAATGCTAAGTCCGTATCATGGTTCAACGGAGACGTTTACATTAATTAGGAACACCGACTTGGTAATGTTAGCTTTAATTTTAATTGGAAGTTATGTTTGTTCGACAATTTAAATGCTTTGATGAGACGTTCGGTGAAGTTATTGAAATTGGTAGTCATTTACAGTGCTACTTATTTACAAATCAAAAATCATTTATTTCTTTTAGGAAAGGTATTTATTTACTCATTCGCTGTCCCATTTACTGTCTCCTATTTCAAGACTTCAAGCTACTACCTACTGTTACATAATTATGTGATTGTATATAGAAATATCAATGATATAACTGGCCATTCCCGTATCGAAAATAAATAAATACTCAGTGCGTAATAAAAGCTCGCGTAACGAATGTTTGCCAAACAACAAATTCGTGAAGCGAATGCTCCCAGCGGGTGACCTGCGGTCCTTTAGACCAATAGTTTTTTTTGCTCTTATAATTACTAGATAAACTCTAAAAACCTTAGGACCTTACCACAAAAACTTAGACACTTGTTCAACGCGTGTTTAATGTCAGTTTTATGTCAAACTCCATACAGAAATGTCATGTTTAATAGGTGTTTAGGCTAAACAACCGATAAACACGGTTTTGTGGTAATAACGTTACAGTTCAATTCCAAAAACACTTTTTAACTAAAGCAGTCACCCAAGCACCCACATGATAAAAACACGCACAGGAAAAATTTCAGGGAACACAAAAAAACCAGAAACCTCAATGCACCGTGGTTTGCAAGACAATGTATTTTTACTATGTTGAAAATTCTTATTATTCTCCTTAACTTTGCAGGGAGGATTCGGTCGAGTGGCTTTGTTATTTTTCATGCTGCGCAGGGGATTTGTTTATTTTCTCAGCATTTTAAAAAATAAACGGAGGGACGTCGGCCATTTTGTTAGGCGATAAGATACGATGAGCAGTATTTTAGTGGGACTGCTTAAGTGTTTAGTTTAGAGATTTGGTGAATGGTGATGATAGTAGACATTTGTAATGTGCAGTGATGTCTAGTTTATGTTATGGCCATTAAAGTAAGACTCTTGGGTCGTCTCCGACTAATTACAGAGTCACTGAAAATGTATATCTCAACAAACCAGCACCTTCCGTTGACACGCTGTAGATCGCATCGATCGCCATAAAAAAGGTAGCAAAACTTTTACTGAAGTAAAAAACTATGAATCCAATCAGCCGCTTACTGAATATTTATTCACTTATAAACACAAATGACCACAGGCAGGCTTAATGCCACATGCATTAGAGACTTTATTAAGTCAGCAAGATTTGGTAGTGCTCGGATGACAATCACGTAAAACTAGAATCTCTTACTCTATTTCCCGATTAATTTTTTACCCTATGCTAAAATAATTATTATTTTCGTTGATGGACGAAATGATAAATTATTAAAATTAATGAAAGGACTGCTTCAGCCGAAACGAATCTTGTCAATAGACCATTAAAACTTTCCTCACTAAACTACCTCTCGCAAAAACGATTCCATATTAAAAATCAAGACCTCGCCATCGCCATTTTGTGCCGAAGCAATTTCCTCACCGGTTATACCCTAAAAGATCACGTTCCGTACATTGTACAGCATCCGCGCCATCTCGAGATAAGCAAATTAACTTTAAATTAGTTATTAGAGTTCTCCCGGTTCGTTTTTTACTTCATTATTTCTGAGATGTCTACGCTTTGGTAATTTTTCGACGGTTCGCTGTGTAGCTGGATCGATCGAACTTCAAGGTTAATTTAGATGACGATTTCTACTTGACATGTCTAGTCTAGAATATAATTATGTCTCATTACAGGCGTAGAGTATGCTTAGATTGATTTTTCATTCAAATCGTAAGTTCGTAACAGTGGATAATTCTATTAGAATTGCGTGTGGTTGCTGAGAGTGGAAAAAATGCATAGCAAAAGTTAACCTCGAATACTGGTGGAGTACTACAAGGACCTTTTTGCCCCTGAATGACATTGACAGGGGGGCGTTGTTGGTATACATTTGTGCAATTGCCATAGAAATTGCATTAACAAAACATGATGGCGGCGTAAGTTCCGTGCTTGGCCATGCGCCAAAAAACTTTTTTTGCGTTGTATGTCTGATGATGAGATTGGCAACTGAACTGCCCAGCGAGACACCAAACATTAATTTTATAAAAATACCTGCCTTTCTTCAAAAAAATGCTCCTGTGCACCATCCTTAATCACCAATGCTGCTTTGAGGCCAAAACACATAAATAATTTGTTCTCCTTCCACAAAAATTAGGTCTTCTACAAAAACCTCTACTTGGTCATTAGATGACACAGAACAAGATGCGATCGGTACTCTGACAACATCTCCGACATTTTGAAATAACCAAATTAACTTTAAATTAGTTCTATGAGTTTCCCGACTTGTTTTTTTACTTGATTATTGCTGAGACGCTCGACGCTATCTTTCGTTAACTTTTCTCTTTCATTTTCTTTTTTTTTTACACTTCTCCGGCTATAAATAGGAGGGATGGATAAATGTGTTTTGTTTCATTTTAATTATTTGTGTCAGCATTACTAAGTAACAACATTATAATAATCTGATCATGATCAACAGTCTTGTTTTGACTGAGGAAAACACAGTATAGGGTAAGTAAAATATTATTGCTACATGTATTTTTTTATTTGCTTCATATTCACGCCAGAACACAATTCTTTCACCCTTGTTCACCCTTCTTTTCTATAGTAGTACTACGGCAGTCGATCTTAAGCCACGAATTTGAATTAACTTAAAAGAAACCGTTTTCCACAACCTTCAAATTCAGAATACACAATAGAATTTTTAAACTTTATATAAGCCATTGTTGTCAGTTTTAATGAAAAGAGGTTATATACAACCTTTTTTAAAAAACTGATATTTTTCTGAATCCCTTTCACACTAATGAGTTGACCTTGATTGTTGCTCGCGACATAGAAGCTGCTTTTTTAAAGATCTTAACGAGCATTTTCCTGTTCAAGGTGAGCATAGCTTGTATGCTCTAATTGGATCTTCACTATTTGAGCCAGATTTTGTATGAGATCGTAGAAATCTTTTAATAGCAATTTACAAATCTATAAGGCCTAGGTAACTTATTACCAGAAATTGGCTTTCGCCAATTTGTTTAATGCTGCTTCGTACAGATGGCTTCATATTTGCTTAACCACCCTAAGGTTGAATGTCATTTGCACGTCATAAAACCATAAGATATTTTTATTTGTGTGACAATTAAATAGTTTAAATCATCATCATTATCATCCTAATTTCTGCTGAAAGACGGTCACTGTTAGATTTTGGACTCCTCTAACCGTCGCCATATCGACCAGTACCCTAAATGTGTAACTTTCATTCACAATTCGAAGGTTTTTAAGGAACTTCCTAATCCATTGCTCCATAGGTTTGAAAAATTCGTCTGCCCAACAAAAACAGCGCAATGGACGTGTTTCAAATGTCAAAATGAGGCATTGCGATCGATTGCCATTGTATGTGTGTTACGGTATTACACCGCAGTTCTGTGCTTCTCGAAAGAGGTAAACAATTTATGAGGTCTATGGTGGCCGGAAATCCGCCTGGGATTCCGATTAATAATGTCGTGTAAGACCTTACAACAATAATAATATAATAATTCTTCACATTGTCTTGGTTTATGTACAAATCTTAGAAACCTTTAGTTACTTCATCTGCTATCTAATTGCGTAACTTATTTTCGTAACCGATTAAGACTAATTTGTTTCATTTTGACAGTGGTCTGGGTGTTAGTGTATGTGAGTTTCTATGTTTGTAAACGCACCCTCGATACAGGAAGAAATTCTTAGTGTGGGGCAACGTTTTAAAAAAAAATAAAGAAACAGGTTCAACAACATTCATTGCGTTATTTAGGTTGTCGAGCAGATTTTTTTTCGAACTATGAAACAAAGGACATTTGTTTCAAACCAATTTCAATTCTGAATAATCGTGTATTACGTAATAATTAGGGTGCTGTTTACGATTCTCACTTTAAACCCAAAATATTTTCGTCAAAACATTCTAGGCTCACTTAAAACGTGCTATTTTTTTTACTCTGAAATTATCGTGAAAATGTTTCACGTTCTCAACAGCTTTTAGGCTAATGAGTTAGCCTTGACTTCTGTCGGCCTAGACCTGAGTTCACAGCAATTATTTATAACTTAGGCAGATTTTTGATAGCAGTAAGAGCTGGAATTCCGGCCAATTTGAATTAGCCTGAATATTTTGGTATGTTAATAGAACGTTTCTTTGTTCTAGGTATTTTTGATTGAATTTTAGAAAGGTATGGTATGTTCAAGTGGTTTGTAGAGTTGGAGTATTATAGTTTTTAAAATATTGGTTTGAAGGTAATTATTAATGTGAACCCTTTTTTTTCGGATGGGATATTATTAAATAACTTCTCCCGCTCGCTCTGGGCGAAGAGGGAGGGCATGTCAGACTCTTACTGACTAAAATCCACCCGTGTTCCTTCAGTTGCCTGTATGTTGCCAGACGCCGCGGTTCTTTCCCGGGACCCTGGCCGGCATCGGTCCTAGCGGACCCCGTCAATTCTGCTGACATCTCTTTAAGCCGCGCGTGGAAAACCACACGCCGTCGACCCGGACCTGGTCGTTATAATTATATATAAATTGTTCATGATAAATAAATTATCGGACGGCGAGCTACCCATTGTTTACAGTCCGCAAGCCCGCGCCTACGGTAGCCGGGACTCGGCCTGGGAGTCCCAACGCCCAAGGCGTCTCCTGCGGCGACAAGGGACGTGAGGGCACGAAATTTACCTCTCCCTCATGCGTTCCGCCTCCTCCTTCGCAGAAAGCGGTGACAGCTTCCCATGCCCTCTCGCTCTGTACCATGGCCTGGACCAGCCCCGGACGCGAGAATTTATTTGTACCTAAAGTGAGGAATAAAATTATTACTATGAAGTCTGATTGATACCAGAGTTAAAAACTGTAAATTATTTAATATACCTCAATTTTTTGCACCGCCTCCAAATATGTTTCACGAAAAACGTTTAGTCATACCGCTGTAGGTAATTGTACAATCCCTACATACACTTTCACTAAAAAATCTCATAAAACCGATATAACATACACCATTCCAACGGAAATAAAATCCAACCGAACACCAGGAAACTGTGGGTAGTCGTAAAACATAAACGCAGCTGATATTGCGAAAAAGCCCAATGAGTCGAGTTGATATTTCGCTACCGAAGCAGCCAATAAGTTTACGCTTCGAGCGACAAAGAAATATATTTGATGGAAGGGACTCGGTCTGTGAGCGCAGAAATATGAATATACCTATGCAGGGTTTTTTTTTATATTTCTAATTTAAATTCTTAAATTTCTCATTCAGAATGATTTTCATTAAGTCACTTACTTTACTTAACTGTCTCCATTTAATACACACCATAAAATAACATTAAACATAGGTACCAAAGTTAATAACATTAAATACGTTCATCGTATTTCGTTCGTAACAAGAAAGAGCCGCGTTTAACTTATTCAAACTGCAACCAAATTGAATCTTCTATGAAAATATGAATTCAAAATCCATTTAAGAAACTTCAGAATAGACCTCTTTGTACGCTCTTGTCTGTGCTCTTAAATTAAAAAGTTTATGTAACAATTTCGTATTAAAGTGGAAAGTTTTTAATTTTATGGAGTCGTATTCTTGTGAACGCACTATTTTCTTATTGAGAAGCTAGTTTTATTCTATTTGTTTTTTTACTTACAGTCTTACACGTATTGCTACTTGCTACTTTCGTGTTCGAGTTTTACAGAAAGTTTTGACAATTTTAACACTAACAAATGACTTAAAAGGGAATCTCAATAAATTCGACTTAATAATGTTTAAAATCTTAAATAGAAAAATTGTATGCCTATATTATTATGCCGACTGAATTACTGTACTTAAGTCGACCATTTAGTCAGAAAGCTCGTAGCTCACTTGCCTACACTTTGGCACTTCCATTCTCTCTTACTCCATCCCCAATAGTCGTCTAAATGATTTTTATTTCAATACGAAAATACGAGATCCCGTATAAATCATGGGGTTCCCGCGCTTTGGTGTCAAAACGTCGACTCAACCCATTACGGGGTGAGTCGGGATATTTCTAATGATGCTTTACTACGCGTTTAATGGATATGGCTGAAGGCTGCTCTATTTCATGTGTGATTTTACTGGCTGGCAGGAAACTACGTCATCGAATAACCGTTGATGGGGTTGTTAGTTCATATTACTGAACAAAGCTTGTGACTGCATTTAAGTGATTTATTTATTTCTGCAAATTCGTTCAACAAAACACTAAATGTGTTTTGTTGAACGAATTTGCAGAACACGTCAAAATTAAAACGTGATATTTTTTAACACTAGATGAGGTCGGTGTTTCCTATCTGACTACTCTGAGAAGAAAGACCGAAAAAAACTCAGAGGTCAGAGTCTCTTTTAAAGTCCAGACGTAATATTAGTCAGGCCATGTGAGGATCATGCAGGTTCATGTTCGAGATGGCGTTTTGAGGAGGAAAGAACCATACAGATGTGAGTGGACCTGTCCAGTCAGTGCACGGTATTCATCATTAATTGTTTAGCTCAACTCAGAATTTATGGAGCTCAACGATTCGACGAACCATATCAAAGAAAAAACATTTAGGTTGGCCTAATGGCATAATGATTTCTTCATACAACAATTTCTTCATCATCATCAGAAAACAACAATGATTATTGTTGTTTTTGAAGAAATTGATGAAGAAAAGAAACGAACCACTCCACATTCGAAATTACGTAACACAACATCATCTGCCTAGCTTCTTCCCAGCTATGTTGGGGTCAGCTTCCAGTCTAACCGGATGCAGCTGAATACCAGTAAAATTACGTGGCAAAACATAAAATGTAAAATAAGTTATCAGCAGTACCTCCATTTTTTTTGACATTACTTAAACTAACCCAGAGCCACCCACATCGATGGGTTAAATATTTAAAAGTTTAACTCTAGGTTTGCCTCTAACTCTTGGTGGCGCATGCTGAATTTGATTTAACCTTGAATCAACTGTTATTTAGGATAATCCATGAACGTGCAGGTGAGCCGGCATACAGATAAAAAATCATTGATCTCAATAAATATAACCCATTTTAGAAATTATCATAGAGCCAGAGAATCGGTATTTTGCTTCCTAAAAAAACAATATGTTCTTGCTTTATAGTTCAAAAACATAATCATAAAATAGTAGATATAATAAATAATTCCAATCGGTTGATGACTTGATTTAAGGCCCCGACACACATCATCGGACCGCTGCCACAAAATTGACGGGAGTAAAATATGGTTGCGTTCTCCGCGCTGACAGTTCATGTCTGCGTCATCGTACGATGATTTGTGGATTGACTTTAACTGATGTCTGTGTAGGGATTTGCTGCAGATTTCGAAGTACCCAACTACACACTGTTAAGCTATCGTAGCAAATAATCCTACTATCCTACTATAATAATATTATAAATGTGAAAGTTTGTGTGTTTGGATCTTTGTTACTCAATCACGCAAAAACGGCTGAATGGATTTGGATGAAATTTGGCAAACAGATAGTTTATAACCCGGATATACCCGGACCATAGAATACTTTTTATCTCGATATTCCCACGGGATCGTGATTTACGCGGGTGAAACCGCGGGGTGCTGCTAGTATTTCAATAATAACGTCATACCTATTTTTCTTGAAGGGCTAAAGCCAGGTGTACATTTCGCCAGTTATGTTTAAGTCCCATGTAATAGGAGGCCAGACTATTGACATCAACCGGGACCAATCCAGACTCCCGACCTTGGAATCAAACCCAGGACCTCATGCTCAGTAGTAGCGATTCCGACTAGTAAGGCCAACGAGGCAGTCAATATGACATAATGTTTTAATAGGATCCTTTTAAAAGCACATTCCAGTAATACGAAATTCTACTAAAACAAAAATGGAGTTTTCAAGGTTGAATGCGAAAAAAACCACAGGCAGCACCTAGTTTTCAATATACATTTACCTCTACGTACTGAATTCCACTTAGTAAACAGTATAAATCGAAAATTTATCATCACTTTTTTGCAGCAAATATTGGAACTAAATTTATTCGTGAATTAAAGTCAAATACAACTATACGGTCAATAGTCTCCGTGTAATATTTGTTAAGTATAGTCAACTGAATTTGCATAACATACCAATCAAAAGATAATATTTGCGGGTACTTGTGTAGTGCCAAATATTATTTTTTCATTAGCCAGTAAGAATTCCTTACAAACATCTTCAAACAAGGGTGTGGTGCGAATGCTGTTGGATGGTGTTGGAATTTAGTCGTTTGATGTGATAATACCTTGTTTCTATTGACGAATCGACTTGTAAATACCGTTTTTCTTTCTAACTACTGACTGACAGAATGATTTAAAACGGATGAACGAATAGTTTTTATATGAACATCCGAATTGGTAACCTCTTCCTTTTAGAAATCGGTTAAATACTAGCTGTTGTCTGCGACTTCGTCTGCGATCCAGGATGAAAAGTAGCCTATGTCCTTCTCCAGGTCAATAAACAAATAACCTCACTTCGCATTTATAATATTAGTTGGATAGGTTAATAGGATTAATAAATGACACAGGATGATAAATATAAAATAAATAAAGTGAGAAAGAAAAATATCAGGAAATACAAATAATAAAAAAATGGAACAAAAATTAATGAAAATGCTATTCATATTGATTTCTGTAAATTGGTTCAAAATTATGTTTTAACTCAAGAAGGGTTCGGTGTTTCCTATCTGACTACTCTGAGAAGCAAGACCGAAAAAAAATCAGAGGTCAGTCTCTTATAAAGTTCAGACATAATCTTGGTCAGGTCGTATGAGGACTATGCAGATTATAAAACCTTTACCTACTTCATAAAAGTCACTTCAGCCTCACATATATTTATGTGTATGTCACTTTGAAAACAATGGCTGACCACGGCAGGGTACTGCTATGTCATTATGTTGATATAATGGACTGAAAGTGGACAAGGGGATACTTTTGTATGAAAGTATCGCAGATTTCTAATAATTCTTGAAGCAGTGACCATTGTTTGGACAAAATAATGTTGAATTCTTGTTTACCTGTTGGTCAAACTCATGTCAAACGTAGTTTATTCTATAATTTTATTATTTACTATATTATATTCACAGATATCGAATTATTTGTGTTAACATACATACATACATGACATCACGCCTGTAATCCCCGAGCAGTTGGTCAGAGATATACCCACGGGTGGGTGTTACCCTTATGCTTATTAAACCCACATTTTGCCGGTTATGTTTAAGTCCCATGTAATAGGGGGCGAGTCTATTGCCAGCAACCGACCACAAATTTTGACTACGGGTTGCTACTGAGAAATTACTGATTGAAAAACCCAATAACACTTTGCCCGAATTGGGAATCGAACCTAGGACCTCACGCTCAGCCGTAGCGTTTGCGACCACTAGACCAACGAGGCAACCTGAAAACAATTGTTATTGACATCGAGATATAAGTACTAACGTACTAGAGAAGCTACGTCAAATAACTGAATTGTCCTATTCTTCGTATTGAATCTTTAGTTCGCTGCAGCGCTAAAATAATAACAATTCGTCTAAACCGTACCTAATTTACCACAGTGCTAGATTTGCTGCGGAAGTGTATTTATTCTCGGCAAAAAGGTCTTAAGCGCCATGTAAATCACGGCACTTACGCGTTTTCTTCGACAAACTGCGGCGCGATCGCCGCAGTTGAACGAGACAAAGTAGGAATTTACGGTGTCTTCTCTAGTACGTTAGTACTTATATCTCGATGGTTATTGACAATTGTTTTCAGGTTGCCTGCTCAATCAGCTTGGCGTCAATGTCACTTAATTTAAAAAAATTGAAAACTCATAAGCAATGAAAAATAACACTTTTATGAAAACGTCACAAAATTCCGAATCCTAATGACGTGACGTCACACGAAAATCTCACAAATATATGTCTTCGGCTAAACTTGGCTTGTCAACTTGTAAGTGGTACAACTTTCCTGATTGCTTCCAACTTGCTAGCTAACAGGAAAAATATTACCCACTCGTTATATTTCTTCAATGTGGGAACATTCTGGATTGGGTTACTATTTCAAATGATAGGTAGATTTTGAATGGATATCAGGTACACCATGGTGTGTTTGATTTCTAAGGGTTTCTTTATAAAGCAGATGCACTCAAAAGAAATTGACTTCTGACCCATTCAGCCGATAATATTCGTTTGAAAACGTCAAAACTGTAAAGTTTTCTTGTTAGATTGCGCACGTATTATGACATTTTGAATATTAAGGAAACTGTCGATACGACAGAGGTTTGTCTTTGTACATACAAATTGTTTACATTAATTAAAATTAGGTACTGGTAAACTTTCACCAACAGTTTTTTTTTTTTATTCAAAAGAAAGTAGAGAGACTAAAGAAAGCAAGTACCTATCCTAATAGTTGGAATTTTAGATTATATATTTTTTTAATAAAATTAAAAGGTATTTAATGAACTATTTTATTAAAATTCAGTTTTTTTGTTTCAGGATACTGCAGCTGATGTAATCTTTCGTTATGTAGTGTAAGTATTTACATAATTATTTTAGAATATAGTTAAGGACCTCAGATAAAATTAGGAAAATCAATTATTTACCAAAGTGACTACCAACTTAAAGAGTCCGTTTATTCAAATCACAACTGTTATCCTTCAACAGTTGTATAAAATGGCTATAACACCGTAATTTTACGTAGTGCGCTAATTTGTTACACAATTAATTTCCCTGACTGCACATAAAAGGAAAATGAACTTGACAAGTCAAAATAAGCTAAAAATCAATTACTAATTATTTCTAAACGCTAAATAGAAAAACTGTCAATAGAGACCATCTCTTCAATTTTTTGTTTTCTTACTGCCTACACGAATTGTAGAAAGAGTAACTCATTTTTTTTGTCTATCCATAGTTACAATTATGTTCTAAATGTTATTAACATCTTAACTAGGGTTATTCCGTTTCCACCCCAAAGAATCCGCCCTAAGGTGGATACTTGGAAACTTATATCCGTGAATCCACTCTAGACCTAATTGAATAAACGGAATTTATAGGCTTAGTGTGGATTCTCGAACATATGTTTCCGAGTATCCACCTTAGGGTGGATAAACGGAATAAGCCATTTACTACAGTAGGTAATAGTCGACCTCATAACTGCTTAATAATCCAAGGTTGAATATCCCTTGCACGTCATAAACCGACAAGGTCTATTTGTCTATGTGACAGATAGATAGTTTCAACCTTTGTCAATTCTTCTTAAAAGTGATGAAGCAATTACGAGGTCCACTTTACCTACTGTAGCAAATAACACTTTTGCTACATTATAATTATCTACATTTTAAACATTATTGCATGTATAATTTTGGATAGAGCCAAAATGTGTTGCTCTTTCTTCAATTCTTCAGCCATATTACAGAAGGAAGAAAACTACCTAATCTTCCTCAGATTCTCCTGCCTTTATCATCACACATTCCAAGGACAGTCCAGCGGAAGAACGATAAATATTTGATGATGATGAATGAGCCACCAGCCTGTTTAAGGGCAGATAATATACCAGGCTTAAGCGAAATGAGTTATTGTGACGTTACGGCCTCACCATCTGTCATTATTTGCGTATAAATGTGTGTGACCTTTAAGTAAAATGTATGGTTAGCCTTTAATATGGCTCTCGTGCAGAGGTCGATATGAAATGAGTGGGGAGTTTGCTGTAGGTAAGACTCTTGGGAAATTATAGGTTTCTTTTGTTTTTTTTTCTATCAGTTTTGTAACTGGCTGCAAGTAAGTCGTTAGTTTCATTCAACAATTGGTACTGGCTGGTGTTTGGATGTGTATGGTGTTATGTTGAAGAGTGTTCGCAATATAATGTCTGCGGGCGGCTTAAATCGCAACTATTAATCTAAGCGTATGCTGAGACGCAGGTGACGCAGGTCCACGCAGCGCAGATTTTGTAATGCATAAACGTACTGACAGCTGCAGCGCAGGCACATGAGACGCAGACGTGTCTCCTGCTCTGCGTCTGGCTGTAGAGCCGGCACAGATTTTTTACGCGACGCGCACTGCGGTACCTGCCTCTCAAAAGCAAGTGACGACCAACTGTCAGTACGTTCATGCATTACTATGCGCTTCGTGGACCTAAGTCACCTGCGTCTCAGCCCGTCTTGTCGTTTTTGTAAGGTCAAATTAAGTATAGAATTGTTTCATTAATTAATATTAATATAAGATTAATAATATTAAGATTATTATTTATTAATATAGATTTTCATATTATTTTAAATATTACCGTATAGAATTTAAGCACGCCAGCGCCACCAGCCGCGCGCAGACTTATTTTGTGCGAAGACTTACTTTGCGCGCACTCTGCTTGTAACCCTGCATATACAAAGGTAGGTATACCTCGTAAAGTCGCGGTGTTATATCACATGTTATTTCATTGCCCTCCGTCATAGTAAAAGTAAATTGAAAAGTCTTTGGGTTTGTAATTTCTCTAGTGTCTATGTAGGTAATTCTAACTGGAATTATACAGCAATGGGCACCGGTTTATAAGAATGGCTATTCTTCAGCTTGTTTATTTTCCCACCTACATATCAATTATCTGGGAAATATTGTTTTATATATATTCTATGTAGGTACAGTCACGAGCATACGTGACTGTACCTTCGTGTTACGCAAAATTCAAAAGCATTTTTGACGTAAAATAACAATTGCAACTTTGAGAAGATATCTATTTCTTAACAGTGTGGTTCCGATAATATTGTGTTCATAACATCATAAAATATCTATCAATACTTTGGGAGAAAATAAAAAAGAAAAAAAGAAAACAAATCACCGCTCAAATTAAATTAATCGCTTTTCAATCTTTGGGAGAAAATCGTATGTTAGTGTACTAGGGCGAGTACGACTTTTAATTTGAAATCGAGTTTACAGTAAAAACAATAAACTCAGCGATATTTTTGCAGAATCGGCTGGTCATATAAGTCCTACATAACATTCCACCTACATCAACCAAGCCGCAATTTTATTTCTAAAATTATATAGTTTGCCATTTCGCCAATAAATACATCTTATAAACGGTTATAAGATAAAAATCACGAGAGGAACTATATCAAAGGCGAACCGCGCCGGGTATCGTTAAACTTTTATTGGTCTATTACTGTTTTATAACAAAGAATATCGAGAGGGAGCTTGGCTGCTATAAAATCCTATGTTTCTGATGGTTCTAGGCCTGACTTATGAGCTGACAGCGATTTTAATTAACTAATTAGAAAACAGAAATTAAAAACATTTTTTTTTCAGAAGGCAGTTTGTTATTGGTGGTACTTTGATTGGAAATTCTTGGACTTTCTAAGAAAATTGAAGCCCTTCTTATCATTACGATTAAAGATTTGAAAAAAAAAAAACAATAATTGTGGACTGACACTAATAGAAAACCGTGCAAGGACTGTTTGCTGTCCATTTTTTTACAATAATCATGTCACGGAAAAATTGAGTTAAGCACACTCAAAAATAAATCTTCTTTGTAATTCAGCTATTAATCAAATCATTGAATTGAGACTGAATACTGTTCCACGTTGTAGGTAACACATTTAAAAATAGAAGAAAGAAATAAACTAAAATAAAAGAATATATATTAAAGCTTCATATTATTTCAGCTGGTAATGAAACACACTGGAAAAATCAACAATGTTCAAACACCTTGTACGCGTCTAACCTGCACCACACGTAAACAATCGCTCCTGTATAACTTCGTTTCCTTTGAACGTGGCCTCTTTGTAAGACCAATTGAATTAAATAAATAAATAGTACACACTTAAAAGAATTGCTAATGAAATACCGATGCTCAGCTGTCAGATGTATAAACGTTTTAAGGCAGACTATTTTTAATTGACAAATGGAAAGAAGCTATTTTTTTTTTGTGGATCAGCAAGAGCTGTTTAATCATTGATTTGTGTTCTGTTTAATCAAGTGAAAAGAAAGAATCTCATGCCTGGAGTTTAAAAATTCTGCTTGCAGGTTCAAAACTTAGCTAGCAATGTTTTTTTTTGTTTCATTTTTGTCTAATCATTATTCCGTTTATTTATTTATTTTCTTATTTGTTTACATTTTTAAATATTTCATAAATTCAAATAAAAATATAAAAAAACATTATTATTATTATTACAATAGTATAAAACTAAGTTGCTTGTCGTGTCTGTCTGTGTGAGCATTTAGTTCTTCTAAACTACGAAATTAAAAGCATTTCAAAGGCGGTTTTAGTCGGGTGATTAGGATGTACAGTACCAAGCATAAATGTTTTACACTAACTCAGAATTAAAAAGCTATTTTCTCCTAAAGTATTGATATAAATTTTATGGTGTAACGAACATAGTATTAACGAAACCATAATATAAGTCTATTATGGTTTCGAAAATAGAAATACCTACGTCTTTTTCTCAAAGTTGGATTTTCTATTAGGTACCTACACTAGAAAAACGCTTTGAATTTTGCGTAATTGTAAGGTATTTGTGCACGACTGTACACAGTGTAAAGTCATATCTATATTAATGTAGAATAACTCGATTTTAATGTGAATTAATTACACCAAAAAATTATCGATAACTACATCCAGAGCTATCGAAAATTAAAACACCACATCACTAACTTGACAGAGGTGAAACCCTTTCGTTTTGTGACCGCAAAAACTGGGGGCATAACTTACATACGGTTCAAACGGGACAAAATTACACAAATTTGTTGTTTGGACCGGGATTAGTACCCGGTTCCGGGTATTTGTCATGCGAGCTTAAGGGATGATGATGTCTTGTTATAGTTTTGACTGGAGAAACTAATGACGCTAAATAGCGTCATAAGCTTGGAACATATTGTTTCCTTAATAGATCGTAACTATAATATGACGCTTTAATCGAGGTTGACATTGAAACCAAACATTTAAGGCCCTGATTCAGAAAGCAGTACTCCTGGACACGGCCCATATTGTTAGGAGTTTCCTCTCTCTGAAGCACTGACTGGTTGGTTGGCTACAATTTTTTTTATATTTTTATACTCTAATATTTAAAAATGTAATTTATAAGTGTATTTTATGAAATATAGGACAAAAATAAGACCTCTCGTTAGGCAGTTGGATCAAGGGCTAGATCCAGAAACCGGCGGCACTTCACGCGAATCGCACGTGACGCGTGACGCGTTAGGTTCCTTTATTAGGAACCCTGTTCCTGATTTTTTCTAGTATTTATAAAAATATTTAAATAGGTAATTATAAATGTTTTTAAACGAAATAACGGAAATAACAATACCAGCCTATTATTATCCCACTGCAGGGCAGAGGCCTCTTTATAGAGAACGCACGAGCATTTATGGCTACGCTTGCTTATGACGGGGTGGCGATTTCAGACTTATCGTAACATAATAATATTATAAAACAAAGTCCTCCGCCGCGTCTGTTTGTCGTCCTGCTCGCGATAAACTCAAAAACTACTGCACCGATTTTCATACTGGTTTCACCAATGGATAGAATGGTTCTCTAGGAAGGTTTTAGTATATAATAACCGACATCCACGCTGGCGAAGCTGCGGGCATCAGCTAGTTAACTATAAGTTCAGGTCTTGAAACAACAAAATGACAAACTGTCAATAAAGTTAACAAACCAATGGCAATCACGTCATGGAATCAAGGACATTCTCATAAAAAATAACAACGTTTTTCTTTGAGCCCGTTGAAAAAAAATTGAATTAATCGTTTGAATTGAATTAATCATTATTATTATTGTAATTAAGCGATGGTGACGTTTTCTCAAATACCTAGGTTCATACACACATCTACGTGTGCTACAAAACAAGTTATAAAGAGTAAAACACCATGACCATGGTCCACGTGCTTTCAAGTTATCACATACAAACAACCTATAAATAAACTTTCGATTTTACATAACATTTTATCGAAAACTAATTTAATTAAAATAATGTCGCCATACTGATCTTAATGTTACTAAATACGGTCACAGACTATAAAGTTGGGTTCAGATCAAGGGTCAGATGGAAAAGTAATATCACGAAGATGTTCCAATACAACCTGTTAAAAGAAAATCATAGCAAAATCGAGTTGAAACTAAACCAATCATAACAATCAAGGGTACAATGATCTGTATGCTATAGTACTTTTGTCTCACGAAGCGCGCTGAACTTGTGGTAACCAAGTGTACAGTCACGCTGTGAATGTGTGCGTGAAGACGAGTAGTGTCAGCTCATTACACACAAGCATATCCGAGTGCTCCTGCGCTTACACACATTCGAGATAAAAAATACTATACAAGTAAAATGAAGAAAATACTAGGGCAAGTAAAACAACCGTAACAAAATGTTTTACTATAATAAGGTATAGCAAAACTGTTCAACTAAGATTACGTAGCAGTTTGCCTTTGATTTGACGAATAGTAGGTATGGTAAAAAAGGTTCAAATTAATAAAAAATCTTGTAACATTGTTCCACGTCCATTAAAAGAATGCGAAGAACAAAATTCACACATTTTGGTATAATAACTCAAAATAAATGAATTCATTGACATTTGTAACAGCAATTTAAAGCCGATAATGTAAACGATTTTAATAAAAACCATTGTAACCTTATTATGTATTGTATCATGTTTTATACCTATTTATGGAAATATTATTGTACGTCGATTATTACATAATTTGATTTAATATTCATTTCATTCAAAATTTCATGCTAATTTTGTAACCAAATTGATATCGAAATGAGCTTGCTTCGATATCGATATATATATCCAAAGTCATCATTTTCCTGCCCTTATCCCAATTTATTTGGGGACGGCGTAACATGTCTTTATACTTATCGCATGCGACTGCTCGTCACCGCCTGAGGTATGTGAGCTGTGAGACGGGGGAGGGCGCCATTGACAAAATTGGCAGACTGAATTAGCTTGACCTTTGCGTAGCTGCTCCGTCTCACCGCTCACATATCTCAAGAGGTGACAAGCAATCGCACGCGGACTATAGTCGTCATCGCGGTAGTCACTCCCTTTTTTTGGTCATAATTATCATCTTTATTCAAATTAAATAATCTTAACATTTTTCCGACTACAAAATCATAATTCTATGCAAAGTATAGAATTATCAATCTGCCTAGCCTTTTCTACTACTATGTTGGGGTCGGCTTCCAGTCTAACCGGATGCAGCTGGATACCAGTATTTTACATGGAATTGCCTATCGGACCTCCACAACCCAGTAAATTGGTAATACGATACCCCTTGGTAAGACTGGTAGTCATACTTCCGGGCTTTTGACGACCCGTAACAACTGTCAAAGATCCTCGAATGACAGCCGAGACCAACGGCTTAGCGTGCTTTCCGAGGCACGAAGGAGTCTCGATATGTAAAGATGGTCACCCATCCATAGACCAACCCCAGCAAGCGTAGCTTGACCTGATGGATCGACCCGTGCGGCTGTTATTACTTAGCCAAGAGCTCCTCAAAGTACGAAAGCAAAGTATAGAATTATGCAAAGTATAAATATTGCATAAAATTAAAAAAGCAAATTGCAAAGTATAATTCGTATCAAAAACAGTGCAAACTGAACCCAATCTAACTTTAGTTTCTTTATAGAAAATAGCACGACCTATAGCGAAAGAAGCCGACTATTGAAAAATAAATTACTTCTCTTGCTACTTATTGAAACAGGTCTTCTGCGGCCGTGTGCTTGTGTGTACTGCTGGAAGTAGGTCACTCCTGTAACGTACGTCTTTGTAGCCCTCGATATCTTTTTGGTCAGCATTGGGTGTTTACCTTCGAGTAGATCTTCGAGTACCTACATAGCACAATTATTTTCTCAGAACCAAAACAAAAATTCTATAAAGATCTCACAAGAACAGAGAAAGAAGAATAATTTTATTATTCATCATTAATGAATTGTGTGATGTTGATTTATGGATAGACAGGTTGTATAAGTCTATTAATATGATGGATGGAACAGAAGGAGAAGTTTTGCCAACCCTAAAAAAAATGGGGTTAAGTGCAGTGACCAACCTGGTTTCAGAGTTTTAAAGCCGCTCATGGGCCTCTGACTTGGCTTCACATGCCGTCGAGAAATATCTCTCAGGTTTCCTCACAATATTTCCGCAAGAAGATGACGATGGATGATGAGTTGGCAAAACATACTTATTGTCTACAAGAAACAAAAGAATGAACGTGAACAGAACAATATTTCTTTTCTTCGTGATATTTTTATACCCCTATATTTTTCCTTAACGCACAGAATACGTCCGCGTATTTCCGATCTATTGAATATTGATCAGTTGTATAAATTATCTCTAACACCTGTTTATACGGAAAATCGTCGTGTTGGCCAAATTGGCAATTTACATTCGGAATCACCACGAAACCGTGGGCAATTTGCAAGTTACGATACTAAGAGTGGGCGATGTTGTATTAATAGGTTAGGGAGTTGAACGATTAATTAACTATAAGATAATACTATGTTTGCTTTCACTTGTTTTGAACAGGAGTTTAGCATAATATAATAATAATATTCATGATTCATGTTGGTAAAGATAATATTGTAGAATGGATGAAAGTTGTATCAGTATTGACTAATGGCGATGAGAGTTTGAAAGAAAATAATAATTCCAAAAAATAATCAAAAGTAGACAATTATTATTAATGAGGCTTTGATTAATTTAGGTAGTTTACCTGGTAATGACCATGTAACTGAGTTATATATATTTATATATTTTTTTAAACATTGCCCCACACTAAGAATTTCTTCCTGTATCGTGGGTGCGTTTACAAACATAGAAACTCACATACACTAACACCCAGACCCGGAACAACTACTTGCAGATATTTGTTCCGTGCGGGGATCGAACCCGCGACACGTTGCGCAGCAGTCCATCAATCAGCCACTGCGCCAACCGTGTCGTCGAAGTTACTAGGCATAAACTCAAATACTAAAACCAATAGACATAACTATTATATCCATACATACTAACTAATGTACCAGTGGTACTCAATTTAGCAATAGGTACCGCTTATAGAAATTATGCTCCTGCTAAATCCTAGGTCAATCTGAACACAGTCGCTTTCAGCGTCTGGATCAATCCATTACAATCCATTAATATCTAATGTGTCATTGATCCATTAGAATACATATCCAAATTGTAACGGATTACTCTTCAATTTATAAATCTCATGTATCGGAGAAAGATGAGATCGTTACTAATAGAATATATAGAATGTTTCTTAATTAGAGTATCATGATTCAAAAATGGTTAGTAAGACTTACAACTATGTTAGTAAGAACTGACAATTTACAAAACAAAACAAAAACAAACAAATAGGATCACCGTTGTGGCAACCCATGTGAGATGGCACAACAGTGACCCATGAAAACACAGTCTAGGCGACTCGAAATCATGCTTAGGATACTGTTGGAGCTGCTCCACACCCTGCGCACCATGGAAGCGCACCTTTTGCGCATGGTTGCGTAGAAACAATCTACATGCGCATCCGCGAACATCCCCGACGCACTACAGAAGCGGGGCAGCCCCACCAGCATCTAAAACGCGTTATTGAACTGAACGCGGATAATAAAATAAAAATAAATATTTGAATTATATTTTCGCATGATTATAAATATTTGATAAAGTGGTGCTCGGCGACACGACGCCGTCACCGTGCCACTAACTGTTTAGATAGGCTAAACAGATCGCATAAATATAAAGTAATGAAAAAGTTTCAAAAGAGAAACTAAAGTAAGGATAAATAAAAAGAAATAGCTAAATTGTTCATCGCATCAAAATTAAAACAGCCTAACTGCATCATTAATATTTAAACACACAGATTGCGATGTCTGCGCATCGAGATAACGAAACAAAGTGTCGGGATGTTTGCTCTTATAAAATTTTCATGTTTTCTCATAAATAATAGACGGAGCTAGTCTTCGCTTTGGATGAACGTAATTACAAACCCTGGTATTTCTACACGCCATTCTGAAATCAAAGAACGGTTTGTAGCTTTAATGGTGAAATTCAATGCCTAGAATATTACAGACGGATAGAGAAGTTATTATGTTATTAGCCTTTGAGAGAGTTAGGTGACTTAGGTAGCAAGCTTCTTGGCTAATGTCAAAGTTTGTTTATTCAAGGAAGAGTTTTGCCAAGAATAGTGCAGGTGCATGTCAAAATTGTACAACGCCAAAACTTGTTTTAATTTTTTTAATTGTAAATCCATGTCAGTACTTGTGCAGCACTGAAATAATACAAAAGAAACATGGTTTTGTTAATAATGTAGCATCTATCTATAATATATACATATACCTACATATTATATAAAACAAAAGTCGTTCTTTGTGTCTGTCTGTGTGTGTGACCGCGCTGTTCTTCTACACTACGCAAATGATTCTGATGCGGTTTTTTCGAATTTATTCCGGAAGGTGTTTGTGTATAATAAATTAATATTAAACTTCTAAATAATGAAGAAATCCCGATGTTTTGTCAAGTCGTAAAAACTGTGCGAAGTAGGGGTGGATCGCTAGTTTATTAAACAATAATACAAGCTTCGGAAAATTGAAATTTACTTCAATTGAAAGAAATATAGAAATATAAAATTATAATTATATAGAAAGAACAACAAAAGCATGAGTTAATTTAACGTTTCTCCTCGATACAAAACCAACCGCATCTCAGAATATTGTAAAAGAAATATTTTCTATATATAATAGACCTCCTACGAAGATTCTGCGTAATTTCTAAATTGCCGTCCTCCCCGAATCTAAATGCTACAGGAAAACATTTTAATGGAATTCCAGAAATGCTCTTTGATTTAAATCAAATCAGAATTGATATCTGTACCTAGGTGTGTCTTTTATTATTTATTGAATTCGAAATTAACATTTAAGATATTTAAGGAATTTTCGGGAACATTATTCGGGGAAATATTCCTTGGGTTTTTGACATCAATTTTAAGGAGACATGATTAATTCAGTTCCAGGTAAAGCGAAATGAAAGGAAGAGAAAAATGCTTTTCTTTATTAAAAGTAATAAATTGCTCATGGATTACATCGAATTGTACTTAACTGTATCATGGATGGACGCTACATTATCTGTTCACAGTTACTTTAGTATTACATAAATTATTTACTTACAAGTAATATTTTTATTACCAACTTGTTATAAACTTCGAACAGGGAATAAAGACAACTTTTATGACTTCTTCATAGTTTTCTTATTACTTGTAAGTTAAATCAAGTCGTACTTTCTCGGCACTTAAATTAAAAATAACTGACTTGCTCAAGACTACAAAACTTCTGCCTGTGTATTTTATTTAGCCTAAAATTTCCTCTCTTACTAATTCAAGAGAGCTCCTAGCTATAACAACGCTAGGTGTCGCAGTGTCTCCGGAACCACTTAGCAAGTTTTAATTCTTAAGATCACACAGTGCATAAATAATGAAAGGCTGCCAACTCGCAGCCTTACCCGCTAAGATATTCTAGCCTCCTTTCATACGTCAGCACAACTTCCAAGCTCCACATATTTATAAAATTTCCATTTAATATGACCGTCGCAGTTTTCAACAAAATCTGTCTGCGGCATAATCTTGAACGAACTACTAGTTTCAAATTTGTATCAAAAGAAGCCATTTCACATCGTGCCTCATTGATCAAAGTATTAAATGTTAGAGTACTTCCAACCTTTACCACTTAGGAACTCCCCAGATGTTTTGATTAGATTTTCATGTTTCGCAACTAGTCAAACTTCGGATGAAATGGACTTTTCAATGGATTCTAAAGTCATAATTATTATCTTTAAGATGTGTCCCTGTGATGCTGAAATTGCTGAATTTTCCTTGTTCACAAAGTTACTTTTTAGGGAGGTGTGGGGGTTATCAAAAAGTTTGTTTTATCTCGAAGAATTGCTAAAGCGGTGAGCCTTGAATATTGTTTCCTTGGTAATTAACGAATTTAATTAGATAGTAACTATTTAGCGAATTTAGCGGTATTTAATGGAGAATTTCGTGAATTTTGATGAATTGGGATTTGAAATATTACAATACCGATATTTAGTCCGCAATGTTGTAATTAATTAATCAAGTACTACAATCAAAGTAATTCAGTCAAGTAATACATATTACTAGCTGCGCCCCGCGGTTTCACCTGCGTAAGTCTCAATCCCGTGGGAATATCGGAATAAAAAGAATCCTATGTTCTATTCCAGGTCATGGTCTAGCCATGTGCCAAATTTCATCTAAATCTATTCAGCGGTTTTAGCGCAAAAGCGTAACTTTCGAATTTATAATTAAGATTAGGGTAATGAATTAACCAAGTAGGTATTATGTTTATAATATCAGTAATGAGTCATAACTGTTCCTGTCGGTAACTCCCCCAATTTAAGGCACGCTGCATCCACTAAACATGCTCAATTTTTCTTCCATCCCTCGACAACCACGGAGATTGACTACTTATTAAAATCCCCACTTCCAAAGTCAACTTTCAATAGCTTATCTCAACCTCGTTAACACAAACGTCAACGTTGAAAACTTTGACCTCAATTCCCTCACAAAATTATATTTTATTTTTATTTGTTCCCAAACAATTTTCTTCATCTACGACCAGCGTTTCAGCGAAAATAATTTTTCGTTGAGTCAGACCGTTAACCAATTTACTTGGAGACGTGACCCAAGCTATTTATGGGACAAACTATTTGATTTGGGCCCTCAGCAAACAGTGACCTTTGATCATACCTCTCTGATATAAGTCAGAGACTTTTTGTATTGACCTCCCAAATGAATTTGCTTTTATTTGTTACAAAACAATATTTTGTAGTTTACACTATAGGAGTATATGGATTTAATATGTCTGAACCTTCAGTTGTAATATTAAATTTCGCTGTGATGTGGGTTGATATTGATATTGTTTCGAGTTATGTTCTGTGGAGTTGGTTTGAGAATTTGCTTCGTCTCTTAAATGTGAACTTTGTTGTGTACCCGAAAGTTGTGAACTTGATTTCGTATAAGCAGTGGTTACATTAGGTATATTTGATAGTTATACCCTCAAAAGTGGTTCAAATGGTGCTTGTTTGTAAATGTTGTGCTCATTTTTGATCAGTCAGTCTATTCTGCTTAAAATATTTTAGCTACCGTTAGAATTCTTAAAAGATTTTTTTGCTAAGCCTACTTAAAGCGTAGTTCAAAACCCTGGCATAAAGAAGATGAGCGTACTTTGAGTACTTTTTAAACCATCTTGGGATTTCTTACTTCACAATTTTAATTTGTTGGTCTTCTAAATGTCCATGTCTTGAAAAATACACCAACAAACTGAGAATGAAATTATAATAACTCCCGTAACTGTCTCAGTTAATAAGTTTGGTCAGACCTCATTTGGGAGTACACTTGTGTGTCTCCAAGAATTGGATTGTATAAGGCGCCTCGAAATTGTATTAATGTTTTATTACGATTCTTTCAAGGACTCTCTCTTGAGTTATTACGGGTTGGTGTCCATTCTGATTTTTCCTTTCCGGGATTTATGTTATTAGTAGTAACAGTACCTAGTTATAATACATATACCTACAGGTACCGGTTTATATACCTACTGTATATTTACGTAACACGTGAAATTGGATTTTTTAATTCAATTTGATGTATATTCGCCATTTATTTTGCTTTCCTGGAAGTATTTTTTTATTTACATCCGAGGATTTCGTACTCATACTGGAAATCATTAGAAAATTTGGAGAAATATCACAAATTATAAGGTATTAACATTCATTATGTTCCAAAATTATATAAAATGTCTGCCAACGGAGATTTTTCTGATGGAGTATGATTCGAAAAATATGTTAAGTATGTGATAAGTTGATAACTTATACCTAAAGCTGTCTTAATGCCATGGCAACAGTAAAGAGAACGTTTTAGATACTTAATATCATTTATCGATATCTTACTGACATTATTATTATGATTGCGAACAATTAGGAACATGTATTATGATGCCGTTTTGTTCCCAATAGCAACGGTATTTTGAATTATTTTCTTTTCTTCTTTCTTTACGAGTACAGTTGGTCGCCCTTTTATTTGTATTGAAACTGCGTACTACGCTGGGTCGACTCAAGGGCCAAAGTGTTACCATGTAAAGTGGCGTGCGGCCTTACTGTACTTATTGAAAAAAAGTCACTCGCTCATCGATATTTTACCTATAAATTGATCGCATTCACCTTTCTTTTTGACAAACAATTTAAGCAATATAATTCGATACCACTTCTCTTTAATCATCCAATCACATTTACAATAAGAGGTGAACATAAAAAAAAAAAACTATCAGAAAAATCTCTTTACACAAAATCACTGACAAAACAAAAACGCACGAATCAATCAAGCACATTTTTAACATAATCGAATAAATACAAAAAGATTTAATCAACTGACATTTTATTACGATCAACGTTAAAAATTCACTTGTTTTCCCAACTGAAAAATCGTTCCATTCAAAGCATTCGTGAAGAACAAAAGCCGGCCAAAACAAAGGCTCTACCGCTACAATAAAAACTCAGGGATCTTTACCTTGCGAACCTTTTTATTGTTACCTAACCTTTTCCCGTTGATCCACTCTGGTTTAATAACCTTTTGCAATGTTGCAAGTAAAATGGGATTTCACAACTCGATGCGTACCTGTGGGCTATGAAAAGATGCCTCTATTGTTCACTGTAATTTTTCGGAAGTGATCGCGACCGAATCGGGTGAACTCGGATTTGGAACGAACGTGGCACAAAATAGATAGGTACAGAAGGCTGGCTCTGTGAAAATGAGCAAAAACAGGTGTACACATGAGGCGTTATGACCACAGAGGGTGACGGGATCCGTATAAAAGTCATGCAGACCAATCCGGGCAGCGTGACGAACTGCGCAAGTGCTCCAGCGCGCTGCCTCAAAGATAATTCATGAACGCTCAGTAAGAGTCTGACAGAACCCTCCACCCGGAGACCCCTCTTACCCTTACCGGTGGAGGACAATGCAACAGGCAACTGAAGGTGTTCCTTCAGGGTAGGTTTTAGTCAGTAAAAGTTTGACACGCCGTCCCACTCCGTCCAGAGCGAGAGAGAAGTCATTTGATGATTCCCAAAGCCAAAAAAAAAAAGGTTGGAGGACAATCATTAGGTTTACACGCAGAAAAGAAGCTACAGCGATCTCAAACTATCCCAAACGTATATCAGTCGCTAACTCGCGAGTGCGTTTACACTCATTGTACGTAGACTCGTGTCTATCTCTGCGTGCATTTTCTCTAGTTATATGCTGCTAATCTTCTGTAGCTATCTGTATTTTGTACAGCTGGTCCAATTGTTGGTGGACTGACATTTATAAGGCCTCAACTTGGAGTGAATTGCTGTCACTGACAATTAGAGACCGTTGCCCCGAAGTTGGGCAAGCAGCTGTAAATTGAGAAACTTTGCAGAGTAGTTTGTGGATGTGAGAAATTATGCCATCCCCGTATTATTAATAACGTTAACTTCCTCTTAGACACAGCCTTTAGTTTATGATGAGGTCAAAGACTTAGAAAATTGTGAAATTAAAGCTTTTAGTGAAATCCTAATCAGTTGAGTAGTATCGAACAGATTTGATGAATGTGCAATGAATGTAAATAGCAAGCTTTTAGTCCATAATTTAATGCCCGAAATGTATTGGTTTTCCAATATAATGGAAGTTTATTAAAGGACAGTTTTCAATACAAGCCTGTACTGCAAAGCGCGTTAGCTTATTAATGGAGTGACACATTCAAACTCCAGCTATTTCGTACGTGAATTGAAGTACCAATTTATTTCCAGTAAGTACTTTATCAATCTCAATAAAATATTCAGAAAAAACTGCATGAATAACACTCTCTCTGAATTATGTCTGATCTAACTTGCTCCCCAATATTTCAAGTCTGTCAGAAAGAGTCTTATTTTTGATGCACCCAATCTTATAATCCTAACAATTTTGTCCCAATCTTGTTTATTGTTTATATTTCTTTATCTTTTATTATTAATCTTAATCTGAATGGTGTTTATTTTTGGTGAAATGTGGTTTATTATTACTTTCTTCTGTATTCTTAAGGGTTCTTCAACTTCTCCATTTATCTACTAATCCTTCAATGATATCATACAATTATCACCGCTTAGAAGGTATAATACATATTAACATTCCAAGCTGTCACAGTGTCTTTAAAGATAATAAAACCATCACCATCAGTAGACCAATTAACGGCCGTGGTATATTAATATAATACTATTAAAAGATTTGAGACATTGTGTTTTGAAGTTAAGTCGTTAGAAAAGTTTTTGGTCAACGATTTAGTGTCTCTTACAACTTTGGTCGTAAATGAAGTGCTGTAACAGCTAAATTTTATTTTATGTATCCTGTATTTGCTTCATTTTATATTATTTTAAGAGATCCTTGAGATTTTCATACTGTATTTTTGTAGCTATTTTTTTTAAGATTAAATTCTCGTTTTTAAGTACTTATTCTAAGATTTATTATAAGTTTCTTTGTACATAATTTGGCTAGCGTTATTCATGTCACTGTCAGATTACAAGTGGAAAACAGAGACGGGAAACCAAATCACCTGTGTAAACTACCTCAATTATTATCCGTGTATTAGCCATGCTACTATCAAAACTAGCAATTAATGAGCTATCAACATCGTAGGATTCAAGATCTTCTTCAACATTCAGACGGCGATAGCAGTGTTTATTAATATTTATAACATATTTACTACTCTACAATATGACACAATATTCAAATCCAAACCCTCCACCGACCAAACCAACTCCATATTTAACCTAACAATGAAAGCACCATAAAGATACTATCACCGAACTCCATCATATTTGGCCAAAAAATTCAGCTAGCCATTATCAGGACCATCCGTATATCATCTTCCAAGATAATAAAACACGTTGGAGAATAAGAAGCACCCTATAAAAATCCCATAAAACCATTCAAGTTTCGCTCTGCCGTCAAAGATGTGTCGGCATTAGTCGAACGAAGTAATTTACGCTTTTTTTTATATCCTACTTGAATCACAATGAAAATGGCCGCCGTATTTGCTAAAGATTTAAGATTATAGACACGTTGGATATTGTTATGGCCGTGGGTAGATTTCGGGTCGCGTTAAGAATTTGCTGAATTTTTCCTTATCAGTTTAGCTGTGGTAGGTTTATCTTGGACTGACATCGAATTTTGTGTAATAGGATTTTGTGAATTTTAATTTGTTTGAACTTTTTATGTACCTACCTACTTAAACAGTTTTTTATTTCCTTTTATCAATTTCATTTTATTTTTTCCTGTGAACGACATTTACTTGAATATTGATTACACTGAATAAATATAGCTGTATTGAACAGTATATGGACGAAATCACCTTGGCAAATTCTTTGGTGATCACTGTGTACCTAATATTGTGAGTACACTTTATACTAAAACTGTTAAATGTCTCCTATTTTCAGAAATATTATCAGTGTTTTACAAAATACACAAAAATGTGAAAATTATTTAGTATTTTCCAAATTCCAGGAAAAACTCAGTAATTAATTTATCCTGTCCACAAAATTTTCTATGAAAATTGCTGTTAGATTTTATTTTTAACGGCAGCTATACTACTGATTGAATTTCATAACTAGGTATTACTGAAAGTATTTTACCGATTTTGAACTAATGCAGTTTTTAAGTTTTGACGCTGTTTCGTTCTTTTTGAATTAGCTTTAGTTCGAAGCCGTTATGTTTGTAGTAATTATAATTAGTTAGCGTTGGTATGTAATGTGATTTATAATTGTTTAAGTCTTTCAAAATCATATTAATTAGATTTGTTATGATAATCAAAACACGATTGCTTTAATGTAATTCCACATAATTTAGTACAGTAAGCCACACGTCAGTGAACACACTTTGACCTTAGCTGGCTTAGTGTAGTACAGAATGTCAATAGAAGGCCAGCTATTTATAATAGTTCTCTTACCACTGAAGTGCGACCTACCGTACAACGTCCGTTTCGTTAGAAAGCTTTTTCCATTATTATTATATCGAGTCACTGCTTTTCAATACTAAGCTCAATATCTAAAAGCCCACACTATCATACAAATAAAACCCAGCCTTCTATTTTTTAGTTATTTCACGAACACATAAAAGGGCTTGTTGAAAGCTTTCTTCAACGCCTGGTCTCGAATCTATCGATCTTCAACCATTCTAAGGAGCTAAATCCCAGGCCCTTGTACCCTTCCCCCGACAACTATCAACACTATTACAATTTGTCTGAAGACTGTCCGTTTGTTGTCAATGCTGAGTACTCTTGCACAGCCAAGAGACTCTAGAATATTTATGAGCTGTTTATCAGCGCAAGTCAATTTTTCTATGTAAATAGTTTACAAGACGTCTTGGACTTGACGCATGAAATACTGTTTTAAAATATGTTGTTATTTTCTTTTTGTGTTTGCATTTACTCCCTTTAAGTAAAAGCCTGACTCATCGCAGTTCTGACTGTTAGACGCGTACACTAAAACAGTTTTGTCTTGAGTCAAGTTCAGGTTTTCAGTATATTTTTAATTAACTAGTGTTTTTAAATTAGATTTAATGCATGTATGCACGTTACCATTGTGTTCATAAATAGCGATAGTTTAATAGGCAGTTTTGCCCTAATCGCGAGTACAGCAACAAAAAGTAAGAACTGAATGGTCAAAAAAAAAAACAGAAGGAGATTTTCAATCAAATCGCGCACACGAAGCAGACAACACGTCTGCTCCACATTTCAAAACAAGGTGACGACATAAAATCTCCAACAGGCCAACACAATTCCAAAATATAAAGACCAAGCCGTGGACAAAGTCTAGTTGATAACAAACGATGTTATCTCACAGATCCTTCAACTTCCAGCGACGGACCGCCGACCTTTTTCTCAAGTCGTTTCCTCCGGGGATGATAATATTTAGTGTTCCAATCTTGGATAACTTTGATTTTTAGGGTTTGCTTGGAGTTATCGTCTTTGAGCTGGATTGTAGTAAAATTCTGTTTATGTGACGGATTGAAGACTGTATTTGATGTTGGATGTCGATGGTTGTTTTAGGACGTTTCTTGCAGATAGTTTTTCATCATCGTTATTTTTGGAATATCTTTTTATAAGTGAGTCTCTTGAAGGAAAACATCGTGAGGAAACCGGCATGTCCTAGAACCAAAAATTCGAAGACATGTGACATCTAGTAACCCGCACTGGGCCCGTGTGGTAGATTACGGCCCACTCCCTCTCTCAGAGCGGAGGCCTGTGTCCCAGCAGTGGGAACATTATAGGCTGAATAAGTAGGTGAGTAGGAAATAGATCATATAAAAGTATCGTAAATACGTGTCTACTTACGGATATTTCAGTATCGATACATAGTCACGTATACCAGTTAGTGGGTGGATTGCCACATTTACCTACAAATAATACAATGCTATGGAGTCCACCTAAAATGTGACATGAAAATGACGATAAGCAAAATAAAATGGAACCAAAATCAGAAATTGCACAAAATGAATCTCAATTTATTATTTTTCAAGTAGGTACAATGAAAACGGTGTTAAAAAGGTAATCTCGTAAATACAAAAACCTTTTACCTCCCAGAGAGCAACCTTATGATATTTGGCAGCAAACACGAATAAAAGTGACCGTTAAGGTGTTTAGTAGTGCCAAAGTCCGTTCTGTGCCAAACTTAGTCCCCTTCTAGTCTATTTAGTCCAAAATTAACTTGTAGCAGTTTGGGTCTTTAGAGCATCGTTTCTATCGCTTAGCTTAGATAAACAAGGGATAGTTTAGCTAAAGTGTGAGATTTAGTTACAAGTGAAGTAGTTTTAGCGGCATCTACATCGCCACTTGCGAACTACGCATCACACTGACGTCACGCAAAATTCTGCGCCGCGACAGCAGCGTTTAACGCGCGACTGGCATATACAACCTGTAACGGAATAAACGCAAGAGCTCATACACCCCAATTAGAATATTAAATTATAAGACTAAAATAAATCTGTAATTTAATTTAATTAAACGACACCTAGTTTTTTTTTACAAAATAGACTTCCTGACTAAACATGAAACATAGGATAGCTATGAGCGTATTACAAATTTGTTTATGCATTTGAATAGGCTTTATTCCTTTGAGATAAGGCTTAAATTTCCTTAAATAAAATATCTTATTACCTTGGTAAGACGCGGTGGTTCTAATTTCAGTTAAAGAAAAGATTTTTTTCATGAAAAATTAACACATATAAATAATGATGGAAATCGATTCAGAAGCCGATTCTGAGCAAACTACTTTCAGGTCTTGCGCTTATTCTGTTACATGTTGTATACAACGTCCCAACATAAATTGTCAGGCAGTTGCCTACCAGACACAACACACGTCTGATCGGAGGATCCTCCCTTTTGTATAGAGGATGAGTGAACTTGACACCTGTTCTGCATACCCTAAATAGTTTCTACTGCAGATTATATAGCTGGTTCTTGACGTTTTCCAGGCATCACGCTCTCTTGTGCTCTCATAGCTGTGCAGTTGTTGTACGTGTTAGGTACTTACTTGTAGGTATAATATCGTATACATGATTTTTTTCACCTCTGGATGAAGGCAGTATTTAATTTAACTCACGTTGTCACCAACATTTTCATCCCCTCGTGAAGTTTCATAACAATTTAACACGTAGAATTCCAAACCCCGAAACGTATAATACGAAAATTTCAAATCAATCTACCTACCCAACATTCCAATCCCAGGTATAAACGAAATAGCGAAAAACATTAACCGTTCGTGAGCAAAAGGTAAATGTAATTCACAGGGCAGACGACCTCAGGCAAGATTAAAAAACTTTCTGCCCAACCCTGTGGTTTCGAGGGCAAAAAAATATTAATGAAATTTCATGAAACCTCCTCGTTGACCGAAAGGAGCGAACTTCATCAAAGTATTTTCTCTGTAGCGGATAGGCAATTAAGAAATTCAATTTTGAGATCCGGTATCGGTTTCTGAGTATCATAAGTGTTTGAAGGGTTGACGGTTGTCATCGAATCATTTAGAAATCAATTTTGCTTAAGTGGTATCGGAAACGATGGACTTAAATCTGATTGGAGGGAAGAATTACGTCAATATTAATCACGAAGACTGATTGATGACTTTTTACGATTAGGGTTTTTTACAATAGGTACTCAGAAAACTGGCGAAAATTATTAGAGGGCTTAGACATGTGGCCATTTATTTCAAAGCGTTTCGTTTTTCTTCACCGACTTTCAACGGAATTCACGTAAGGTTTTTGGTAGCAAAAGTTAAAAATGAATGTCAAAAATGTATGGGACTGACATAAGTCATCATCGTTACCGCTGAATAGAATGTCAAATTGTCTAGGCCCTAGGTTCAACTAAATAATTCCATGGGCTTATTTCACATACTAAATAAACCACATCACTACAAAGTTATCGCAGTGCTTCTGTTCAAACTCGAGAACTAACTCCTTAGTTTACTGTAAAGTTTACTAAACTTAACTTCCATACCTACTATTCTAGACCAGAGAGAGACAATAGAAAGTACTACGATAACATTTAGCTTAATTACTTTCCTGAACTCTCGTACACTTTGTATTAAATCTTACTTACACTTAGTTTTCTTTATGTTAATAGGAAAGGTCACCCTTTCTTCCTAAAAGATGTAGGAATTTCATCTTCGACTTTTATCACAATAATATCCTGCCGTTATCCCAAATTTATTTGGCGTTCAGCATGTCTTCTTCTTACACACATGTTTATCAGCTATCATCTCAGTAGTCACGTTTTTTCTAGTCTTATCATCTTTAACGCAAGCATCGTTTTTTTGGACTTCCTGTACTCTTAAAGCTAGTCACATTCATTCTCAAATCTTGCATCACGACATGGTTCTTCATTTTAATCACATATAAATGCATAATCAGCCTACAACGTTCCCACTGCTAGGACACAGCCTTCCTCAAATGTGCATATATTATTATTTGAATGAGTAATACTAAATTATT
The DNA here is from genome assembly GCA_947522985.1 of Lithophane socia. Taxonomy (NCBI): domain Eukaryota; kingdom Metazoa; phylum Arthropoda; class Insecta; order Lepidoptera; family Noctuidae; genus Lithophane; species Lithophane socia. Next base: position 1,471,102 of record OX383270.1, on the reverse strand, counting down.
GAAATTATTAATGTAAAATCGTGTCAATAGCATAGTTGTATTACATTTTTAAATAACCCTCAAATTTGCGATGCCTGGAAAAGGCCGCTAAGTTGTAAGTACCTATATTATAAACGAACACCAAAATGTACACTTAGTTTGCAAATAAATCTTTGACTTTGACTTTGACTCTCTGTGAGAGGTAGTGGGCCGTAATCTACCACGCGGGCCCAGTGTGGGTTCGTTCGGATGTCACATTTCTTCGAACTTTTGGTTGTAGGACATGCCGGTTTCCTCACAATATTTTCCTCCGCCATTTTTATCACATAATCTCCTACTATTAGCACCCTCCATCAGCATATAACAGAAAATAATACTGATAAAGTCGTGAAAATGATTTACTGAAATAAAGGAGGCTCATATACTGTGAGTGAGAGGGGTATAATTGAAACAGTATGATTTATACTGCGCTCATAGCTGTTTTATCTACGGCCTTATTTCCGAAGCAAGAGTAAACAAAGGCAAAATGGATAGGAAGTAATGGGTGTAGGGAAGTGTTTTCAACGCTATAAAAGTTTGTGCCGCGAGGTTTGCGTTGCACTTAATTGGTTTTTAAATATCGTGTTGTGTTGTTTTGTTTTATGGTTTTTGATTGATGGGGTTTTTAAAAGTTCGGTTTCATGGATTTTTTATTGTGTAACTCAATTCTGTAAGTAGTTAATTAAGGAATAAAAATGAAGATTGTAAATTCACGCATAACTTTTTATTCAATTTTATATTACGTTTATCAATTTGCAAAAAGTGTGAGAAGTATCCTCAGATACTTGAATTAGATTGTGTTAGTTTTCAAACAATAAATTACCTAAATAATATTCATTTCCCAAAAAGTCGAAAGCAGTGATATTTATATCACTTATTTGTACAGCAAAAACTGAAGATAACTTGTCTTAAAAAATCGCTTACACAAAACTTTTACATAACCACCTCTGCCTACGTCAGCAACGCAGCAATATTTTATATTCCGAGCCGCTCAACTTTGAGTACCCAACCGATTCTTATCCCAATTTCCTCAGAACTGATGTAAACACAATGGAAATACCGCATCTATACCGTTTTACCCCACTCTCCCCCAAAAAGGGTTTCTGGGCGGAGTCAGTGAATTATGGTCTTTTAAAATCTTTTTTTTTTCTTTTGTTATCGTTCAGAGTTTTTCGTTGCGATAAAGAAGATTACACCATTTATCTTAGGGTTGACTCTGGAACATTTGTGCAGTTTGTATAATTTTATTTTTTTGGGACTTCGGGGTTGAAAACATTTATTTGTCTTGAAGTGAAGCGGTTTTATTGATTGCCTTCATATACAGACGTATTTATGTAGGGCATACATTTTTATTAGCTCCTGCTTGATAAAAACAGGCACTGGCTTTTCTTAATTGAGGTTAGACATAGATATTATAGTATGATATTGTTGTTGGTATGAATAAGGATTACGAATCTTATTTAGATAGATGATTGTTGCGTTATTTATACAGGGTGTTAGGGTAAACACCGTTATCCTTGGTTTGGTTTCATTTATAAAACGTAAAATCAATGGAAAATTACAACTTTTTTTTCCTTTTTTTTAAATCTACATTTTACCACAAGAGACGCAAGTTCGTTGCCCTAGCGCATCTCAACACGGGCGGGGGGTGCGGGATGTGACCTGACCGGCCGCGAGCGCGACCCCTCCCTCAGTCAGTCAGCTGTTTCGCTAGCAAGCACGGTGTCAGATAGAAACTTTTTAAAATCTTTTAATGAAAATAACGTTTTTTTTTTGTTGTGTTCGGTCTTTTATTTTTATATTTAAGTCAACTACCCATGGTTTGAATGACAAGAGTGTTTACCCTTACATCCTGTATTAATTCTGCTGCGATGGTCCCAAAGAGAAAATTGTTCAGTTTGATGGCTGTACCACACCCTTATACCCTTATACATAGAAAACCCGAAAAAAAAAATACATTTGTGTTCACTTAAATCGACAAAATGTAGGGAACAGCTGATTTTTTTTTGGCGATTTCAAGGTTGGTCCCATAGAAAAAGTTGTTCCAAATGATGAGTACAATGATCCCTTTTCGGGTTTAGCATAAACAAAAAATTATGTTGTATAAGATCACCCCTTTCTAATACATGCTGTATCATTAGGGTCTTGGGTCCACCATTTCCCTGGTTAGGCAAATCCGATGTAATAGGGGTGACCCTTTACTCATTAATAGGATACAAATAGTCTTCGGGTTACCTACTGAGAATTTTTTTTATGGACTGTGCCTAGAAACCCGACCCCGAGCTCAGCATTCGCACCAGTAACCACTAGAGCAACGAGGTAATAAAGAAAATAAACAAATGAATAAACAACGCATGCAAAGTAGGCACATTTCACACTTCACTTCCAAAAATTTGTTCAGCTGCTCTCTGACAGATCATAAACTTGTATGGCATACTAAAAAGCCGATCTCAAGTATTTATTTCCCAAACATTAATTAATTATTCATACATTAATAGACTCGGCAAACACGAAGTCTTCCAGTAGTGTTTCCTCGCCGATAAAATAACATTGTACAGAATAATTACATATTATAAATTATGTATGAACGTGAATAAGTTATGTGGACTATGTTTTAAATGTTTGGGATGAGTAAATACGCGGGTTTATGAAGTGGGTGGGCTGAAAAAGAAAGATGATGCTATATAGGTCCCCCATTCGCTGATTTTTTTTTGTTTTGTCAGCTTTGAGTTGTTTTGTCTAGGTATATTTTTATATTTATATTTATATTTTTTTATTTATTTTTATATTTATTTTATATTTTTTATTATATTTCCCAAACTTTACTATGAACTTTCAACCACCACCCCTTTAAATTGTATGTGATTATAGTTCTACTTATTTATAACTTAGCAACATGTTTGGGTACCTACAATCTGAAAAGAATCGCTTTGAAACTTTTACTAAAGCCCTAAAAAGTCAAAACTGAAACAGTCTAAGAATATTATAACAAGTTACAAAACAAATTGTTCTTGGTAACATTTGCTGTAGATTTAACAAATTAAGGCGGATTTCTGGAACATTTTCTCTAGAATAATATTTTTACCAACCTCTTGTGTTTCACATTTGACGGGTTCATTTAAGTACAAAATTACCTTACAAAAACTTTTCTATCTGCTGTTCTTTAAACTTGCAGTTTCTGATTAATTTAAAAGTCAAAAAGAAATGGCCATTTTATAAACGTTTGTAACTAAACTGGCAGTTAACTTGATGTTAAACAGAACCTAACCTCAGCTTAATACCAATTAAATACTGCCTCCGGTGTGCCTTAGTGTAATTGCATTGACTTCTATAGAACCCCAGATGTAACTACAGTGTATTCCTGCTTGCATGTGTTATTTTGTAAACAACCCGGAACGAAAATTGCGAGTTTTCGCATCTGTCATAATTACATTAGATAATTATGAACATTTTGAATATGACATTAATGAATCATCCAAAACTGTTCCTTAGCTAACCATGTAAACACATTAATTTGTCAAAATTTAAATCTTAGTTCGCCATATTTGTTTACCAAAGTGGAGAAGTAAAGAAGAATACACTATACCTACCAAAATTAATTTTCTTGTAACAAAATTACCTAACAAAATTAATTTTCTTGTATCAAAATTAAAACAACTACAGCCTTTTCTTCAACCCACTCTAAAAACAATAAACGTTTAAACTACAAAGATAATCATCACCTACTACCGTATTGACGTTTATCTAACATCTAAGCTACCAGAGAGGTCAAACATTTTCCAGTTTTACTCTGACCCACAAACTTTCAACTGGTTTTAAGAATGTCCAACATATATGCTCTTAAATAACGTTTGTGCCGTAAATTTTATCAGCTGATTATGTCTCGTCGTTATTAATAGGTTAATTTACTTTTTTTTAAGATAATTTTATTATGATAGTGTAGAAAGTTGCTTATGAATGGGATTGGTTTTGGACTATCTGCAAGGTGTTTCATAACTAAGATAGTTTATTTAGGAGATTATGGATCTCGAACCCGCATCCTTCTTCTTAGAAAGTGTGTTTTACTGTGGTATTTTGCGTCTTCTTCTTCATGTCGCTGACACGACAGTATAATTTCAGATCTTGTTGGCCCGAAACTCTTCACTTCCACGGCGTCACGGCGGCATCAGGGTCTACATCCTGCTGCCAGCATAGTTTGCAATATGACTCCACATCTGCATGTCGCAAACTATGCTCCGCCTCCCTATCCCGCCTGCTGTGTCCCAAAACATGCAAAGCAATCTCTACACTGCCACAGACGACCGACGTAAAAATAAAATAGTTCGGATAGAAACCAATGCTATTTTCAGACAACAGCCATACTTCTAATACATTCTTCAACGGTACTCACCGTTGAAAAATGTATTAGAAGAATGAAGAATGTATATGAAGGTAGTCAATCCTCCGCCAAAAGTAGACATTCTCTGTAACTAATCTTGATTTCTGAACCTGAACTACAGACTAATAACTATGATGTATTTTAGTACAAGGTTATATTTGTAATCGCCCACAATGGATTAGCCTAAACGCCTTACAACTTACTGTAACATAACAACGTGAATATTAACTACATAATATTAGGAACATTGTTATGATAGTCAGAACATGTTAACATAATGTTTTCATTACCCACCTTCCTCCGCCAAAAGTTATTAGGTGGGTACAGTATGTTATATCAAAACTTTTGATTCAAAGCTACACCCTACACCTTTTTTATTTTACAGTTTTTTTTTGTAATATCAACTATTTGTTAAATTTTAGCCCCAAGTGTTTGGTGTCTCTAAACTTTTAGAGGTTAAACAAAACACTTGGGGCTAAAATGACACAATCTGTTCAAACCAATTATACCGGGTGTAAAAAGACGCTTAACGAAGCCGAAAGTCAATTGCTATTCCCGTCATTGTGATCATTTGTTTGTCCTGGACCATACCTGGAAACCTACTGGTTACGGAGATATTGAAGGTCAAAGTTCCAACATTTTCAGACGTTTTTTAAAGAAAGCAAGTTTTAAATGTTATAACTTAATTTTAAATAGTAGTAATATACAAACCCTGAACCATTGCTTGCACCCATAAACACAATGTGTTGCGTGGGTTACGTTGCGCACTACCGTAAACAGCGATTTTTCACATCAAAAATAAAATTAGTTTCCCAGCAATTATTTTTGTGCAATGTTACTTAATTTGATGTACAGAATGCGTAGTTGCTTAATGTGATGGGTCTTTTTACACCCTGTATGATCTGATGCAAATACTGGTCTAAGCTAGGGTCTAGCATAGCTACATTCTATTCTCAAATCCTAGCCGCGTAATCAGCCTACGTTTAGTCAGACTAACATTTTACATTTACAAGTAAGTAGCTACGTCTCTGCTCACCAATTTAATGCAAGCGCTAGCACTTCGTAGAACAGGAACATAAATAGAACAGACCTGAAACAATAATATATTCGGCGTCGTCTGTTTTAGTACGTTTTGCATACATTATGCTAGTTTATTTATGCTTAGGGACTTTAATACAGTGGGTAAGATGAGCTGTTATGAGGTGAATGTTTGATTTTTATCTTTTTTTCAGTAAAACATAAGAGAAAATATTTTGAAAGAAACTTTCGATGCAAATTAAATATGTACAGCAAAACTTAGTCACTATAGTGATCAAAATAATAAACTTGTTAATTTAGGAGCAAGCACAGTATGCTAAAAAAAGCTTGCTAGTGATTCACTATAAATATAATAACCAAAGTCCCTTTTAAATCAGTTAAATTGATTTCTTAATACTACTTTTTTGTTTCTGAATAGCTTGCATGAATATCATTTGCCAAATATTCGGTAGAATTGCTCATGAATTTGCCTTTAAACACCGTTCAAAACTTTCACTCCATCGGCTATCATAAACGCTGCGCCGGAAATGTTGAGAAATTTAATATACTCCGAAATTATCTAAAACGGGGTCATTTCAATACCTGACCTAGTTCTAATAAATAGGTTTCTACGCTACATTCAACCTTATTCACAATATCAATACCTTTTACTCGAAGAAATCCTACTGAACTCCATTATGCCATACAAAACCAGTCACCGCCGTCATAAACCACATAATATTATACCATTTTCCTAAACCAGGTATCCTAAAATAATATACTTTTACGAGAACTAGCAAACGTAAACGAAAACGTTTCAGGTGAACGCAATACTTATTATAACTTACTCGTTTCGTAATCAAAAGTTTATTGTACGTAAAATTGAGTCGGACGGAGCAATAAAAATGATTTAGATTATGTTACATTAATTTTACAATAGGTTACGATTATGCCGAGTTCCAAACATTTCAGTATGAAACCCTTAATTTAAGTGAAAATATCGCGCAGTAAATCATTTAAAAGGCTGTTAAATTAATATGTATGCCGCTATTGTAAAGGCTGTTTCAGTGGGGAGCGATGCGATAGCTGTGAGTGAGCGATTTTTTATTACTTCCTGCATATTGAATGAGTTTAAAATGTTTTTGTGTCATGTTTTAATCCCGCTGTTAAAAGTGGATTTATGAGATACTGGAACACCAAATTATAGGCTTGAAATTTTTAACTAGTTTCTAGTTTGGAAATCAAACTTTACTGATTGGAGTTTAAGGTTAAGATTTTTCAGGAATAAGGGCAACCAAATACAAATTCTACAAGATAGGTAGCTGTTCTCGCCCATGATGTAGGTCCTACCTCATTTACAGTATATTGCGTACAGGTACTTGAAACACTCGTTCAATCAATCAATGAAAAGCCATTTATTCAAACTAGGCTGAGAATCAGCACTTTTCGAATATCTAAGGAAGTATGACGAACTTGCTGCCGGTTGCTCTGTTTACTCTGCGTACAGCGCTCGGTGTGGTAACCCGTCTTGTTCTGGTTTGCGACTGGTCAATCGTCATTATGAGGATGCCTCGTTGAGAGGTGAAACACGTGTCGATTTCTTACAGGGATTTTTATGACTCATGAAGAATAGTTAAGCGGAATATAGTATCTTAAGAATAATATGATCAATTGGCGAGGTCACTTATTTCGTTGCTCTAATGGTCGCAAGTGCTATTTTGCCAGGTCGGGCAAAGTGTGAATGGGTTTTCCATCAGGGATTTCTCAGTAGTAGCACGAAGTATGGTATTGACGGCTGACGAAATGTAAGAGTATTGGTGGGTACCTGTAATACACCCTATTGCGCCAGTATATTCCCCTCTGCCTCTGCCTTACTCTTCAGGAAATACAGGCGTAATGTTGAAAGATGAAACACTTAGATAAATTATACATAGCTTAACTTTAGCTTAGCTTTTTGCTTTTAGCAATGTATCATGTACACCATCATCATCTGCCTAGCTTTTTCCCAACTATTTTGGGGTCAGCTTCCAGTCTAACCGGATGCAGCTGAATACCAGTATTTCACATGGAGCGACTGCCTATCTGACCTCCACAACCCAGTTACTGGGTAATACGATATCCCTTGGCTAGACTGGTTGTCAGACTTTCGGGCTTCTGACGACCCTTAACGACTGTATCATGTACACCATGTTTAAACAAATTAAATTTTACTTACTTATCTCTGATATCTCACACTGTGCCACCGCCACAACCGGCACAGTGCCTTGGAAAATTCGCTCGCGAACCGACCCCTGAATAAGAATGAACTTTTTGCACCTCATTTTAATGTCCGCTAATATTATTCGGTTTCTTCAGTGGTGACTGTTTTAAATTTTAAATATCACTTACCTATGTTAAGAGTTTATTAAGTTGATATTAAATTACTTTGTCATGCTTAAATCTTGGGAATGGAATATGAAAATTCAATATGAAGCTTGGTTTACTTTCGTTTGGTTTTATGAGGATTTTTATTATGTGATATGAACAGTGTTATTGGATAGAAAACAGTCTCTTTGCGTCATATCGAGACAATAATCGTTATGTGAATGAAGATATAGGCTGAGATCCACGTAATAAAGCGCCATCTTTATTTGAACTTAGCGAGACTCAGAAAGAAGAAAAATAAGACTAAAGTATATTCTGTAATAGATAAACAACCAGATAACATAAATAATCGGCTGTTTAACATATTATTATTCTACCTTTTAGCTCAAAATACATTGTTTTAGCCTTAAAAAAACAGATAGATAATAGGCAGTTTCAATAACGTACGAAAAATTTTCGAAAAAAATTACTTTCGCCAAATTGAAAAGAGATACATTCTCAGCCAAACCTAGCAAACAAAAACCTTAAGTTAGGTACTAAGAAATAAATTCCACGCCTGTCCTGAGTCCTAAAAAAATACCTAAAAGTTCAATTTACGAAAAAGCACTCAGTCAACTTGTCTAGAACATTTGGTGATTTAAAGGCACGCTTTCTTTATTACCAGTATATACTGACCGCCTCTCATTAGTTCCAAAAAAAATACTGGGTGTGTGGGAGACTTTAAATGACAAGGGTACACCCTGTATACTGTACCCATATCAACACAACAGGGTTACCATCTGGCGATTCATTTGTTTTATCCAGATTTTAAAAATGATGCCCAAACTCAACAACAATAGCGGAGCGCCATTTTATGGATCCAATTTCAGCCCTTGCAATTTAAAAGTCTGGTGGAATTTCCAAAGTTGGTCCAAAAGTTGTCTGTTTCTAAACTGTAATATCCGAATGTTTTAACATTTTGGTTGGTAGCCCTGCTAGGTGTGTGTGGTCAGGAATACAAATGGCGGACACAAGACCGTGCGTACACCGATGGCTTCATTCTGGGTCTGGCGGTGAATATTTGCATGTTTTGACGACGGTGCTAATAGAAGCTTGGGATTTAAATAACTCTGTTGTTTATTGTGAGGATTTACATAGTCGTAGATGTAGGTACAACAAAAATCTGTGCACCACGTACAACGACTGACAGGGATTGAAAACCGGTACGAATTTGGGTTCCGGTTCTTCATTTCGGTTCTTAAAAAGGTTCTTCTTTTCGGTACGGTTCTGGTTCCGGTTCCGGTTTGGTTCTGGTTCCAAAGTACCGGTTCCAAATAAAGGTTCCAATGTACCGGTTCCGTATCATCGGATTTAAAGGTTCTCTAAGAAAGAAGGGATATGTTTGACGCGTGCCTGGCGTATCTTTTCTTTCAGTTCGCCTTCGAATTATTGGCGAGTGGAAGTTTGTACTGTACAGTGTCAGCAAATATTGTCAGTAATTATTATTAGTGGTTTATATAATATACAGTTACTGTTAATACATTAATATAAAATGGACAAAGGTAAGTTTCATCGTATTGTATTCACTTAGATTATAATATTATTAAAAAGGAGGAGGGTTTTTTAATATAAATTATTATTATTTCGTTTTAACATGTGTGGGCTTATATACAGTGTTTTATGGTTGTTTAGTTTCACGGGCTACGGTACTACCTCCGAGGTATTACGCTATTCCAATTACACGTTGGTTATACATACATATTTGGTATCTTACTTTCAGGAACAAAACGTGCCCGTATTATGACCGATACCGATACAGACACTCAACTCCCAGAGCAAGAGTTATCTCTAAATTTAAAGCAATTGATTAGAAGAAATTTTCAAGAAAAATGTCAACCTAAGACTGCAAATATTGAAAAACAACAAAGAATGGAGTGTAAAGATTGTGCTTTGCACCGCAACGACGATGACGAGCATGATGGGAGAAATCAAATTTTTTCTCAACTGATAACAAAAGAATTAAAGAATATTAAACCATGTCTCAGGACTAGGTGTTATATCGACATACTTGAGTATTTACAGTCAGCAAAAGGAGTACATTATGAAGATTTGGAGAAATCTGGAGATAAATAACAACAAAAAGTGAGGGGTTTTCTTTTTTAAATAAGTACATAATTAACGAAAAGTGAGTTCAACTGTGATTATTAAGTAGGTATATTTGTATGGTTCAGACTGATTGTTCTTAAAATTAAAACAAATAAGTAAAATTCAAAAATCTTTTATTTAACTAATCATTTAGGAGTCCGCATAAAGGCCTATTCAAACCTAGGCGGTATTCGCTGCCGCTGTGGGTAGAGGTACATACCGCGCGGGTTTCGCTCAGGTATTTAGTATCAAGTTCCGCGGCTAGAGCGACCTGAGCGGTATTCGCTGCCGCTGTGGGTAGAAGTGCTGGAAGTGCATACCGCGCGGGTTTCGAACTCCCACAAGGATAGCGAAATCCGCTTTGGTGTGAACAGTAATATTACCGCATACCCACTCGGTTTTCTCTACCGCAGACGGTAGCGAATACCGCTTAGGTCTGAATAGGTCTTAACGTTTGTTCTGTAATCACAATATCTAGATTAAATCTATATATATAAAACAAAGTCCGGTTTGTTACAACACTTATAACTCGAGAACTGCTGGACCGATTTTCATGGTTTTTGATTTGTTGGATTTGTCTCCGCCTCGAATAGCAGAATAAATATTAAAAATAATGGATATTTTACGAAAAAATTATTACGAAAGAAAAATGTTCCTGGAATTTGTACCTGTCAAACATTTGATGTTCATCCCGTCGATACGGTAAACCGACAAATGATTGTGATCCCTAAACAACTTAAATAGTTTATATTTCCGAAAACTTCTGTAGTAGTAGTAATAGTAGTAGTGTAGTATTAGGTAGTTGTGTCGTAGTATTGTAATAGAAGTAGTGTAGTAGTAGATAGTTGTGTAGTAGTAGTAGTAGTGTAGTAGTAATAACAGTAATAGTGTATTCTAATAGAAGTAGTGTAGTAGTAGACAGTTGTGTAGTAGTAGTAGTGTAGTAGTAGTAACAGTAGTAGTGTAGTAGTAGTAACAGTAGTAGTGTAGTAGTATTAGTAGTAGTAGTAATAGTGTAGTAGTATTGTAGTAGTAGTGTAATAGTAGTTAAGTAGTGATAGTATAGTGTAGTGTAGTAATAGTGTAGTAAGTAGTAGTAGTAGTAAGTGAAGTAGTGTAGTAGTAGTAGTAAGTGTTGAAATAGTAATTTAGTGGTAGGTAGTGTTAGTAATGTAGTAGTAGTATTAGATTCTGAGGCGGTACAAAGTTTGTGGGGTCAGCTAGTAATTAATATAATAAACAATTAGCTCGTATGCAATCAGGATTCAAAAGCGACCGCGATCTTCAATCGTAATAGACTTTAATCCAACAACGTAAAGTATAGTGTACAATTATACAAACCAACTTCAATAATCGAACGAAATCGTAATAAGGTTTATGTTATGATGAAAATTGTTAAACTGTTTCCATACCTGAATTATTTCTTATGAATAAGATATCTTCAATCAAGTCACTTTTTAATTTCGTTCGAAGCTTGTTGAACACATAATTTAACGAGGAAAATAACCTTTCTACACTGACTTGTGTACTAGGTGCAGCTAGTACTATATTCAGTTGAGGCAATATATTTTTTTTGGTCTCCCAAAATATTAATATATTTTCGCTCGCAGGAAGACGCACCTGCTTATTAAAAAAATCTGTTAAAGAACTTCGTTTCAAAAATATTAACATGCATAGTATATTATATATTTATATAGTTGAATGATTTGTTCAAAATTTTCTCCAAATATCAATATATAATTATGAAGCCACCATAAAACCTTTAAAATAGCTTAATTTCTGTAAAATGGGAACACTGTACTGACTGGTAGGAAAGTTAGCTATTAGCTCTAGTTATTATTAGTTAAGCTATTAGCTTGTTTAGCCAATATAACAAAACGTGAAATAATTAAATCATGATCATTATAATTACCTTTATAATTACACCACAGTCATCTACGGTACATGTGGATCTGTTCTGCTGTTCGTCGTAAATAAAATATTTATGCACGAAATTTATTTTCCTTCGACCCATTTTAATCTAAGTACGTTAAGCTGAATAAACGTTTATTTTACAACAGAAACACAATCTATTTAAGTACAACAGACAAGTACAAACACGAATGTATAATAAATCAAACAAATATAGTAGCGCACGCGTTGGATAAGCAACGAATGATGCGAATAGTCAAAATATTTCTGCAGGAGCGCAGCTAGTGACAAACCACACCCCTTCCTGGTTTCGCCCAATTAGAGACATTATGCATTTGTGTGAGTAAAGGGCATTCGGACTCGCTTTGAAGAACCGGTACGATAAAGGTTCTTAAAGGTTCCAATTTAGGTTCCGGTTCCGGTTCGGGTTCTTGTACCCGGAACCACTTAATACCGGTTCTTTACCGGTATTTTAAGAACCTTTTCAATCCCTCAACGAGTTCCTATTTCACGTATCGTACGTAGTTATCGGTCAAAACCTTAAATCAAACCTACATTAGAATGTTATAAAGTAGGTAAAGAATTTTTAATAATCTCTATTTATAGCTCAGTTGATCTTTTTTTTCTACTAGAAACAATTCATTAGCGTTAAAAATACTTAGATCTAACTTATTTCACGTTTTAAAATAAAGTTACACATTTTCTCATTGCAATTTCTTAAAACACTTAGTTTTTGTTAGTTGTTCACTTCCAACTTCAGTGATGTGAATTGCACCAAGAGTTTTCAATTTAAAGTGAAATTATTCAACGATTTTTTTTTAAATAGTTTTTGAGAGAACGTTTTACTCAAGCTATTTACAAGTTTCAACAATTAAAATAGTGCACTATATTGACACCCATATAACTGAAACCATAAATCTTTTAAAAGTCCGTCTCATCAGTAAACCAAATTGCTAGTCGTGCCAAATTCCATAGTAAGTTTCCAAAAAAAGCTTAATAATTAATCACCAAGGCAACCAATCCGTCTACCCCACACATTCCCCCAATTCGTGGGAAAATTGGCTGCAAAACCATTTTACTCCCCAAGTCCCAGACTCCTGAACAAACGAGAAAAATATTAGATTTCATTGTACAGCTACAGGTTTATTGTTAACTGACAATCACTTGTCGATGTCAACACATCAAATCTTCAGAGGAGAAATCTTTTCAACCCTCTTTGAGAGGCCTCGGACCGGAAATATAAAGGTTTGGGTAAAATAGGTAGGTATAGGTACTGCCAACTCACTCTTACTGTTCGATAACTTAATATAAGGAGGTTATATTTCTTAACATTATTATTGGAAGGGTTGAGTTACATTCCCAGAATCCAAGAGGAAAAATATAACAAAAATATTGCGTAATCTTCCCCTTTCTCAAGTTTTAAAACTCGGAACTTTCGAAATTTTGAGTTATGACACTTCCATATTGTGTTTCTCCATTGTTTTTCCTGTTCAATTTGTTAAGATTATATTTGTTGAGATTTATATCCGTTCAACTGTTGATTGGTCTTTTAAGTTTGTAAAATGTTTGAATTAGAAAAAATCATTTGATTTTGATACTAAAAAGTTGTTGGTTTCATAATTTGGTTTAAAAAAGAGGTTTCTCATTTTACGAATTTCTTCAAATAAAATCAAAGGTAACTCCGATTTCCGTGTTACCCACCCTATTTATTATTTAAAACAAAACACGCATGAGAAGCCATTTTAATAATCAAATCAATTACCGGGGGCATTGCCCATCAATTTTAATGAAAGAAAAAAGAACTATTTTTTATCTATTTCTAACGACAAATTGATAAATTATGCTGTTGTTGATTCGTGTTTACCTACTGTTCGATTTTGTTTCCCTTAGAGGTTACTTTACATGGTTTACTATAGGAGGATACAGACGCGTGACGTAGACCGTACCTACCTACCTCCAAAATTACAACCCAGTAACTGGGTAATACGATACCCCTTGGTAAGACTGGTTGTCAGACTTTCGGGCTTCTGACGACCCGTAACGACTGTCAAGGATCTACAAATGACAGCCGGGACCAACGGCTTAACGTGCTTTCCGATGCACGGAGGAGTCTCGGTATGTAAAGATGGTCACCCATACGCGGACTGACCGCGGCAGCCGACCCGTGTGGCTGTTATTACTTAGCTATGAAGTCCTCATATCTAACTACAAAAGATCACCTCAAATCCCAGTCGTAATAATTTTCTCTCTCTTTCCAGGTAACCACCAACGCCAGTGCTAAGTGCAAGTGCAGTGCAGTGTAGTGTAGTGCGTGATGTCAGAGTGAGGCCCATCGAGGCCACTCGGGGCCACTGGAGGCCATGACCAGGCCGAGGCTCAAATGTGCCGCGTGGGCCTGGCTAGCAGTCCTCGCGGCCTTCGGGAGAACCACCGCCTACACGGACACTGAGGAGTTCTTGAGTGATCTTGATAAACCAGGTAAGTTTTTAGTGTGAAATAGTTGTACGTTGTGAGGTTTTTAATATTAAAAAAATTAAAACGAAAATGAAATTTATTTTTTGACAGAATTGTGTAGTACATTACAGATGGTCCAGTTTTTTTAATAGTTTCTAAAACAATTCGCTAAAACTAACATGCAAAATTACATTAATTAAATAAATGAATGAAGCTACTAAAATTGGAACATACATCATAGTTATTACATATAATTATTAAGAATGTCAAACAATTGTCAAATTATATTAGTAAAATGTCAGTAATCATTCAATATTAGTAAAATGTCAGTAACCTTTAGCGTTTAGGTATTCATTCACAGAATGGAATGATCTTTTTTATATTAATAAAGGTGACTGTCAAAAGTTCAGGCGCAATGACTCATGTATATCCACCACTGACAACAACTTCATTTTGCCGATGAGCAGATACTAAGTTGCATATCCCATCGTCCAGGATATCATTTGCTTTGCTCATTCCTGCTGATAAAAAGAAGTTAGTTGGAATCGGAAAATGTCAATTTTAATAAACATTTTAGCATGTGACCTTTCAACACCCTTGGCGAGAAACTGTAGTCCTTACATAGTTCGCAAACTATTGCAAAACTTGTAATCTTTATTTCTCAAATAGGCTGTGAGAAAACTTTAGTAAGAAAAATATGACTAGGTAATAATATCAACTCATTAAACTCCCAATTTATTACAAATACCACAATTATTGTAACTACTTCATAACAACAAAGATATCCCAACGTACTTTTTGTACACTTACCCATCACAAAAGCAGTTCACATGAGAATTATACAACGTTTACACCACAAAATAAACATTAATGAAACTTAAACATTTACGACTGCTTAAGTAAACAGAAATAGTTACATTTCATTAGTTCCCACATCGCGTATTCCAATAATTTCGATTAGATGCTCGCTTTTTAATTATAGTTACTCAACCTAAATAAGAAGGTTGTATTAACTGGTTTGGTTGAAAGATAGATGTTGCATCGAACGAAATTTATCTTTGACTGACTAAAATGTTGGTATGAATTATTTAGATAAAGCATCTTGCTTGTTAACCTCTTTCTTTGAACTTTCTATGACTTTTTATTATAGGCAGCGTTTTAAAAGTTTTAATGTCACGTCACTGGAAAAATTAACAAGTAATAAACCTCCACACACCACAATCGAATTTTAATTGTTATCGGCCATTAGAAGGCCAATCGACAGTTGTTGATGATTATATACAAAATTCTCTGCATTACGCAATAACGCGTTTATTGGTCTATAAATTCATGTAAATATACGTTCATGCAACGTCACATCTATCTCTCGTCAATTTACTCCACGTACTGAGCCCAAAATTACAATATTATACCGTGCAATCAATCAACCAATGGCGTGGGCGCAACGTGTGGATAATATAATGATTTTTAGTGATAATCATCAGAATTCAGCTCCAATGCACCAATTATAATGTTAATGCTTAATTATGGTGATTTTCTAACTCATTTGAGAGTTATTGAAACCTGTATGACGTGTTGGTGAAATTGATTGGTATGCAGGCAATTAATTTTGAAGCCATTTTCATAAGCTGTGTGCGGTTACTAGTAGCCATGCTCGTCGTAGATTTAATCAAATGTTGTACAGAGGTGCACAGACCCCAACTGGTCTCGCGTAGTTGATTACAGTACATTTCTTCTCTCAAAAAGAAGGCTCGAGTCCGAGAAGTAGGACCATTGTAGGAGGCTAAAGTGTGAAAGCACACAGTTCACCAATCTCCCAAATACTTAAGAAAACTTTGAACAAATTACTATATTAAACCGATAAAGAAATCACAAAATAAATACCATAAATCTAATAATTAATAATTATGACGTCTTGTAACACTTTATGTCTAGTATCAATCCAATACAAACATAATAACTATAATAATCACAACATACTCAACCTATCAATCAAACAAACAGAAGATAATTACAGACATTTACTTAAGATAATTATCATTTACTGTTAGTCACACATAGTTACCGGATGTATGTTCAATTTATGCAGATTAGTTTCCGTTGTGCCCTTTTAAATGGTTTATAAGTACAAGTTAAAACATTTAAAACATTCTTGCTGGAGGCCAGTTGAGGCCTCTATAGACAGGCTAATTATTTTGCCCGGTTGACTTCAGTTTCTATTCCGTTTAGCTAATCCCACAAAACTATATTCCAATAATCGTTTTCCGAGCGCAGTAAAAAAACACTTAATCTGCCTAGTCTTTTTCCCAATGACTAGGCAGATGTTGGGGTCGGCTTCCAGTCTAACTGAAAGCCGCTGAATAGTAGTATTTTACATGGAGCAACTGCCTATCTGACCTCCACTACCCAGTAACTGGGTAATACGATACCCCTTGGTTAGACTGAACGCAGTAAAAAACAAGCAAACCACAGAACCAAATACATAGCTATATGTAAAATTCTACAAAATCATTACATAGGCTCTACTACGCTTAAATAATATTTTCAAACAAAACAATGTAGAACAAAGTTTCGTATGTAAATGTTTATTACGCGGTTATTTATTAAATATTCATTTGGATCCTCAGGATTAAATACAGAGCTCCATTATAGAGCTTTTAGATGTAAGCTCGTAGACTTTATACTTTACTAGGACTTGGTAGGTTTAAAAAAATTAGGATTAACTAGAAATTATTTATTCAATTGTCATTACCATAGCTATCGTGGTAATTACGAACCTTTTCTGAAGTATCATCGATGTTCCGTTTTGAGTTTAGTTTGGCTCCGTAACTTAGGGGGTACCAGCAGCTTTGAAACGATTAATTTTTGAAAAACAAAAGTACCTATTCTTTATTAGAACCACACTTAATTTCTAACCTATTTTTGAGCTAAGTGTGATATTCGATTCCAGTGAGCGGACCCACTAACATATTATTATATTGGCCGTAAATCCCAACTCCTTGGTGCTACTGAGAACATCCTAAGTCCTAACAGAGAGCTTCTCTCAATCTGTCTGAATTTGGCCCTCAGGAGTAATCACCGTACGACCGTTTTGCTAAGTAGATTTGATGAAATGAAGAGAGATGAGACGAAAAATGTATTAACAAGAAACCTCCTTTACGAGGAAGACCAAGGTTTTTAACACACTTTTACTAAACCGCCCGGCGTTTTTCCAAGAAGGCCCCTTAGCGGATGGGATAACCAGATGAATCTAAATGTTTGTAGGTATTTCACACCGAGCGCCTCTGACCTCCAAACCAATGATATATGAAATGAACTGTATAAATCGATTCAATCTTTTTCTTGATTCGATTCTCGCAAGTTCAGTTATGCACTCGATTTCACACAAATTAAAATAGATTTTTCACGCTGAACGATGTAATATGTTACTAAGGGCGGACTTACACGTTACGATTTTAAATGGGTGATTTGCAAAGGCACACATGTGCTGCCAAGGCAGATGAAGAAATAATTGTGTATTTTATCAGGCCTTTTATAAGTACCTACCTATGTGCCTGCTTTCTTTGACTCTGGCTAATTGCTTCGTTTTGGTTCTACAAATATATTAAGAAATCTGATATTGCATCATCAGTTCACTGATTGATCTTAGATAAAAAGTTATACAAACTAAAACCCAACTACGACAAAAAGTCAACTTAAAAGATGCAAACAAGACATCACAGACAGACAAATAAAAATCTGGAGTCACACGTGTTAGGGCGTGTTAATTGCATAAATCGAACAGATTACGTGTGACTCCGAATTTTTTATTTGTGTGGTTGATCAAGACGCTTCCAACAATACCTCATTTGTCAAATTATGATGAGAAGTTTATAAATTATGAGGGAACACAAACATGAACATACATACATACTCGTTAAAATCATAACCCTCCTTTTTGCTTCGCCGTAGTCGGGTAGCCCATCGGCATCAGGATCAGGGCTTATTTTATGATTATAACATAGTACTAACACTAACGCTAAAACCCAGTGTTATGAACATAACGAATCAGGCTCAAAGATCCAAATCGTGCATTAAACACAGTTGATAGCCCATATTTATGAGTAATGCAGTGACCCATATATAGCACGTGTTATCTGTTATCTGATGTACTTAATTTTCAGTAATAGTTACTTAGACCTATACTTATTTGAGGGTAACAAATAAGCATATGACATAATTTATATGTAACGCAGTGACCCATATATGGCACGATATTTTATCTGTTAATATCTGATGTACGTAATTTTTAGTAATAGGTACTGAGAACTATACTTACCTAATTGTAGTTAAATACAAAAAGGTCATAAATCAGAATTTGATAGTGTGTACGGTATAAATCCTCAATAGTTCTGGCCATGATGCGGTTGAAAAAAAAAAGGGAAGGTCGGGTTTGGTTTTTAGGATTCTAGCAATGGGGTAAGTAGGTACTATTCTTTAATTCTAAGAAAAGGGGCAGATTTTAAGATTTATTAAAAAGATTCCATCTCATTGAACCAATATTTAATACTTCATCAATACGAAATAAATTCCAAAAAATCAACCCTTAAAAAACCGAATTAATATTCATCGAAACTAGAAACCCTTTATAAGCCTATACAACAAATCATTAGAAAATTACCATAAGAAAAAAAGTACAAGAAAAAATACCATTATCATTAAAAACAGAATCGCTGACAACCCCATAATGTTAATAATGAGTTATATAGACAAAAACATGGCAACACTCCGTTAGTTATTGTTGCCAGTGGAAAAAAGGTTAAATGTTAAGGCGTGTTCAGACGCAGTTAGCGAGAATAATTTAATTATCTATAAATATTTATGTTTGACCGCTATCCGGTGATATGTAGTTAATGCGTACTACTGTCAATAATTAATTGACTATGAATTCCGAATAGACCTATTTTGTATTGATGAAGGCACATAAAAGGTAGATTTTCGAGTAACACGATAGCTACTGGCACACAGGCCATACAGGTGGTGTGATAGAAGCCATTGGCGTAATTGCCATTCATGCGTATAACAGTTAATCTGTCAAAAATACCCTAATTTTCCTACATTTTTGTCAAGTTTTCAAAATGGTTTGTCGCTGAGATGAGATTGCGACTAGATTTTGAACGTTTTTAAGTAGGTGCGAGAATTTATCTTCTGATCTGTGACAAATCGTGATTTGCCTTCAGTCAACTCAGCCTATCGCAGTTTACTGCTGAACATAGGGATCTCCCATATTCCACCGTTCATTACGGATATCAACACCAAAGCTTACATCGAAAAATGCTAGTCAATTTTTCATAATGCTAAACAAAAAAGAAAACCCTTTTCGTTCACATATACCATACCCAATATAGATACCTAAACCGTTAACCTTGCACAATATACCCTCTAATCTACTATACATGTCTGTAAGCGCCCTTACCTAAAATGTACATCGGTACTGGGCCCTCATACATTCCACTGTCATTGTGCTGGCTTTTATTAGCTTTTGTCACGCGCACAACTCGGTCGAGTGGCTCAAGCGAGTGGCTCGGCAGAGTAGCAACGCTCAGGTGGGTTCTGACGGTGTTAGTAATGCGGTAAATTAATTATTAATGAATTTTAGAAAGGAGTGAATAATGGCTAGTTTAGAGAATGTAATGGTGGTGTGGATGTTTAATTATTTATGTAATGTTTGTCGTTTGATCTTTTACAGGGGTTTAAGGGTTTAAAGTGTGTGTTGTACCACAACATCATAGTTTTAACGACACTTATTGAAACACAAGCTACAGCTTGTAAAGATAATAAAAACATTAATTTCAGTCTTTTGTGACATGATATTGAAAGTTTATTGCAAGTACGCGTCACTCTTTCTGTGTTAAATAACGTATAAGTGATAATAAAGAAAGGCGTTTCTCGTCTTTTATAAATCTAATTCATCCTTCACGCTCTCTGCACACTTTTATTATTACAGCCAAAGTCAATTTCGTAGTTTCTGTGTTACATCTCGACAAACCTCTTGAGAATCTCACAAGATTAAATATTTGATTTAGTCTCGGTATTTTCTGATGGCCTGATAATAGCTTTTTTTTATTTTCTGTCTTGTATTATTATCGGCATTACACATTTCTCGCTTCGAGCGACAAAAATCGTAAGAAATAATTCATATGTATGGAAAGATGGATCTCTTAACCCCATTCCGGCTCGCTGATCCCTAAAATAAACGAATCGTTTTTATTTCAGCAGATTATAATACATCAAAGACTTAACGTATGACCGAACCTATACGAGTACGATTCTTACTAGATTACGGACGTAACTCATCGCGATTCGACGTTTATACGTAATAAACATGATATTTTCGGGTACACATTTCAAAATTTAATCTACAATACGTATATTGTTCGGTTTGGGGGTCGACGAGTGAAATATTAGAACGGTTTCGTTTCATGTAGGTAAAAGTCATTATTTTGTGTTTAATTGATTTTCTTGGTGGTATTGATAGAATATTTAATAGAGTATTTAATTATCACGGTGAACGTGTTATTAATGGTTACACGATCCAATTTTGTGATCTGATTGGTAGATGGATAATGAATTTACTTTTTATTATTTTATCTACATGCTATGTTAAAGTACACCACAAACTTCTTTATTAAATATTTTTTATTCAAGAGATAGTTGTATCGTCGACTGTTGACCATGTGAAAGTTCTTTTTCGATATTGTTTTCTCAAAAGTTGGCGTTTAGTTTCGCAAGTATTAGGCAGATTTAGGAGGCGTCCTAGAAGGTCATGTCCTGGTGATATTCCTTAGTAAGGTCAGGTGCTTGGTACTCTCTACCGGCGTGCGTGTATGAACAGAGGGTCTAGACAAGTGACAATCGCTTCCAAAGCGTTTCGTATTTCTACAACGACTTTCAACAGGATTGACATTATGCTTTTCGATAGCTTAAGTCAGTCCTATACATTTTTTTGTCTTTTCCATCGATTACAGCGATACGATTTATCAATGATAGAATGTCACTTTGTCTATAGGCCCAGATGTATGAACGTAAATGAAGCAAAAGGAGAAAGAGAGAAGGAGGTAAGTCTCGTAGCAAGTAGCAAGTGTCGTTCTGTAGTTCCTGCTAAAAGTTGTGAAAAATTGTACACACAACTATTTTAGGGTCGGTTTCCAGTGAAACTGGATGTAGTTGAAGTATTTTACTTAGAGCAACTACCTATCTGACCTCCATAACCTAGTCACTGGGCACGATACCCCTTGGTAAGACTGGTGGCCAGACTTTTGGGCTTCTGACTACCCGTAACAACAAACATCTACGAATGACAGCTGGGACCAAAGGCTCTAGACAAATCCCATAACCTAGGGCCATTAAATAGACAAGACTTTTATTGATTGCAAAAACATTCAATGTTTTATATTCAAAATAGAAATTACAACAAAGAGAAAACGCGCCATATCGCGTGCCGTTTACCTTTCTGAGAAATTCATAAGTTCTTTTTGTAATATCATTTAATGTCAAAATATGAGACAGTAAATGATATTCCGCAGACACACGGCATTATGTACCGCGAACGGAATTTTAGTACTAAAGTTATGTACATAATGTTAACCTAAGTCTTATAGAGCGTCGACGGATCAAAGGAGCAAAAACTATTCTGGCAAGGGCCTCGGTATTTTGGTAATTACCTATAGATTTCCATCATTATTAATTTTTTTCCTCATAAGTTTGTCATGTACCTAATTTATGTTTTAGAAGTCTTGATACGGTCATTGCATTCCTTGAAAAATGGATTGAAATCACAAATTATTTAATTGTTGAAACATTTTGCTGAATAAAATAGTTATGTTCCTTTCTTGTCATGATTGGAGATTATACAATTTACAGACTTCTTACTTTTCAATTTTCGTCTAGTTTCTAGTTAAAAGTTATCCGATAGAGATCACTTTATTATTTTCTTCAAGTGTACCACCAAAAGATTAATGTTTCAAAGTAATTAGAATATTTTAGAGACTTCTGAAGACCTAACTGGCTATTTGTTTTATCAAATATTCTCCGTATTTTTTAAACTATAAGTAGTGTTCAGGTAGGGCTTACAACGCCACTTACGACGGATTTTTTCTTAAGTGTTTGAGTGTTATAAATAATTTCTACCAGCTAGATAAACGCTTTAGATCGGTAGGTTCATAGGTACAAAAACGAACAACTGACTCTTCTGTTTCTTTGGCGTCAATGTAAAAATCGACATTTCACCAAAGTTGTAAATGCAATTTGGCATACTATGAAATGATATGGAGCTGCAGTAATTGCACGATGTCATCACCCTGTCTAGCCCTTTCTTACAGAGGACGTAAATGCCTCAGCGCACCGACCGCTGCTAGACGCGCCACTGTTTCTATAAAAACCTTTCCTTACAAGCCAAGCGTATCGCCGTATACTTCATCATAAATGACATAAATTATGTAAACTGACGGCTTTGAAGGCAGTCGATGATCGAAGGTGCGCTCAACGCTATTTTGGAGCTAAGAATAATATAATTATTATTAGTAGATATTGCCTGTGCCTTTTCGCCACTATTTTGGGCTTCAGCCTTACCAGATGCAGTTGAATACCAGTATTTAACATGGAGCGACTGCCTATCTGACCTCCACATCCAGTTAGGTATTGGGTGACACGACGTTCCCTGTTAAGAATAGGCTGTCAGACATTAGAACTTCTGACTACTCTCGTAATGATGATGAACAAAACTAAATAAAGGCAGCTTTTGTAAGCTCCATCAAAATAAAAACATTACTTATACGGAACCTCTATAAAAAGAAAGTAAACGCATCATTGATGCCTATTTGTTTGTTTATCTAAATTGATTTTATGGTGAGAATAAATGCTATTAAATACGCCGGAACAAAATTTAGGATTATTTGTCAGTTGTCATAATTATTATTATTGTCATCCTATTGTTATCGTATTAGTGTCGATGTTGTATTAATAATAACATTTTATTAAAAACTCGTAAAGTTTACGACAACATCAATGTGAACAGGTTTTTGAATAATTTTGTTGAATACTATCTTATTTTTTTATATTAGGTATGCGGTAGTTGGATGGTTTCACTAATTTAGAAATGGCGTTGTTTTAAACCGACTTCTTCAAAAAGGAGGAGGTTCTCAATTTGTCTGTATGTTTTTTTTTGTGTATTTGATAAGCGATTACTATACGATTCCGATGTTGGTCCCATAAAGAAAGTGTTCAGTTTGATATATCATACCACATATATATAATACATACAATATAATACCACCCTGTTTCTATACCACCCTTAAAACTATCTTTCTGATACTGTACAGTACATACTTTAGCTATACAGCATGTCTGTATAGCTAAAGTATGTAGGTACTGTACAATTGTACATAGGCAAAATATTTAGCTAATTTATGTAGTTTCAAAGGCACTATATTTAGCTAAAATGTCCAACTATTCGACAAGCTGAACCACAAAGCCAACGCTGATTTGCAATCAGCGATTTTGAAAACAGAAACCTATTACAGATTATTTGAAATGTGGTCCGTGTTCATAAATGGCCTGTATTCTCGAACCAACATAAAATTAAACAATATTTAACATAAAATGCAATAGAAATTCAACTTGGTTGTTAACTGTTAACTAAAATGGTAACATTTGGTGCTGCAGGTTATTGAAATTTAGGAATAAATAAAATGTTTACCATAATTACCATGTTAAGCTAAGCTAAGCGGTAAAGAACCGGAGATGCCGACATAGCTAGCAGAGTAAGCAAGCTGAAGTGGCAGTGGGCTGGCCATGTTTGTTGAAGAACCGATGTATGGCCGGTGGAACAGACGAGTCCTTGAGTAGAGACCACGTATCGGCAAGCGTAGTGTGGGACCCCCCAGCTAGATGTACCGACGACCTTAAAAAGGTGGCTGGGACAGACTGGATGCGGAAGGTGGAGGACAGGGCGTTGTGAGTAGCATAGGAGTGGCTATGATCGAAGTGGACTGCGATAGGCTGACTTGATTGGCCATGTTAGGCTATGATGACGTCATAATCATCTTTATCTTTACCCTATTTCAAGCACCAAGATCAATGAACAATAGCGAAACCACCTGGCGGTCTTCACCTACTTATTTCCGTTCAATAAAAACTCCATCAAACCCCTTAGTGTTAATTGACTAATAACAGAGAAAATGCATAATTTAATTCATTATGAGGAAAAGCCAGCAGCCGCGATAGATGGAAGTCGGTAATTTATTCCAGAAAAGCATTAAAATAGGAAAATTTTATTCGAAGCTTGAAGCTATTCTGTAGACTAAAGTTTTATATTTATGAGATGTTTTTGTGCGGAGCTGGAGTTGCTGGTTGCAATTTAATTGTAGGGAAGTCGTAAAATATTGGGAACGGTGGGTTCAGTTAACGATTATGGCAAGGGTTTTATAAACATTGTTATCATTGTGTGGGTAACTAAACAAGATACAATGGAAAGCCGTGTTGGTTTTATTGAAATTCTAGTATAACGTGTTACCGTGGGAAAATGCTGAAAGGATTACTAGTATTAGCTTTTATGTGTTTTAAATGTGGTTTAAAATATAAGAACATATAAAGGGGAAACTCTTGTAAGTAGCTTTACCTAGAAACTACATAGATATTTCTTCTTGTTACGAACTTCGCCCATTCGCCCAAATAATACGGACCTAGCCTTTTCTCATTTCTCTCGAGCCTCTCAAGAAAAGTCTACACCGCCCAAAAACCTTCTATTAACCTACAGAAATATCGGAAGAATTTTCCTTACTAACCTAACTCCCTCGCCGCGATCTGGCGGTCTGAAGTGGGCCGAAATATTTGGCGTGCCAAGTGCCCTACACACTGTGTTCGTCACGGTGTCTTCGTCAAAAATGTTTTCGAAAAACTGTAAGTGGGGGCCGCCGTAATTAAACCTCGGCATTTGACGGAGAAATGCGTCGATGAGACTGTTCAAAGAGCTCAGCGTTGGAGGGTTGAAAGGGGGCTCGTGCAATTATTTTTTACGGGACTTCGGGTGTAAATTTTTGTATTGATGTAGGTGAGTGCGACCGTGTGGGATGGGTCTGAAAACATAATTATTTTTCTTTGTGATGTGCCTTTTGTTTGAAGGTGTGAGATCATTAAAAAAAGAGGCTGAGATTTTAATGCACGTAATGCGTTTGTGTCCGAAATCTTCCGATTTCTGCCACGTGTAGAAAGCACGAAATTATTTCTTACAATTTTCAGACCGTTAACATGTTGGATTACAAAACTGTATACTTTTTGGGTAGTGCTTCTCGATAAACCAATAATAATAATCTATTCTTGCTAAGAATAGAACTATCTCTTACGAAGTTTACAATCCAATTAATAACGTTACTCTTGAAATGATGAATATTCCACTTGTCTTTTTCATTCGTTACCAAACCGCAGTGGGCCCGCGTGGTGGATTATGGGCCACTTCCTCTCACAGAGAGAAGGCCTGTATCCCAGCAGTGGGAACATTATAGGCTGAGTATTCGTGAACTACCCACATCAAGCAAAACCAAAGCGTGTCACCACACCATACAAAGCTAACTCAAAAACGATGAGTTCGGTTCTCATAAATATTCAATTAAATACCACCATAATATATTACTGGATGATACCTACCTTCATACGCATTGCAAATGTTCGCGGCACCACTACTCGTAATAAATCATTGTGCTAAAAATTATGGGGTGTTCTATGCGGTATATGCTTTTGTTTTAAGGGTAGTTATTATGTTCGTTTTGTTTGTTTTGTGTTTTTTTGTAAAGTTATGGCCTCTTGAATTATGGTGTGGTCGGTAGGTACTGAATCACGGCTTGTTTCTTTCCGTGCGAACTGTAGAAGAAAGGATTTTATTTAGATATATTTACGTTTACATTTACTCTTTATTTCTGCGTGAGTATTAGGTACATATAGATGTTTCCTTGCATCTACTTCTCATAGAAGACTTTTTTTTTGCTCTAACATGTTAGTCATAAATTATCCTAATAACATCTTAGTAATAGGTACGAGAAATAAGGATCAGTTTGATAAAGGAAGATCTCCGA
Source organism: Lithophane socia (assembly GCA_947522985.1). Classification (NCBI taxonomy): domain Eukaryota; kingdom Metazoa; phylum Arthropoda; class Insecta; order Lepidoptera; family Noctuidae; genus Lithophane; species Lithophane socia. Next base: position 1,444,729 of record OX383270.1, on the reverse strand, counting down.
GGTACCTCAATCTAATCAGATGATATTAAACTATCAAAACATCTATATATACCATTATTATTGTACGTATGTTAAATAAATCAGTAAATGACTTATGACTTATTTAAGACACGTTGGCGATCAATCAAATCCACTCACAATCATCATCCATGCCAGCCATGTATTTCATCAATGCACCAGAAAAACAAATATCACCTAAATAAATTGTATATATGAAACAAAAACTCGACTCCCACGCACACACGGGCACACAGGCGTCCTTTAATCTTATAACCCATAAATTACTCGCCACGTCAATGCGTACACGGTTTTTTACTAAAACCTTCTTTTTTTGTTCGTTGTCCGTTCTCAAATATTTCAATAACTCGATAACTGCCTGCTACCAGTTTAAGCCAGCGTTATAGTTGGATCAAATCTAATCTTTTATCTCACACTATCTTAGGGTGTTGGTCCAGTGGAGGATGGTTGCTATGGATAATATTTATGAAGCAAGTTTCCTTGGACAGACCTCAAGGGTATTCAATCACGCAGAATAGCTTCGAGAATTAAATGTAAACGTTTTGAATGGTTTTACTATTTACGTGACGTGATTAACTGATAACAGAAGAGATTAAACACTTGCTTAAGTTTAGAAAATTACAAAGTTTTTACCTAATGGTAATAAAACAAGAAGTTATTGGTTGGTTCAACCCTTTGAACCTTGAAATTTAGCTATTAGTTACTATAACAACTTAGTTTTGGTAACTATAAACACAAAAAGGTCTCAGGTACTTTCCTACGTTAATAGAAACATGACTTGACCAAAGTGTGAAGTATAAACAAAAAATAATACATAAATTATTCTTAGTCGATAAACTTTTTCACCATACTTTTTACACAATGCATCATTAACCTAACAATAACAAAAAACAATAGTCCATCTCCTCATAGCATATCCGTCACTACAACACTATCTCAACCACAGGGCGTCGATCTTCGTGTGTGATCCGATATCGACGCATTACATTATTTTTATCGGCGCGTGCGCAGCCCATCGGCCAGATAATGTTGCGATAAGAAGAGCTTGTTAAGATCTTTTGATCTGAAGCCTGCGTAGGAGTGTTTTTGTAAGATTGTTTCTCATTTCTAGAGTTTTTTTATATGACTTGATATGTTGTAATAATGATGTAAAAATCCCAAAAAAGAAAGTCGTGATTTTACAAATTCTAGCATCTTGAGTGAAATACTGTACTTAATTAATGAAAATATTGAATTATGTTGGAATTTTTTGCTTTTTCCTACAATCTCACATGGACCTATTAAAATAAACATGAAAAATAGAACTAACAAGAAATGGATTTCTGAGGTATTTGAAATTCTTCATGAGCAGCGCTACTATATCCACGTTTATTTATGATTTGGAAGCACGTCTTCAGTTATAATTATATAATTCATGTATACAAAATATTGTAGAACATTTTTAAAAGAGTAACATACGAAAACTACCTTTTGGAAGGGGCAAATAAAATCAGTTCTATTTCTTTGTTTTGACGTTGAAAAGTGCCTATTTGAAATAAATTATTTGACTTTGACTTTGCACTGTAGCTATTTTTTCTATGCTATGTTTTTATAATTAGGGTACTATCACAATCTACTTTGATACAAGAACTTACACTGACTGATTTCATAATTGGAGACCAAGGAAAGGTTTCCTCTACACAAAAGAAAACATTTATTTACAACACAAACACAACATCTAATAATAAAAATATAAAATATACCTTCCAGTTAAGATCAATCGTTAGATCTTCGTAGGAGTATCAAAAAACGTTACATACAATTTGATACTTCTTTTGATTGCTCAGATAAATCAGAATCATTTAGATGAACGAAAATAGTTAGGAGATGGGTTCACGTTTTTACATCCTAATTGAAATGAGGCTTGATATGAATCTTGAATCTCAACCGAATCAGATTAGCTTTCGCCCACGGATGTGCGACAAAGGGAAGATTTGTGCGAGGTTGTGTGGGTTTTTCATTGAATTGAAGATAGCTTGGTTAATAATAAAAGTAGTGGAGTTATTTTTAGAAAGGAAAATTTTTATTCAAAACCTTATGGAAAGATCAGCTGCACTCCACGGTTTCACCCGCGTAAGTCTCGATCCCATGGGAATATCGAGATAAAAAGTATCCTTTGTCCTATTCCAGGTCATAGTCTACCCATGTGCCAAATTTCATCTAAATCCGTTCTGCCGTTTTAGCGTGAAAGCGTAACAAACAAATAAACAAACAAAGTCACTTTCGCATTTATAATTATTCGTTAGGTTAATGATAAAAAGAAGACGATATGTCTGTTAGATATCCCGCAAAGTTAAACGATTACCACTGCATAACTTCAATTAATAGTGTTATTTGGTTTTTCCATCAGGATTGTCTCATTAGAAGTCCGGAGTCGGAATTTGTGCCTGGCTGACGGAAATAGGCGAAATGCGGGTGTACTATAGGTACTTACGCCTCTTCCTATCCCTTTGGACTTCGGGGAAATACAGGCATGATGTTATCTTCAAAACCTTATTGTTGGTAATACTTAAAAATACTTACCCTTGGAATTGTAATACATCAATGCTGAACAGCGCAAACAAAGGATAAGATTAGAAGTACTCATGGTATATTTATCGAGTTTTAAGCTCCAGGCTATTTACTTAGTCCGAAAGGGATACCGGGACCCTTGGCAACAGGCAACTGAAGAAACACGTGTGGGTTTTAGTCAGTAAAAGTCTGACACGCCCGCCCGCTCCGCCCAGAGCGGGACAAGTCATTTGAAGGCTATTTACTTACTTTGATTCTTATCAGTTTCCTGAAGTTTCAAATGAGGAAACAGAAGAAAAACAATGTTACAAATGAAAATCACAAGAAAAACTACACATAAATAGATAAGATATTTTAGAAAACATTGCTTTTTTACTTGTCTAACCAGTCCTGCTCAACAATAGGTAAGTACTCGTAAAAAACACATAATAAACGCACTATCACATGAAACTTTAATTAAAACACCCCATTTTAAAACTAACCCCCCTATTATTAAAGCTCAAACTAAAACAACACATAAAACTGCGCTAGGGTCTAAACAATAAGCCCCTCTTTATTGTAGTGGGTAAAAGACACTCGGTAGCGACGGAGCCGCAATGCGTCATAATTCGACTCCGGTGACTAACTGCGTAGTTTCAGCGGGATAAGTTAGGAATTATTGGATGAAAATTATTGGAAATGGTTGTGAGAAGTTGTAGGTAAAGATAGATTGGTAGGTAGATTCTGCTTGATACAGGGTGGCGATTTAGTCAGCTGCATTCGTCAAGGCGGATATTCTACCTGTTCTTACCGAACAACTCTTCCTACGAAATCCTGTCTACTGTTGATTTGGAATTTGTATTTTTTCATGAATCTGATAAGAAGTTTCATAGACAAAGTTGTTTAATACGAGTATGACGGGTAGAATCAACCCCTTGGCGATTACAGTGACTTAATCGCCACCTTGTATGTACGCTATGAGAGTAACACATTTCATATACCTACCGTCAGTTAGCTGAATTGTAATGTGGTATGAAACGTGGTAGTGTCGAGAATTATCTTTGCTTGCATTTTTTATTTGGATGTTGTAGAACCACATGCTGCCAAAAAGCAAAACAGCATTTACTTATGGTTGCGTATTGGAAATCTAGCATAATTTCCCTGGGCGACATATTTCGTTTTCTTTGTTTTTTCTTTTTTTTACTGACAATCTTTGGCGCTTCTTACAAACATCAGAAATGGAGTTTGAAACTGCTAAAATAGTACAACCGTGGTGACAATCGTCGTTCCTTTTCTACGTAGAAGTTGATTCTTCCACGTAGGACGTAAATACAACAACAGCTTGCTCGATATAAACTCTTACATTTTATAAAATAAACTTTCTAGAAAGCCACTAAAAACAGTTTCCGCCATTTTATTTCCACTAAAAATCCAAAAAGACGCATCCAGTACCGCATTTACCGCATTAAGACAAAGCGTGGTTCCCCTCCAAGACTAGAGCTAGCTGCTAGACCAACCACAAGTCTAGGTCTTAAGTACTAAAGCTGTTTCTAGGTAATTACTTTCGCGACGGGACGCCGGGATCAAGTGACATTAAATTAATTTTAAACGGAGCGTGATAGTATTTTAGAAGATGTTCTAGTCGTTTCTTGATAGTTTTATTGCTGGTTGCCCAATTTCGGTCTTCGTGTAATTGAGGATCAATCGTTTTGATGTGTTGTCCACGTGATTATTGTAAAACTTAAGTACTTAGGTATCTTAATAACTATTTCGATTTTTTCTTATCGCCCAGAAATGGATGTTTAATCAACCACAAATGGATGTCGCAACTTCGTGCATTTTGTAATTTGGTCAGTTTATTACTCTTCTTCATCATCAGTAGGTATCTCGAAGATATTTACAATAGTCAATATATTTGTTGCATTCCTTAATGTGAACTGTAGGTGGTAGGTTTACAAAGACTTGATCATTGTTATTTTCTAGGTCATCTGGAAGTGGGTTAGGTTTTTGATCTATTATATCTGTATAGATCATTCAGTCAGTCAGTGATAAAAATGCCGATTTTTAGACGTTAACTCAATAACCGTTTGAGCTGTATTTATGAAATTTGGGGTTCTAGTTAATCTAAGAGGTATTACATGTGTGTATGTTAAATAGATTTTGAGTTATTGAGGGGGGAAAAGTAGCTCCAAATGGTTCGTGTAATATAACACACGGCTGCTGCGTCGCCAATTCTTTTCTTGAACTTGGCTTGACAGGCTGCCGCGTGTCTAGATATTAAAACTATGTATTCAAAAAAATATTACGTAGATATTTTAGAAAGAAAGAAAGAAAGAATAACGTTTATTTGGACACAGTTCGTGAAACACAAAATACAAATAACAAAATAAAAAAAATAAAAAAAATTGAAAACAATAGTGTGCGCCTCACGGCTGCGCCAAAAAGGTTCATTTCAGGTATATTTTAGCTAATTTGATCTTTTTTAGTATCACTTAAGTGGAGTTTCCAACAGATTTGAACAGCCCAGTTCAATAAAGATCTTCTTGGTTAAGCAGCAATCAGTTCAATATATTGTTTAACTGATTCTAAATAAGACTCAAGCCATAATAAAATAAATTTATTGATTTCAAAACAATTCGCCTAAATAATTTTATTCATACTTTAGAAAGTTCAATAAACTCGGCTTATTACTGCTCTAATAGCACTAATAAGCTGATTATATTGGAGATTTCACTTTGATCTAATATTGAGGTTATAGTTGTAAACGCAGGCATTTCCGTGGGATGGTATTATATTTTAGGTTCTTCTGTGGAACGTATGAATCATTTCATTATGTTTACGCTAAATTATTTAAATCTTCATTAAAACGTAAGTTACCTAGATCTCCTAATTAAATACCTATCTAGAATCCATCGAAAGGTTGTCTGTTATTCCCGGGATACTGGAGGCTAGTTTTTGAAGCTAGGATAGTAAGCCAGTGTTTGTAAGCTAGCAAGCTAGTAACTGGCCTCGTGTATACAGTAAGAAAGCTAGTAAGCTGGCGTCTCTAGCTAGGATAGTTTAATAGGATGGTGTTCTATATTTGAGCTAGTAGCGCCACCCACTATCGATTTTACTATCCTGTCTTGTGTACTAGCGTCGTGTGATCGGCGAAGATAGTTCCCAATCGGATAATTTTACTCTATGGACTAATTCACCACAGTACTATTGACTTTTTTACTAGCATCGTGTAAACAGCACTAGCTTGTGTCAAGCTAGGACAGCTAGCCACAATAGTATACAGAGGTTCTAGCTTGCTATCCTAACTTTGAAAAACTAGCTTCGTGTATCCCGGGCAAATATAACCTTTAGCGTTATGAACGCCCAAGGTGTCACGCTGCGTAAAAAAAATCTATGTTGAATCCATAATTATGGTGTAGGTACCTACATATAGAAATTAATGTCAAAACTGTAGAAATGTTTTTGGCATTAAACATATTCTTAAAAGAGATTCCTGCTCGCAATCATTTCACGTGTTATCGACGCCATAATTACTCATACTTCTAAATACATCACGAATCATACTTTTATTTGCGAACCAAAATAAAATTATGAGCCCGACCGACTTTAAATAAACGCTTTCAAACTAATTGGTTTGTCAAAAGGTTGCCTAACGCCGTACAGCGATAGTATCGCTGAAGGTAAAGGTTACAAGCGTAAGGGCAGAAGGACCACATCATGGAACTTTTGGCGGTTTGGTCCTACATTTCAGGGTACGAAAGCCTGGCTATTAATCTTCCTTCAGTTGAGTCACCTAAACTAAGGTTTCTGCTGGTATATTGTTGACACCTACTCTTGTTACCGAATTAACCTTACCTTACCTTACAAAAACCCTTACTTACCGAATTATAAAACTAAAATAACAATTACAGACACCATTGACAACTACCTACCTGTGTACCGACGGCAGGGTATAGTCGGTCGTGGCTGGGTTGCGGAAAAGGCCGAAAGGGATACCGGGACCCTTGGCAACAGATAACTGAAGGAACACGGGTGGGTTTTAGCCAGTAAAAGTCTAACACGCTCTCCCGCTCCGACCAGAGCAGGAGAAATCATTTGAAGATTTCCCACCATCAAAAAAAAAAAAGGGGTATAGTCGGTACCCGCAGTCGCCCTAGGACGATCTCCCACTATTGTTTGCCTGCGCTCCGTACTTAGACAAGTACGGAGCGCACGACAAACAATTGAGTCACTGAACTCTGCTGTTATGTAGTATCTGTGGCCATGGTCCCCTCCGTTGTCGTAATACCCGAAGAAGTGTTCGTCGTGTCCGATGTAGCTAGCAGGGCAACTGCGGGTACCGACTACACCCCTTTTTTATTTTTTTGAGGGAATTCATCAATTAATGACTTCTCCCGCTCTGGGTGGAGTGTCAGACTTTTATTGACTAAAACCCACCCGTGTTCCTTCAGTTGCCTGTTGCCAAGGGTCCCGGTATCCCTTTCGGACTTTCCCGCAGCCCTGACAGGCATCGGTCCTAGCGGACCCCGTCAATTGTGCTGACATCTCTTTGAGGCGCGCGTGGAACACAACGCACCGTCGATCCGGGCCTGGTCCTTATCGGACGGCACTGACTATACCCCTGCCGTCCGTAACACTACCATTAGGAGATAGGTATAGTCAGCTGAACTATAACTATGAGTAATATTTACTTACCGTGCGTCTGGGCACTGATAGAAGTAGCGCAAGGAAGCGCTGTTTTACCTAGGTATTTTGCGTTTTTTTTTTTTTTACATAGTTAATTTATATTCTAAAGGCTTTTTAGGCCATTTAAGAATTTTAATTCTTCTGTTCGCTGTGGGTCTTCTCCATCTTCATGTTTAGTGTTGTAGGTGGCGGTTTTATTGCAGACCGTTATAAATAGCAATAAAATTACTCGCTCAATGGCGCCGCGATGTTTGGATTGATATATTATACCTTTTATTAAGTAGTTTGACGTAAGTCGTTCTAAATGAGATCTCTATCTTTTCTTTCATGTGAAGTTTGGGTTTTTACATACATACCTACATAAACTCACGTCTTCTTCACATGGGGATGGGGAGAAGAAACCACCCGCTATGATTCTTACATACTCCTTTTGCTTCGTTTACGTTCATACATCGCTCACACACCGTCACACGGTCGCACGCCGGTTGCAAGTACTACGCCCCGATCTTTCTGATGATCCTTTTTTTAAGGGTTTTTGGAACTAATTTATGTGCCATAAGCTTACATAGAATAATGCCTATGAAGAGGGTGAATAGTAGCTACTTATTTTCAGCGAAAAGTTAGTCGTAGGTACGTCTTCGCACATCTTATCCAAACATTACTACTAACAACACAATAATTTAGGTACCTATTTGTTATATCTTCTTCCTTTTCATCGACACGACGAAGAAGAAGATTAGATATTTAGGATAAAGAGAATAGATGTTATTATGTACTATGATGATGTCGGTTATTATATACTAAAAGCTGCCTCGAGGACCACTCTATCCATTGGTGAAAACAGCATGAACATCGGTGCAGTAGTTTTTGAGTTTATCGCGAACAAGACGACAGACAGACGCGGCGGAGGACTTTGTTTTATAATATGTAAGGAAGATGATACAGGTAGTAAATAAGAAGGTGATATTTTAGATGACACGATGGTTCACCGATAAAACATAAGATTTATGTAGGTATAGAAGAACAATTTTACACCAACCCCTATAATTTGAAATAGGGGCAGTAGGAACTAAATGATAATAAAACGATCACCCTATTATCACTTCACAGGGTCCCCAAAATTCACAAACTAAACATAAGGACATACTTCCTCTATCCCCCTTGCAAAGAAAAACGCAATAACATAATGAACTCTCGAAGTTTGCGGTAACTTTGCATGGGGTGCGTATTTTTGGCGGCAAGGTCACTGGGACCTTACGCTCAAACAAGTTTATTATGTAGATAGTTTGGAACTGGGTTAGATATTCTGAAGACCTTCTTGAGTATGTATTGTTTAAATATTTGATCAGAATATTTCCTAGTCTTTGAATATTTTAGTTAGGTAGGTTCCTAATAGACCACGGTCTCCATGAATTTAAGTTTGTTGAATATATACGTATTTCATTTTTAACCACCTACCCAGCTAAGTTTCTTCTTACCTAGGTAGGTACAAACGGCTACACATCAAGCTATACATTTCCAGTTTATGCTGATCTCGCATTGTATCGAATTTCTTTACAATGCGAGGTCAGCTTATGCTGGAAATGTATAGCTTGATGTGTAGCCGTGTTTACATCGACGACCATCACCGGTCTTGACGTGGTCTTGAGTGATGAATCAATGAATCAAACAGACAGATTTTATAATTGCAATGTAAATAATAATATTTTATCATCATTAAATTTTTTTCACTAGTGTGTTGTCCGTATTGCACAAAATGGTTTTATTAAATTAAACCTTTTTAAATTAAAATAAATCCATGTATTACAGAATAGATTATTTATTGAATATTGAAGCACAGCAGCGCTCTGTGACCCTGGGCCCTTCTTACATAATATCGAGTACCTTGATACACATAACACGCTCATCTGTAATCTTTAAATTATTTTTTAACTAACACCAATTAACAAAATAACTTTTAAGATCAAAGGTCAGTATAACCTTTGATGTTTATTTTATGAATATTCAACGATTAAAGTAATTTGGGGTTATGCGGTACTTTCGTGATTCTTGGTCACGGTGAGCTGGGGACGAATGGTACGTCCATCTCTCTAAGACAAAATAAATTGTGACATTTTGGCACGTCCATAAATCTCAGTCATTTTGGGTAATTTGGTACTAACACTGGTTTCACATAAACAACCCTTAACATCGTAAATAAAGTTATCATTTTATAGTGGTTGTTAGTCAAGGGATGATATTTTATTATAGACGTGATAGCTAAAGATATGGGGCTGTTTACGAGTATATACATTTTGTATGCGCAGTAAAATTACATGTTTATTAATATGAACGTATGTAAATGTTTTACGAAGTAAATCGGCTCTTGCCTTTCATAACCTGATACATGAATACATAAAATATAGAACGGGTTAGAATTATGGTTGATGTGGAACGAATCCATATCTTAACACTATTAATAGTTAATTTCTCAGCATGGAACAATAGCCGTAAAGTTGTTCGTAAAAAAGCATTTTGTAAATTGCAGCCATAACCACGCTTGCTTGACGAATAGTTATGTGATCAACTGATCATTAGTCATCTTATTACCTGAGTCGCCTTGAAATAAAGAAAATCTTCACTTGGCTCTTTTCTGTATATTGTGCACAAGCGATTAAATAAACAAATTAGGTAGGTAATTCTACACACTCATTTCTAACCAACGTTTTTTAGTTATGAAGTAAAGTACCCCAGATATTCACCTCCTGTAAACTAAAACAAAACAGCCCACTGTGATACAGCATGATACAAAAATATTGAGTGACCTTTCGACCTCAGTAGAATGGTTCCCTCGGCCTTGCGAAGGCATTTATGTTTATTGATGCGTCAAACGGCCCCGTCTCGTTATTTATTTGAATGGATTTCATAAATAAGTAATGCAATGTTTTCCATGATCTACAAGAGAATTTTTTTCATATTTTCTTGTTTTGATTTTTGAAGTTAGTAAGTAGTCTGTAAGCTGATATTGTTTTGAAGGGTTTTAAAGGCAATTGGTTTTTCTTAGAATAGTGTTTACGGTAAATTTATATTTTCGGTTTATATTTCGCTTTGTACTTCAAATAATTTTCGCCTCTTACATTTTGAGTGATGAGTACCTTTTAACAATGAGGTTTGGGTGCATAAAAAAATTAGGAAAACTCGACACATGGAACATAATTATTAAAACCATAAAGTCATTCATTGAGATGACAGTTCTGTTTTTCGTCATATGGAAGATAATTACTTATTTTACAACAGCTGATGACCTTCCCAGATTCAACCACAGCAACAAGTCATGACGGAACAGTATTTAAAAAAATAATGGTTATATAAGACTAGACAGATGATGAGTTACAAAGTCACAAGTCTACAAAATAATTTTATAAAAATTCCCAGTCAAATACCCTTCACTACCAAAACCCAGTACAATACAAACCTCATCCATCGCACCCGACTTCCCCCACTGACACACTTCTTGAACATAAAAACCCGGTTCACGACAATTTTCCGTGACGTTGAGGCATTGAAACGAAGTCATTTTGCTTGCATTTAATAAAAATAACACTTTTTTTTGAAGCGGGCTCAAAGTAAAGGGTTCTCGCTGAAGTAATCGAGTGTCATTACTCGACTATGAATAAATTACACAAGTTCCAGACCCGCTTTGGGTGCTGGTGTAAATTTTGAGCGAAGGAGATTTTGTTTTACCTTATTTCATTTTTTGTTAATTGCGTTCCTGTTTTAATTTTAAGAGCTTTTTGGTGCGGTACGGTGTTTTTGATTTGACGTTTTTGGCGTACGAAAGTACCCTTTCATCACAACCGGTAAAAAGTCGTTTTTTATTTCACACTGTGTTGTCAGAAATATTTTATTTTGAGTTCTATCGGGAGTCGATGGTCGTAAGACACTATATTGAAAAGGATTGTAAAATAAATATCTAAAAGCTACAAATAGCGTAATTACATACAATGAAGCGTCGTGTCATTAAACATATTTTTATGATAATTATGTATTACCTGCATACCAACTTAGTACTTTTACCCTGTGTCAATCTTTATTCACAAACAAGGTGACTGTAACGCCTTCTTAATCAAATTATATCCGAAAACACATTAACACCACCCATCACGCCGTATTCCATCAAACCAACCACAAGTTGTGTCGTACGGAGCGAGTGAAATTCGTTATTACATCACATTTGAACTCGGCCCGCGTTAAAATTGCCAAAGCCCGCCGGCAAATTTACCCAGTAAGACGGCTTTTTGGCTTAAAAAATATTATTAAAGGGTTAATGTTAAGGGTTATTCATAACACTTTAGCGTTACAACGGTTTACAAAAAAGGTTCTCCGCTGGTTCAGAGTTTTTGAGCAGGATTTAGAAGACATAAAGGTCCGTTCGTGGCTTGAATCGCAATGTTCGAAGACGGATGTTAATCAAAGTGTGTCGTGACAGTTTATGTACTGGCAGCCTTAGCATTGTTAAGGCTTTATTGGTACTTTTTAGTGTAAGGTGAAAGGGAGGACTGTAAATGTTAAGGTGTTTTTCGTTTTGTGAGCGTCGCGTGTTGATTTGTTGGAGAGAACGAGGGTAGTTTGTTTCGCACAAATTCTTTCGTGTAAATCAAGTTTATGGTCGGTGAAGGGTGAAACTTGTTACGGCGAGTGGTGAACTGTCGGTAATCGTCTTGAGAATAAAGGTGGTGGATAAAAACAAAGGTTATTGGCGATGAGGTTTATACCTTACCTATTAAATTCAGCAATCTGCGTAAGCTTAGCATATTTGCGTTTTGATAATATTATCGAAGGGGTTGGTAAATATTAGTAATAACATGTTATAATAATTGTGTAATAAACGGTGAACCTATTGTAAATAACTGGCCAGTTGCAAAAATCTACAGAAAAAGAAACTGCTAAGTACTTGCGCAGAGCAAATACTTTTTAGAGGAATTTTTAAGTCCCTTTGCTTTCTAAAAGTTGTAATGAGCTGTTTTCGAACACTCCAGTTCTCTCATAGTCTCGGCTATCTAGAAATTCGAGCAGTTTTATGTGTTAAAAAGTACCAAGTTTCCCTATTTAGTGATTATATTGCGATTTTCTAGTTCTTTTTAAAGAGAATCTAGAGACAAAATAACGTAATGTCACGCTATTTGCCCCAAAAGGCTAGACAGTATACTTTGCCAGTTATGTTAAAGTCCCATGTAATTTCAAGCCTATTGGCACAAAAAGGATCCAGATAAAGATAATACACAAGTTACACAATTTAGTGTCGAAATCGTAGTAGTTTAGTAATTGTGCTAAGATTACATCTGATTTAAACCTAGATAGTACCACTTATCGCCAGGTGTTCCCACCATCTGATATATTGAACCGTTTAAGATAAATTTTATGACTGTGATTGTTACGTTATTTACGCTCGATTGAGATATTTTGACTCGATAATTTAATGCCGCTTGTTTTAGACGATTTATGAAATAGGTAACTAGCTCCTGGCCTATGGCTTTAGTATTGTTTCCTGTTCCTTCATCCTAACTAATATTATAAATGCGAAAGTGAGTTTGTTTGCTTGTTTGTTACACTTTCACGCTAAAACGACAGAACGGATTTAGATGAAAGGACCATGGGGGATTTTGTATGGACTCCGTCCCCACCCTCCAACAGTCATAGGATACGTGTCAATATGTTTTTAGGGATCCCGAGAAAGACTTAATGTCTTGCTCCATTGCAAAATCAATGGGGTTTTTTTGTAATAAACAAAAAACTTTTCTGTTAGCTAACCTAACCTTTTTTTTTTTTTTTTTTTTTTTTTTTTTTTTTTTTTTTTTTGTCGCTGAGAAATGCATTACGCATCCCCGCTCGTGGGGGACGAGTCTGGGGTATGTGGGACTCCTGTCGCTAACGACAGTATACCCACTAAAACTCAGCGGTGTTCCCACATCGCCGTAATGGGAGAGCCATGGGAAACCGGCTCAGCCTTTACATCCACAACCCTCCCGGCGCATGCCCGCCTAGCTGGCGGGCCCCGCATGCCCCCCAGATTGGGGAGCTACAGGAATGGCCGGGAACACCTGGCCATTCCCGTCCGACACTGGTGGAGACCTGTGCAATACAGGCAAGGGTGCCCCCGCACCCATTGCCTGCTGGCCTCCACCTGGGAGGAGTCGGAGATGACTATCGTACTGACGTCTTCTTCGACCCCTCCTCCGCCTTCGGAGCGGCGCCGCGTCAGGATCGTCCTCACGCGCGCGCTCCGCCGCCTCCTTCTGGGACATGACGTGTTCACAGAAGGAGGCGACTGCCGCCCAGGACCTCTCATCCCTCAGCATGGCGTTAACCAAGCCGGGGAGCGATAGGTCCGGTCCGATCACCGCGATGAGACTGCGGCGCGGCTCGGACCACGACGGGCACACCTCGAGGGTGTGCTGCGCCGCGTCCTCCACCGCACCACAGTCGAGGCACGACGGCGTCCTCTCCCGTCCGATTCGGTGCAGGTACGATCCGAAACAACCGTGTCCGGACAGCACCTGCACCAGACGGAAGGAGAGGAACCCATGCGACCGCTCGAGCCAGTCTCGCAGGACTGGCCCAATTGCGTCGAGGGTTCGGCGGCCGAAGGCTGCGTTGGCGAGGTCCCCCGTCCAATGGACGACGATGGCGTCTCTCGCCTCCCGCCGGACGGCCTCCCGCTCTTCCGGGGTTGAGCGTTGTCCTCTCGCCCTCCGCCCCGCCGTCCATTCATATACTCTGGCGAGCACCCACGCCTCGAGTTCCCAAGGAGGGGTGCCGGCCAGAGCACATGCTGCCCCAAAACTCACCGTGCGGTAAGCCCGCGCCGCTCGCTGGGCTATGGCCCTCTGGGGTGCCCGCAGGGCGGCGGCGTTCTCTCTCCTTTGGAGGGAGTTCTCCCAGATAGGAGCCCCGTAGAGGGCCATACTCTTCAAGATGCCGGCGTAAAGTTGCCGGCATCGCGCGCTGGGCCCCCCCAAGTTGGGAAGCAACCAGGAGAGCGCGCCCGCGGTTTTCAGGAGGCGCGACGACAGCCCGCTAAAATGCGGACCGAAGCGCCACCTGCTGTCGAGTACAAGGCCCAGATATTTCATCTGGGCCTTCACCTCAATTCTGACGCCCTCCACGAAGATATGGGCGTCAGGTGGTGGGGGGCGCTGCCGAGGGCCGTGGAAGAACACGGCCTCGGTCTTGTGCAGCGCCACCGTTAAACCTAGGCGGCGGATCCTCCCCGCGACCAAGGATCCGCCCGCCGAAGCCAAGTTGGCCGCCTCCCTGAAATTCCCCCCCCGGGCGGTGAGGAGAGTGTCATCCGCATAGCAGATGACACTCGTGCCTCGGAGGAGAGTTCCCCGCAGGAGCCAATCATAGCCGATGTTCCAGAGGAGAGGTCCTATAACTGACCCCTGTGGAACGCCGGCTTCAACGGCGTACCGCCGGACTTGGCCAGTCCTATTTACCAGGAGGATCGCCCGATCCTCCAGGTAATTGGCCAGCAGCCTGCACATGTATCGAGGCACTCCGTGAAATCGGAGCGCCTCTAGGATGGTGGAGTGGGGAACGGAGTTGAAGGCGTTGGCTATGTCGAATGACACCGCCAACAGTCCGTCCCCCGCTTCCATCGCCTCCTTCACCTGGCCCCTGAGGCAGGCCAGTGCGTCCACCGTCGAACGCTCAGCCCGAAAACCGAACTGAGCGTCCGACAAGTCCGGCCCGATAGTGCGCAGATGGCACTTTAGGCGGGCAGCGATTATCCCCTCGAACATTTTGCCGACCTCATCGAGCAGAACGATGGGCCGGTATGCCGAGGGGGAGTCTGCTGGGCGGCCCTCCTTGCGAAGGAGGCACAGCTGCCCCTCCTTCCACGGTTTCGGGAACCTTCCAGACGCAAGGCATGCGCTGAAAAGGTCCCGAAACCTCTCCTCCATTTGAGTGGCAGCGATTGCCACCACTCTTGCCGGAACACCGTCGGGGCCCGGAGCTGTCTTCTTGGCGCGGATATGGAGAATCGCCGCGCCAAGTTCCGACTCCGTGACAGGCGGGGCCTCCTCTTCTTCCTCAGCTGGCGGAGCTGTCTGCGGTGGATCCATCACTGGTGGGGTGAAGTTGTCCCTGCACGGGAACAGGGACTGAACCACCCCATCAAGAAATGACGGCTCCAGGGTCTCGGCCACCGGGGGACCAAACGGGCGCAGTTTGTTGCGCGCCGCCTTATATGGTCTCCCGTAGGGGTCGTTGTCGAGACCCTCCAGCATCTCAGTTCTCCCCGAGTCTCTGGCGGCGGCAATGGCTCGATCGAGGACCATTTTCGCCTCCACGTATACCTCATAGAGGTGGTCCCCGACGGCCTGGTCCCTACGACGCCGCCGCCGACTCCGCGCGTAGGCCCTCCTTGCCTCCACGCAAGCTGCTCGGAGCCCCGCCAGCTCCGCCGACCACCAGTACACGGCGCGTCTGGGTAGTGGTCGGCGAGACCGAGGCATGCTGGAGTTGCATACCGCGGTTAGAGACTCCCTCAGGTGCCCCGCCACGGTGTCCACATCCAGGCCAGCGGAAGGTGGCGAAAGCCAGTCCTGGACGAACGCCGCCTCTCGCGCCGCTTCCCGGTCCAGGCGGGCGAGAGCCCACCGTGGGAACGGTGAACGCACCGAGTGGGGCCGCGTCTCTCCGGGGCCACTGGTGGAGATGTCGAACCGCACGTAGCGATGGTCCGACATGGTCTCCACCAGGTCCACTCGCCAGTTCAACACTCGCGCGGCTAACGCAGGGGTAGCGAAAGTGACGTCCACTACTGAGCCACCCTGCCGCCGCACGCATGTCTGAACGCTTCCTCTGTTCAAGAGGGAGAGTCCAGACGAGGCTGCCCACATCTCTACTGCCCGCCCGCGTGCGTCAGTGGCCGGGTTGCCCCAGGTCACCGACTTGGCATTCAGGTCTCCCAGTACGGAGACCTGACGCGGCGCCGCCCTGCCGACCACGGCGGCCAGGACTCCGAGATAGTTCTCGAAGTCCTGAAGAGGGCGGTTTGGGGAGAAATAGACGCCCACAAGGGCTAAGTCTCCCCACGCGGCGGCCACGTATCCCGGTCCCCTCTCTAATAGCGAGAGGGGAGGGGAGTCTGTGGAAGACCGCGCCGCTAGAGCCACCAAGTCGTCCTCGTCACCCAGCCAGCTGCCGGGGATTGAGTAGGGCTCGGCGACCACCGCTACGTTCACCAACCACTCGGCCATGACCTGCACTACCAGGTCCTGGGCAGCTCTGCAGTGGTTGGTATTCGCCTGGAGGATGCGGTAGTTGGAAATTATTATTCCGACATCGCACCCCCCTCCTCAGCTACCGCCGCTGGAGCTACAGCGGCGACGGCGACGACGGCTTCAGCAACAGGGCGAACCTGCGCCGGCACCACGCCCTTCCTCACGGGGGGCTTGCAGCTCCTGCCCGTCATCCTGTGGTCCGCGGGGCGGCCACCGGCGGCACACGCCGCGCAGTGTGGCGCGGTGGCGGTGCAAGCGGCCCACCCGTGTCCTTCCCGCCCGCATTGGTAGCACGTATCTCCCCAGTCGGACTTGGAGGGACACGTGGCCCGGGTGTGGCCGACAGCGAAGCACTTGAAGCACCGGACAGGCTGGTCCTCAAGTGGCCGGACCACTGCCCAGCCGAACCCCACTTGCATCCGTCCCTTGGTCGCAGCAAGGACGGCCCCAGCCGCGGTGACTGGGCACTCGACGCGGATGATACCCATGCCGCGGCGGCCGGGCCTGATGGCTCCACCTTTCAACGCGCCAGCGTCGCAACCTCCAGCCGCCGCGACGGCCGCCACCACCTCCTCTTTGGTGACTGAATCGTCCAGATCGGCCACCTCCAAGGCTGCGGTCTTAACAGGCCTGGCGACCCTTGCCACATCCGCGATGACCTCTTGCAACTTTGTTGCGAAGAGGTCCGCATTTGTGCCTCGCTGCTCCCCCGAGAACTCGAAAATTCGAGCCCCGGTTAGGGTTCGGCGGCACGTGATGTTGCTGATCCCCAGCTGGGAGGGATCAGCATTGGTACGAGCCCGTCTTAGAATGGACTCGTACGTCTCGCCCCGCTCCGCGGCCTCCGGGGTGATGGTCACCACGACGGCCGCAGTTTTGGGAGGAACCAGCTTCCTCCCCGCCTTCTTGCCGACTGCGGGACCAGTCGCAGCAGGCTTGGGGGCCGACTTTTTGCCCTTTTTCCCTTTTCTCCTCCTAACCACTTCCGTCCACGACTGGTTGGATGGGGTGGTGGAGGGAAGAAGGGCGTCTTCCTCCTGCGAGTTCTGGGGGGCTGCTGGAGTGGCTGACGACCCAGACGCTACCTCCGCGGTTGTGGTGGGCGTATGAGGAGCCGCCTTGGTCCTCTTGCCCTTGCCTTTGCCCTTGGAGGGCTGCGATACCGGGCCTGCTAGAGGCGCAGGTTCTGGCTCCCTCGGCGATGGACTCTTGTCCGCCGCTAGCGGTGGGCGGAGCCGCCTTTCCGGCAAGAGCCGGTCCTCAATGCCTGCGAAGCAGGCTCGGATGAAGGCCCTCTCCTCCAAGATCACCCCGCGGATTGTTGCCTCAAGACTGGCAGGGGAGGAGGAGCCTCCTACCACCGGACAGACTGGGGCAGATTGGGCAGGCCTGGCCGTAGCATCAGCCAGCTTCTGGTGTAGCTGGCTGACCTCCGCCTGCAGGCGATCCACCTTCGCCTGCAGCTGCCGCGTCTCGTCCGTGGCCGTCCGCTTCACCAGCTCCGTTATAATGCCGTACATGCTGGCGGCCCGGCATTTGAGGGCCTTCTGGAAGGTCCCCTTCAAATTGGACGACTTAGAGGCGACCTCCAGAACCTCCTGCCGATCCTCCTGCGCCATGCGCTCCAGTTCTGCCAGGGAGTGGTCGGCATACAGTACACTGGATGCACCATAGCCAGCCCTCGACCTGGCAACTTGCGCCTGCTGCTCCTTGGCGGCGACCCTCTCCTCCAGGTCCAACTGGAGTTGCGCCCTTTTTGCCAGATTTAACTGGCGCTCGGCGTCCACCAAGCCCACATTGTGGGAAGAAGGCGCAGCGGAAGTCGAAGCCTTTTTAGGCTTCGACCTCTTCTTAGCCTTGCCTCCGGTCGACTCCGAGGAGACTTTGGACCTCTTCCGCTTGAAGAGGTTATTTTCAGCCGCCGACGTGTCCATATCGGAGTCGTCGGAGTCCGACAACTCATATGGCCTCCTAAATAAGCTGGCCGCAGATGATGCGCGGTCAGCTTCCGACGCCAAAGCGCCGTCGGCGTGGCCCTGAGAAGGGCCGTTGGATTGGCCCTGAGAAGGGCCGTTGGATTGGCCCTGAGAAGGTCCGTTGGATTGGCCCTGAGAAGGGCCGTTAGATTGGCCCTGAGAAGGGCCGTTTGAATCGCCCTGGGAGGAGCGATTCGAGATAAAACGCCCCGAAGGGTCACGACTTGGCTTGTTCGTCATATTCGCGGACGACCGCATGAAATGTCTACGAATCACAGCGCACTTTAGCCGCCGGTCTGTGGAAGAGGGCGTTTACCGCCCTCCGCGGACGCCCGGTGCGCCTGCTGCAGGCCGGGTGAGTGGAAGAGATCTCCCTCTCCCTTTCCGCAGCCACCTTCTGCGAAACGACTGTCTCACGGAAGGAAACCACCGCGTCCCAGGACTCCTCGCTGCCGACCATCGACTCGACTACGGCCGGCAGCGACAAGTCACTGCCTTCTTCTGAGATGAGGGCATGGCGCGGCTCCTGCCAAGCGGCACACTCTGCCAGCGTATGCCGCGCCGTGTCCTCCCGGCAGTCGACGCAGTGGTGACACCGAGCGTCCGGCTCCCTGTTTATGCGACACAGGTACTTCCCGAAGCAACCATGCCCCGAGAGCACCTGCGTCACCCGAAACGACAGGGAGCCGTGCCTCCTCCCGAGCCAGCGCTCGAGCACCGGCCGGACCGCCTCGATGATGTCGAGGCCGGCGGTAGGGCGTGAAAGCCTGTCCCGCCATTCCGCCACCAAGACCTCGCGAAGCTGAGACCGATGCAGCTCTATGTGTCACTGCATCGGTTGCTCACCCCGCACTCTCGCTTCCTCGCGCCACCGATACGATGACGCGAGTACTTTCGCCTCGAGGTCCCAGGGCGGGGATCCGGCCAGTGCACAAGCCGCCTCGTAGGAGATCGTGCGATACCCCCTGATGACTCTGACGGCCATCGCTCTCTGCGGCTTGCGCAGGACTGCGATACTACCGGCCGTCAGATCAGCTGCCCAGATCGGGGCCCCGTAAAGGGCCATCGATCGCACGATTCCCACGTAGAGCCGCGTTGACAGCGCACAGAAGCTAACCTAACCTAACCTAAACTTTTCGGTTAGCTAACCTAACCTAACCTAAACTTTTCGGTTAGCTAACCTAACCTAAGCTATAATTACCTATCCTTACCAAACATAACCTAACCGAACCTAACTTTAAAAAAAGGTATCAGAGAAAAAAAAAATGGTCCCTGATAAAAAGAAAGGTTGTCATGAATGAGAACCATATTTAGGTCGCTATATTCTATGCCTCTTAAGTGCAAACTAAGAAAATAATAAATGTAAAATAATGCTAATATTGAATAAAAAAAGTAATATTCCAGGAAAACCCCACATTTTTGAAAAATGTCGCCATAGTAAAAAAGTATCGAACCCACCAGACGCTTCGAATGACACTAGTCTCAAGCGTGTTGGTGGGTGGGGACGTTTCTTCCCATGGTCCTTTGGCACATGGGTAGAACATGACCTGGAATAGGACATAGGACACTTTTTATCCTGATATTCCCACGGGATCGAGACTTACGCGGGTGAAACCGCGGGGCGCAGCTAGTAACTTATAAATAGACGGATAAATGCTCAATTTGATTACGTACGTCTGTCTCTTGTTTAACTCTGATCCTAAGCCTCAAAATGATCACTAAACAAGACGGTTAATTTGATTGAAGCTATATTTAGACATCGGGCTCGCCCCCTATTACATGGGGCTTAAAGTCTTAAACATAACTGGCGAGGGTATACTTTAAGTACCTACTCCTCTGCCTTACTCTCCGGGAAATACAGGCGTGCTAGCATAACAGCTGTTATGTTATTCTTTAAATACTATAATACCACAATTAAACTAACTAGGTATTTAAAAGACTCATCTAGTTTTCATCTCCACTAAATTTTCAGCCTCAATTTATCCACCCAATAGACTATTTTTTAATCTTAGCTGAAGCACAAAATAATTCATGTTTTATCGGCAGAACGCGGAAAATATGAAATACTTTTGCCTGAAACAAGAGATAGAGCACGAAGTCTTATAATAAATTCAGCTTAAAAAAACTGAAAAGATCTAGACTAGGTCTTTTAATATTAAGGCTGAAAAAGATTTTTGTTAACTGTGATGTAGGCTGAAACATAATGTTCTATCGGAATGTAAAATATTTAGTTACATACATTTTTTCCTATGATAATTATTTTGAGTTCTTTAATTTTCTTCTCTTATAAGAGAGTACAAAACCCTTACAAAACCTATTATTATAGTATAGTGATATTGGTTTTTCTGACTATTAAATATTCAAAAGTGCCTTGAACTTAGTTTGAACTGAAAAACTAAACCCACTTTTACCAATTTTCAAATAATAAATTACTCAATTATTATAATGTCTAAAGTTAGTATTCGATATAGCTACGATAATATAAAAAAATCAAAAGTCATTTTTTATTCAAACTAGCCTGAGAATTGGCACTTTTCAAACTACAAAATTACATAAGACAGTCCCCAAAACGCCGCCCTTCACCATTTCCTAGTGCTTTAGCTGGGAAGAAGAAGTGGCGCAACAAACTCCCCAGCAGCACAGCTGTCTGCTCAGTTAGAAAAAAAAGTCAGCTAGCACATGCCAATAAACCAACCAAAAATACATCGAGAACTATACTCAAGCAGAAATAAAAACTAAACGTAAACATAATAAACGTAAACATCTATGAAAATTGTGCTTCCTTTTCTTATTGATAGATTACATGAATGGAAAGTATTTTCAAACAAAATCTGTGGCAGTAGCGAAAATTCGGTACGAATTAATAATAGGCTCAAGAAAAGTAATTCCTAATAAATTCATAACCCTTTCCGAATAAAAGAGAATCTTCCTAAAAGATGTAAAAGATAACAGCACAATTCAAAGACATTCTTTACCCTTAATTAGGCTTAAGATAATTTGATGAAAACAACCGCGAATAATGCTTATAAAACGAGAAAAAAAAATTGTGAAGTTTATTTCTGTATTTTTTAATGTTCCAGTGGGTTGAAAGGGGCTGTCTCGACAAGGAAATTGGAGGAGCGCCGCACTTGAGTTGAATAGTGTGACCAGATATTTGATGTTCCATGAGAATTCCCATTTTTGATAGAGCTGTGGCTGTGTATTTTGTATAAGTCATTGTTTAGGATCCATGGTAAACTTGATTTATGTATGTAAAGAAAATTTACATAACAATAGAAGCACAAAGGTACTGCTTAATTCAATAGAACTTACGAACTGCAGTTTACATAATTTTGAAGAAAGTTTCATGGTTAAAGACTAGGCTTGTAGTGTTATGCTATTCAAAGCTCAATGATTTAGTACTTATTAAAAAATATTTAGAAAAACTTTGAAAAAAGAGATAAACAACTTAATTAAAGGTCACACCGTTATAAATAGATCAAACTTTTTTTTTTATACGTAACTTAATTTGAAAGTAATTAATTCGTTCCTTAAATATTTAAGTAAACAAACATTATAATTTAATTAAAATATTAATCACTAAATTGAAGCACATAAACTTTCCTTAAACAAATATCCCATCAATGGGAACACTATCCCATTCCCAACAAAACACGCGGTCTCACTACGCTCGAACAGTACACGTCACGGTCTAATGTCGTCCCCGTACATTTATAACAATATTTTGTTCTCTTCCTCTCTGTAACCCGACCCTTTATTTAGAGGAAATTACCCTGTCTCCGTATACCATGTACTTACTTTACTTTAAGCTTAGCATTTTAATATTAAAAATGGTTTTACAAGATACCATTTTAAAAAACGTAGTTGAAATAAACTTGTTTCTTTTAGATTATTTTAAGTTAGATTAGCGACATTTTAAGTTTTTAAAATCAGTGACTGCTCGTGAATTTAATGGGCAGAAAAAAAAAGTGAAAACATCGTGAGGAAACCGGCATGCCAGAGAAATATTTCTCGACGGCATGTGAAGCCAAGTCCTTCCTCAAGCCCTTGGGTGGCTTTAAAACTTTTACACCAGGCTAGTCACTAACTACTCGAAAAGAAGAAGAACGTTAAATAATTATGTAGGTATTATAGTCGAATAAGTAATACGTACATAACATTTTTTGTTATGCCCGAATTTAATTAAATAGGAAAAATATGTTTCATATGAAGATAGAAGTTATGGAATAGCTTTTCACTTTTAAGAAATGTTTTACTCGATAACGTTGTCTTCTTACGTTTTGTTCGTAAACTTAACGGAACATCAATAAGACTACTTACTTATAAATTCTACAAAAGAAAAGCGTTAGTTACCAGTTTTTCCGAATACTAATTATAAGTTTCTCAGTAATAGGAATTTTTCTTTTAACACTTTTTAATTCCGAATACCACCAGGTTTGCATGGCATTTCAACAAAATAATGTCACGCCCTTCCACGTTTTAAAAATATTTACTCATCTCGCTGACTCGAACCCTTTATTCAGAGGAAATTAGCCTGTCTGGAATTTAAATAAAGGTCTTTTTTCGGGAAAAAATTATGTTAACAATGTTGTGGTATATCATTGAGAAATTTTGATGCTTTCGTCATGAAAAGATGACGAAAGCATCAAAATTTCTGCGTGCGGTACTCCGCACAGTGTCGAAATTCCCATCGGTTTCCCATCGATGGGAAATTTCGCATCAATACAGTAAGCTCTCTTGAATTTTGCAACTTACTTTGGAATTAATAATTGTTGAACAAATTATAAAGTTATTAGCTAAAGTGGTGTAGGGATTCAAACTAAGTTCAGTATCTTAAAGGCTGATAGAGCCAGTTTCCTAACAATTTGTGGGTCCTTATTATATAGTTGAGTTCATAGTCTCTTTTCGGTGCTTTGTATTATATATGCATAGTTTAACATCATTAAACGTTCTAACTTTTACATTTTAGCCCAATAACTAACCCCCAAATGAGCCTTGTACTCGAAAAAAAGTATATTCTATTCTTTAATAAATTGTTAAATCCTTATGAGTAACAAAAATAAGTACGCATTTCACACACATTCCACGAACATTCCTTTATATTCATATGGAATATTTTTTCAGTGAATTACCGCAGTATATACCTACCAATGCCGAAATAATCAGCACATAAAATTTACATACATACCTCGACACAGTCCTACCAAAAACATATCGTGAACTGATTACCATAATATTTCCAAGTCTATATCCAATCTCGGTACTTATATCTCAATGTTTGAGTACGAATTATTTTTCTTTGAAACGTTCATCCGTATTGTTCGCAAAAACTTTGAAACAACTTTACAAACGGAGGGCACCGTGATATGAATAAATTAGAAAAGTTTTCTCTTGTTGTTGGGCCAGGGAACTAACGAGATTATGACGACTGTATTATGTTGATCTGATACTGCCCCCTTGGGAATAAAATATTTAAAAATCTTTTCAAGGAAAAAAAACATTATATTTTTGAATACATGTAAATAACAACGAAATAAAAAAAAATAACAAAAAATTTGAATTTACATAATATGTTTTTGAAATGTAACAAAATCTTTTTTTTTCTTTTATATTCATATTTTTACATTTTCGCCACCCAAACTTACTTGAACCCTTTATTAAGCCTTTCTGGCATTGTCATGAGGTAAAGTTGTCGTATCTCAGCATAACAGATAGTCAACAAGAAAATAGAATGGCGTATAGGGTATTTTTGTATCGTTCAAATATAAATCGTTTTTAAACTTGCATATTCTTAGGGAGATCTGCCTTTTCCGGAATATAAAACTCCTCTGAGAGAAGTTATATTGTCATCCCGTTGCCTTTTAGGTGTAATCAAGCGACAAACAAATGCACCTTGTTATACTCCGCGTTCTAGAAAAGGGCATGTTTTGCCTTTTATTTAAAACTAGCTGTTACCCGCGGCTTCGCCCGCGTGGATGTCGATTATTATATACTAAAACATTCCTCGAGAACCGCTCTATCCATTGGTGAAAACAGCAGGAAAATCGGTGCAGTAGTTTTTGAGTTTATCGCGAACAGACAGACAGACGCGGCGGAGGACTTTGTTTTATAATATGAAGTAAAGTGCTATTTATGTCATTGTTTTGAATTATGTGTTAGACTTGGTCGTCTTTCATCGACTCGATCCTTACTTTAGCCAATAATTGCATTCTTAGAACATCGTATTTCTTAAGTTAAGCTAGGGTACATAGCGTTATAGACGTGGCCGCTACATAGCGTCTATATGGTCGAATGACGTCACTGAAAAGTCATTAATGAAAGTAAGATGGTGTGTTCCCCGTTAAACCCCGCTGCCATCATTTTCATGACAGCCGTAACTGCGGGCGTAATGTGGCGGCCACTGCTATCGTAGAAATCCGCAGCTTTTGAGAATTTTAGTTCACAATTACAATGAAACAATAAAATTATCTTTCGAAAAAAGTATTATTCCCTACCGTTTCCTTTTCTTTCTGATAACACCTCGAACAATTCGCTAATTTCATGCCCGTACGCTTATCCGCGCCCCGCGAGGTTAAAATGTCTTCGCTATCATAATGGTTATATCGCGCCGCCCAGGTTCCGTGGGTACTTTTTAGTGCCGGCACGCCACTTTTAGGGCCGGCTTGGTACTTTTCGGGTACTTCTAGTGGTGCGGACGTTGGAAATTTTCCGAATTAAACGGAACTTTTGACGGGGCAGTCAAAGGAGGGTATTGCTTCGGTAATAGTCGTTTGTATGGGGTTTGTGGATTATAATTGGCTTTGTGATTGTGTTGGGTGACTGCGACTGGTTAGCGGTTGTAGGAGTTGTGATTGTTACGGTTTTATGGCAAATGCAAGAGCTTCAGCTGTGTAATTTGGTAAATTCCTTGCGATAGGACTTCGATCACGATTGTCTATTTAATTATAAAAGTTGATATAGAAATGTTTTTTAAAGTAAGCACTGATTCCGCTAATCTTTTAATAAATCCATAGAACTTAGTTGATTCCATTCTAATTTGAGCATAATTATTATTCTTGAGTCGTAACTGACACCAGTAATAATCAACAGTAAATTGAAAATAAATCCAGTTGCCATTTTACAACCGGTTACTAATTACTACACTTACTTAATAAGAAATAACAACATGTAAGCAGAGCGATCGTATCGTCGTATTGAGTGGTCCCGACATAACTTGTGTTCGAAAACCTAATTCAGTGTCAAAACCACGTAATCTAGATATTTTTGTATTGAACCTAAAGGGTGATATGGAATCGGTCGGTTGTTTAGGATATTGGAATATTGGCGTTTATATTCAGGCTTCAAATGACTTCTGAAATCCTTTTTGTTAAAATAAAATACTTTTAGGGATATGCTCAGCTTAGCATAATCAGCCTATAAAAATGTTTCCACTGCTGAGACTCAGGCTCTCTTTGAGAAAGAGTGGACCAAAAGAAAGACCGACCATTTTAGCATCGCATTAAAATATCGCATCGTGTCGCCCGTCAGCGCTAGTTCTTCGTCTTCGCCTATCGTTCTTTCTACCTTTTTTGTTTTTTTCTCGACTCCTAAGGGTCGTAGCGTCATGTTAAATAGCCTGTAACCTTCCTCAATAAGTGGGCTATGAAATACAATAAAATTATATTTTTTCAAA
The DNA here is from genome assembly GCA_947522985.1 of Lithophane socia. NCBI lineage: Eukaryota > Metazoa > Arthropoda > Insecta > Lepidoptera > Noctuidae > Lithophane > Lithophane socia. The sequence goes on along the minus strand of OX383270.1, from coordinate 1,418,576 downwards.
TTAGACTTAATTACTTAGTTCCACAGTTTAGCGCGTTCAAATAAACAAACAAACTCTTCAGCTTTATTAAATATTATTATATTAGGTTGGATGTTTGTCAAAAACTAAACACCGGTAGTAATATTTCAAGCCTGTATGCTTTTTTGTTAATTTAGTAGACATCAATAAATCACAGAAGATTGCGCATCAAAATGATAGTGTGCCAAATTAAAAAATATTTTGCGTCCCATTGCAGTAGTGCTATTCTGTAAAAATCTCACCGGGAAACTGTTACTGCCTCAGCATCAGTAGGTATCGATGGTATTGATGTCGGGTATATTTACCGATGCGAGGGTAGATGATTTCTACGCTATTATTCGGAAGCGGTGCGCTTCTCTCCGGCAAAGAACGTGTTTTAGCTCCCACAGCATGTTGAGGGCATTGAGTGACCGGTGGGACTGCCCGATGCTTGGCCGATGGGTGAGACTGCACACACAGGTCGGCTCTAAGTAGCTATACGGGCTTCTTGTTTATGATTTTATGTTACTGTTTGTTTTTGTTGTATATGTATTACTAATAATAGTTAAATAAGTATATTTCATGTCATTACTAACACTATGGACTTTAAGGTCTGCCAATAAAGAATCAAATAAATAAATAAATAAAAAATAATGACAGCTCACTCCATGCTCACTTCACCTTAGTTTTCACGGTGAGATGGTTACAGAATAGCAATGCTGGTCTCCCTTACCTCCTTTCACTATTGCTGCCTGAGGAAAATCTTTGTAAAAACAGTCGATTTCATCTCGCCATCTCCTTCTGGGCGTGCCGGAATGCCGTTTGATATGCGATTTGAATAAAAATACATATTATTTTTCCGGTAAAATCTATTTCTTAAAACAAGCACCAATCCACCTCCTCTAAGTTTACCCCTTAGGTATTTCTACAAACTTGATCCTTCTCCTCACTTCCTTTATTAAAACAGTTTTTTCCAACTAAATAAAAGCTAACAAAACATTTCCCCATCGATCCGCTCACGTGTCGAGGGCGCGTGTCAAATTATTTTTAATTGACCCTTTACCTTTTGGCAAATTCTGACTTTTTCTGGTTTCCTCCTAACTCTGGCACAAAATACAAATACACAGGTAAAGTTTTTATACGGTTTATGGAAAGGAAGTTTTTTTTTTTAATGTTTCGCTAAAGGAAAATTTTAGATATTTCCTGTACGTTCTGACATCTGGAATAAAAGGTTTTAAACTGATATTGAAGAAAAATTATTGCAAAAAATTAATTTCAACAAAAATGGTAGAATTGCGTTAGTTTTACAGTCACCTCAAAGCCAAAACTAAGAATAATTATTAAGTTTTCAATCCTCCTCTCGACACTCAAAACTGCAAGACTGTCACTTATTGGAAAGGCGCCCTTGAACACACTAGTCCTAACTTTTTATTAATTGCTTGATCTGCGTGCTCTTGACGTCGATGGCGGCCGATGTTGGAAAGCGATGGATGGTTTCTACAATGGAACAAACTTTCCCAGAAGATACTTAATTACTCTTGCTTGAAGACATACGGGTACAAACAGAGGCTAGCAAAGAGTTCCACTCCTTGACCCTGCGCATAATAAATGTGGAGGAGAAACGCTGAATACGCGACTGTCGGGATGTCGTCCAAATCAGTTCAGTACTTCTGGTGGGTCGGTCATGAAAAGCAGAGCTCAGAATTTCCGTTTTACATATTTTGTAGACAATTATTCCAAACTCTTTCATGTTTTTTTTAATACAAAAAAAAAAAACTGAAATCTTAATCATTTCGATCCCCACCAAAAAAATTTTGATTCAATGTCTAAAACTTCAAACCAGTCAAGATGCTTACATACCTAATACTAAATCTATCACAATTACATCAGATCAAGTAGGATTACGAAGCTTTCACGGAGCTCGTTTCGCAAATTGCTGAGATAAAAGAATTCCTTGGCGTGCATTCACGAAGCGCGCTCCGTTACACTTTGCACATTATTATGGTGGTGTAATAGCTTCATGGGTTATGAGATGGTAGTTGCTTCTTTGGGAATAGTTTCTTTACTTTTAAGGAGGGGTTTAAGTGGGGAAGAATTTATGTTGGATTTTTTTCTTAACGGAACGTTTTTACTTTAAGTATATCGTATGAATTGGCCGGAAAAGCGCACTATTTTTAATACATTTCGATTTATAGGTATTATTATTGTTTTATTCCCACCGTAGTCCTAAAAGCAAATGGTCCTATTAGCAAAACGACCCATAATCAAAACGACAATTTAGCAAGACCCTCCGTATCAAAACGTCTAACAATATTAGTTATTTTTCGTGTAAGGCAGGAATATTATTGGAATTAAACATATTGTATAAAACGGCTGAATGGATTTGGATGAAATTTGGCACAAGGGTAGACCTTGACCTGGAAAAGGACATAGGATATTTTTTATCCCGATATTCTTACGGAACCGAGACTTACGCGGGTGAAACCGCGGGGCGCAGCTAGTAGATTATAACTGTAATACATTATGATGTAAGTCTGTACCTAACAAAATATAAGAAGGTAAATAGTTTATTGTGACACAAGTTTTAATGATCTAAAGACAAATAGGTAAGCTACTTAATGTTACGAACTTCAGAGTTACTAAAAAAACATCAATAATATTTGACATCACTGGAGGAACAAACGACTATTCCTACTAACTTGTATCCAGCAAAGGAACAGAGTCTTATTATGAAGCGACTCAAAGGTTGCTAGGCAACACTTATTTCAGTTTCATACAGTTGCTCCGTTTTACCTGAAAATGCTTTGTTTTTTCTCGGTAAATTTTAATGTTTGAATGAGCTTAACGACATCGGTAGTCACTAAATTACTTATGATGATAATGAATTATGGTTGTTGGTCATGAGAAAAAGCTGTAAACTCATTTTAACAGCTCACAAACTATGGTGATGACAAAGGCATCTGGAATAGTCATCTGTTAGAAGGTCGACTGTTGATGGTAGTATCAATGATATTATAATAAACAGATAATTATGCTATAAACTCACAAAAACAACCAAAAAAAGTGTTCCGCGCAGAAGCGGCAGCACACAGTAAAAATGATAGAAAAGAGATGGCTTGATAAAACTCCACGCTCACTTCACGTACTCGTAAGTTTTCACGGTGAGGTGCTTACAGAATAGCAATGCTATCCTCCCTTAATACATAGGACTTCTAAAAAAAGTGGCTAAAATGTTACTGTCAGTATACAACCCTGCCTTCTGGGAAAAACGTGTGCATTTTATGTATATTGTAAAGATCTTACGAACGTTGGTATAGCCGTACTGACAAAAGAAACATCTCCAAAAGACTCTTAAGCCAATTTTACCTGCGGATTACGATGCCGCCAAGGGGGAGCTACAGCTTAGTAGCTTTGGTAACTAGTCTCTGTAATTTATTGCAGAATACAAGCCAAAGCTTTAAGAAATAACGATCGGTTAGATTATAAGCAGTCTAACAAATCAGAAGGCCAATTCTAGAAACTTAAAAAACGTTCACATTCAAGTCGCAATCTGTCAGAATTGTCAAAATTGTCAAATCAAATCAAATCTAAGAGTTTATTTGTGATACACAGGTAAAATAACATAGGTCTTACATACAATATAGGATAAGTTCATGCTGTGATCAGCCCGTTGGGCATACAAAATAAAATAGTAAATAAAATAAACAATCATATTAACAGTTAACAGTGCGCTCAACCAAACATTAACAGTAACACTTTGTCGAAGCAATAAATAAGACATGAAAAAAAAAAAAAATTTTTTTTGTTGGTTAATTGAATGTATTTTTGACGGATTGCAAAGTGCCCAGTAGCAGTAAGTACTGCTACTGGGCAGTCCCTGTTAAATTGTTAACATAGACATACTGTTGAATTATACCTTTAATCTTGACTTATACTGACTTGAACTTTATATTAAAATAATTAATTATTATGTTGTCAATTTTCAATATTTACCCTCTTATTTACAAACGTTGCTTAAAGAGACGTCGAAATGAATGCGAAATGTTTACCAAACTTGAAATCGCGAAAAAAAAAAATCAGGTGTTCCATACATTTGTGTTCACTTAAATCGACAAAATGTATGGAACAGCTGATTTTTTTTTCGCGATTTCAAAGTTGGTCCCATAGAAAAAGTTGTTCAAAATAATGAGTACAATGACCCCTTTTCGGGTTTAGCATAAACAAAAACTAATGTTGTATTTACAATATAATTCTATTAATTTCTTATATAACGTAAGGCTTCAAGACTCGAATTCAGACAAAGAAAACCAGGTAACCCAATTTGACGTCAAACCTCAAATTACAGATTCCCACTAAACACTGAACAATTAATTTCAGAATATTCCACCAATCCCAACTCCCCTGTTTTCAGGCCTATACAAGCAATAAAAGTGTTTAATTAGTCAAAATCAATTCGGAGGAGACTTAATTGTTCGCTTTCCGAATCAAGAACGATAAATCTAAGGGAAATCGTATTTTGTATTAAACAATGGATTTTGGGCCAAAATAATGAATAGGGCTCGTTGGTACCTACCATGGACCCTTTGTGGGCCCCACTTGGTAATGTATGAGTATAGTTTCCTGCTGGGTGTGTTGATTTTTGGTGCTTTGCAGTTGTACCTGTTGTGTCTCACAGTTCTTGATGGACGGGTTTTTGTGAAATGACAGTTACCTACGCATATTTTAGTAGTAGTATTAGTAGGTAGTAGGACGTCTTTTAACATGGGTTTGTCTGGGAAATTACAATCACTATAGTTAATTTTGCGATCAATAAAGGGCGATGGTTGATTATTTCGACAATGCATCAGTAGGCATTAATAGTCACGTTTCATCATTTGTTTCTTGCGAGGCCACCTACTGGGTCCAATTTCATATGCCTAAGTACAAAAAAAAGCACTTTCGATAGTAACAACGCACGAGATGAAGGACTTTTTTTCGTGAGACTAAACCTTTTTTTTTCCGTGGGGACTTCCTCATGGATGTTATGTCGGACTCCTACCGACTAAAACCCCACTGTTTCTACTTCTACCATGAGTCGGGGGCCCAGGAGAACCTACCGGAATAACGATGACATCAATGTATTGAATTTCCGAACCTAAAATAATAATTATTCCAGGCAAATAATGTCGCCTAAGTGTTTACTTACGTATATAATACCATTATCTGAACCACTTCATTCAGATACTCTCGGAGCACATTATCATTTCAGTAACATAAGAGGATTTCCCTACAATCAAGCGCTTCGCCAGCCTGCCGAACTTAGCCGGGGACAGCCGAAGTAACCCGAAGTAAATTAATTTAGCAAAATTCGTGTTTCTATGAATAATTATACATGGCCCGTTGATTCTGCGTGTGAGGTATAATTGAGTTCGAACGAGGTAGGTAAGTCAAATCTGTCAACGTTATTATAGGGCCCTTATAGGTGGAAAGGATTCAGTAGAAATTATTACCTGAATATTACAACGTCTCTTTGGTCGTATAACTAAGGTCTTTGTAAACTGATATTCTTATGAACTGATCCCAAAATAGATCGTAACAGTTACTGTTCGTTAATTTGTCAACTTCTTTTAAGACTGAGATATTTTTAAAGACAGTCTCTGACAAAATCTTGTCAAGACGACGTGAAAATATTTAAATTTGCTCTAGCTTTAAAGACGCAACGCTACTCTGGTAGATGGAATGGGCCGTAATCCACGCGGGCCCAGTGCGTGTTGGTAGAGGTCAGATGTCTTGGAATTTTTGGTTTTCCTTCACCGTGGTTTGGATTTACCTAAACAAAGTAAAGCGGCTGTCTGGGTTCGAACCTACGACCTACAACTCGTAAGTCACGGCCATTACCACTGGGCCACCACTGCTGTCTTAGTTTAACAACAACAATTTTAGTTATTTTTAAGCTGTTACCAACCTATAAGAATCATTATTAAATCTATGCCATTTTCCTCACAACATCCAAGGGACTGCTAACACCGAGTCTTTCTTCGAAATCTTTCTTTGCTTAGTAACAACATAATGGAGGATAATCTTGTTTGTATCACGAAGTAAAACATGACCGAAATAGAATAATTTTCAGAAAGGAGAATTACGTTTTGCTTGTTACTAACGCGTCTTTGAACCGTAAGTTACTAGCGCGGCTTTGAAGCGTAAGTTACTAATAGCGCGTTTTTAAAGCGTAAGTTACTAACGCATCTTTGAAGCGTAAGGTACTAACGCATCTTTGAAGCGTAAGATTTTGATCACCAAATGGGTTTTTTAAATTATCAGTTAGCCAAACAAAATGTGAGCCCACCTGATACAGAAAATGACCTGCACCTGATGCAGCGATCCCGCGGTATGTGCGTATTGAACACCACACCTGCGCGCACCTGATGAAAACTAGTTACTGTTTCAAAGATCGCTCACTCTCCTGGTTTTCTTGGACTTCGTGTCAATGAATTGGATTGCCATTGTGATTCAAGATTACTTGCAGCTACAGCACGTGATGACGTGAAACAGTGGTTTTCATATCCGATTCGTGTCCATCGCAGAATTCCATCAGGGCCAAAGCCCTTGTAAAAGGCCATTGGACGTACTCAACTTAATAAAAGTGGATAATGTTTTGTTTGTCTTACGTCTGGTCTAAATTCTTTTTAACCCTTTGAAGGTTAAAGGCGGTTGGTTACAAAAGTAGGTATTAAGCCTGACTTGGCGCTGGCCAGCCAAGTTCATTATCAAAAGGAGGGGTGTAATTATCAGCTGTGTAAATACAGAGGGGGTCGTAAATGTGTGTAATTGTCTCTCTTTTTATCCCAGTCGTTATTATAATGTGGCGGTAACCGTAAGGGTGTGGGGGGAATGATAGCGGGTTAAGACTTTTTTTTTATTTGTTCTGGTACACTGTTTGCCCGCTGCCACGGACCGTCAAAATGAAATAAAATTGTTTGTTCTGTAAATAGCATACTGGAAATCACTTTTACACGTCATATTAAAAATAAGCTAGATGAGGTCGGCGGGATTTCAACGAGACCCGAGATTATTCGATCCGAAAGTGACGTCCCGGGCGGCGATGGTGTGCGGTGCGACCAAGCGGCCATAGTAAATGTTATGTATCGCTACTACGGCGCCGGCATCTCGTTCTCGTTGACGACCTGTTGATGATGCTGGTGGAGAAACGGCCTTCGACGAAAATCATTGTTCTTTTATTTTAACCGATAAACCGCCGCTTTGGTTTTTAGTTGAGATTTTACAAAAGCAGGAATGTTCTAAAATAATCATGCCTTCCCCCAGGCACAGTATAAATTTTATATTGTGCCCCAGGTTAGACAGAGGTGCCTGCCAGGGTTGCGGGTTAGTCCGAAAGGGATACCGGGACCTTGGCAACAGGCAACTGAAGGAACACGGGTGGATTTTAGTCAGTAAAAGTCTGACACGCCCTTCCGCTCCACCCAGAGCGGGAGAAGTCATTGGTTGATTTCCCACCCTCAAAAAAAAAAAAAAAGGTTAGGCAGAGGTATATAGTACACACATACAACCACATTTCGACATGTTCAAGTCCTAAGTAATTGGGGGCGAGCCTAATAGCTAGTAACGGAGCACAAAATTAAGATAACATAACTTGTTAAGATAATAATGTTTAAAAACTCGTGATATTTCAGTTGATATACTCAAAACATTGCTCCTTACCTGGAGAATATTTTAAACAACACGAACTTACTGAGAACTTGAGAAGGTTAACACGCACAACTAGTACATTTTCGTACCTCCCACACAAGTATGTTAATTCCCTCTTCCAATTAAATTATTTTACGAAATAACCCAAATTCGATCCGCTTCATCATCCCACAGGAACCCCACCCTGCGGTGTGTCAGGATATCCGAAAACAATAAAACGCTCGAGCGATTTTAATCCTTTAAGGCTTTGTCTCATAGACCGTTAAGGGCCGTTTTTGCTTGATTAATCTAATCCTTACCATTGTAATTGTTCGCTTACGTTTCGGACTACGGTAGTTTCGTATTTGAGTGATAAATACAGGGTGGTATTTATCTGTATTGCTGGTTAACACTCGAATGGGTAAGCAGATAGATGGTATTAAGGTTATGTACTGAATACAATGTGGTATATAAATAATGTTTTGTACGGAAATTATTTATTGTATTTTTGTTGTAATGAGGGGAAATGGAAGTATTCTGAAGGTTCATTGATATTATCTAATAAATATAACTATTGAATTTACTGCATTTGAAATAAGATTAGATATTTAAATAAACCTTTTTTACAGTCCGTTCAACCGATTCTGACTGCTGTGTTGGTGGCATGACAAATGGCAGCTGTCGTAGACTGTTGGTATTGTGTAACCTTTTTTGGTTTTGATGCCATCCTAATGCCTACGGTATAGAAGTCAAAATCGGTTGAACAGACTGTATAAAGGTTTGTTTTAATATCTAATCTTATTTCAAATGGAGTATATGTAACAATATCGGAGGAGTGCGAGCAAGACACGATAAAATTAGGTCACAAAAATGTCGTAGCAATAAATATTAGTGTATTGGCAGTAAACAGAAAAAATATAGAAAAAAGATAGGCCTTCTAAAGTGGTACAGTATTTTCAGAGTACTGACGAAAGTAGTGATAAATGTATGTATGTACTATACAGGGTATACAGGTCCATTTATTTATTTCTTTTATTTTTATTTCACCTTCAGTTACATTCATTTTATAACAATACAATATGAACATTTAAGCTTAGTCTAATAAGTTATACAGCCATGTCTGAACTAGATAATTTAATATCTGTATCTCAGACAACAGCGCTCTTCCCTATACATATGACATTTAAAAGATATTAAGTACTAATGCGGTTCTAACATAAAAAAAACTACTGCAAAAAAAGAGATTTATAATAAAAAGAGGGTGATATAAATTAATAATGTTATAACGATTTTATTTCCGTTTCGACCCTTTTAAATGCGACTATTTTCTTACCCTTGTGCGAGTGGGAAACATTATCGTATTTTCGAAGTCGTCTTTGATTTCACATAAACATAATTACAAACTATGATTGCTCAAAACGTGAACCACACATCAATAGTTCAGATACTGACAAGCGAACCTCTGCGCCAATGCCCTCAGAATGCCGCTAGAGCTAGCATAAAAAATTAAAAACTCACTCATTCGGTTATAGAACAAATAAATACCATAAAAATATCACAACGAGAAACTATAAACAATACGCATATAAGATCAAACGAATAACCTACCTGTACCATAATAAAGATAGATTTAAAGCTTCGTACGTAATCCAACATCATCCATCATAGTCGCGTTTCCTAGTTTTTGGTTTTCCTTTATTTTTCCTTACAGTTCATTTTTATCCTGAGAACAGCAGACATTAGCTGTCATGATTGTGAAAAATCCTGGATATTTATTGCCTTTCGGTCACCTTCGAATAAATTGCAGTTAACTTATCTGGATGACAATGTTACTTGAAAAAATCTGTTCTATTGTATTATTTATCTGGTGGTTATAGGTAGTGTGAACTGTGAAATCAATTTCGAGAAGATATCATTTTTAATTAATACTAGCTAGCTGCCCGCGGCGTCGTCGCGTGGACCCTAATTGTTTTTTCTTAAATAAAAACTTAAGTTACTCCTTATAACATCAGTCTTCTGTCATCTGGCAGTGAACGTACCGTCGAAATCAGTCCAGCCGTTTCGGAGATAAGTCGGAACAAACAGAGACAGACAAAAATTTTAAAAATTGTTTTTTTTTGTTTTTGTATTTATATAAATACTTTAATGTGCATTTAGTAAAAACTGTTATTTTGAAATTACAAACAGATACTATTTATATACTAGTTATAGATTAATTTTATTTATTTGTACAGATGTATAGATCCTATAATAGTATCATGAAATGTAAGTTATTAGAAAGTACCTACATATGTACTTATAATTTTTTATGTGACTAGCTTCATTACTAAAACGTATTTATTTTGCTTTTTCTTTAATTACAAATCATAAAATATATCAACATTACCTGCTACTTAATGATTTTTACGAAATTAATCTCATGTACGTTCAATTAAAAAAGAACTTAAGATAAATACGAATGAGGCAATTACACAGAATAAGAACTCTCCTAAAATTAATAGTTAAACTAAGCAGTTGTCCAAATCGTTTACATAATTAGATTGCTACATTATGCTACTCTGTGGACTGGTTCCTTAGAATCTTTAACATTTGGTTCTGCTTAAATTAAAGTAATGGTTATAGTTTTGTTAAGTGATAGCGCGAGTTCCGTGTACTTTTAATAAAAAGCGTTCAAGTGCGAGTCTGATTCGCACACAAATGGATTCCGTACCACCGTACCATATCTAACACTACACAATGTAGTATGTGATTATTTGTTGTCTTCTTCTTTTTCGTGTAGTGACTAACCTGGTGTCAGACATTTCAGGCCGCTCATGGGCCTCTGGCTTTGCTTCACATGCCGTCGAGAAATATCTCTCTCTCTCGTTGCTATTTGTTGTTATAGCGGACATAGTAGTACCCACTGTAAACATTTATCTACCTATTACAGTATAAAAGATAGACGTACAGCCCTGTGACTGTTGCACCCGTTGGGTACGGAACCCTAAAAACGACTTCGAAGCGAAGATTACAAATTTTACTGCAGGTACTAAATACTCATTATATTTGATGCATTCTACAACGAAAATTCAGGTGGCAGGTTAACAAAGATAATAATATGATCATTGTGGGTAATGTCGGGCACAGCAAAGCATGAGAGAGGAAGAGGGCTTTAATTTGTTTTATTTATAAAACATGTAATACGTGTGTGTGTATAGTTTATAATTGCCCATTACTAACGGTTCGGTTCAACCTTTCAACTAAGTTGGTGATTTTTTATGGTACCTAAAGCTAACTACAGTTTTTGTCAATAGTGCTACGTGCGAACTCATGACTTCTAACTAACTAACACCTAATGAAAACAGAGTCTATCGGCAATTGGAAGCTTAAAAAGCTTTTAAGCCGCCCAAGGGCCTCTGACTTGGCTTTACATGTCATCAAGAAATATCTCTCAGGCCGGTTTCCTCACGATGTTTTCCTTCACCGTTTAAAGCGAGTGATAATTATACAATACGCACATGAATCCGAAAAGTCACAGGTCTTGGGTTCGAACTCGAGACTTGGCAGTCCGACGGTCACACAATGGCTGAAGGTGTCCCGGCCAAGGTGGCTGGATGCGCAATACGGAAGATATGGTGTTGTGGCGCAGCCTGGGAGAGGCCTATGTCCAGCAGTAGACTGCGATAGGCTTAGTTAGTTGATAATAACCCAACACCTTCTTCTGACAACCAACCAAAAAATGGATCTAATGCCATATAATACACCCAATTTCCATACTAAAAACCAATCCAGAAACCGACCTAACTAATCACTAACAATAATTAACCAAATCCATAAATGTAATCAATACATTCAAAATGGCGGCCATAGGATTAATATTCCCAATAGCCCGATGATAATGTTGACTAATTCATCTACTAATCTTCACGCCACGTGCACTGTGGTGTAGGCAGAGTTAATTTATAGTTTTATTCGTGAGAAAGAACGTTAATCCGTAGTGATCTATAATTATTGGAAGTGATGTGTTTCGACATAGGAAGTATATTGGTTATGTGGATTTCGTGTGTGAACTATGGAATTGAAGAAGAGAAAGACGTATCCAATCATTTTTTATTTTATTATCAAACAAGTGCGTTAATTTTTAGTTTTTTAATGTTTTTCTCTTTTAACCTTTAAATTAATGAAGGTCCTTGGCTGATGAGTAAAGATTATGTGAATTATTACGTGTTGAAACGAGAATTCGGTAATAAATCACAAAAATTGTACAGGGGCGGACTTAGTTACGACATTGCTCTTCAATTAATTACGACTTATAGGATGAAGCAATTCCAATCTCAAAAAAAAATTACAAGGTGAAGCGCGTTTTTGTCAATCACAAGCTATTGCCCGCGGCTTCGCCCGCGTGGATTTCGGAAATTATCCCACGGGAACGTACTATCAAGATAAGAATTCATATCCAAAATCATTTATTTGCAAATATGGGTAAAAAAGTGCAGATGTTATACAGTAATTAAATAATGGTACATCACAATTTAAGTAACACCATATTTTACCTTTTGGCATGCAGAGTCGGCATTAAAAAAAAAACTAAACAGAATATTAATGAAAATTAAAAATGAGATAATTATCATATTTATATGTCCTATAATAAGGATACCGGTATTTTCTATTGGGAAAATATTTACTTATTAAAGCGACGTTTTTGGTTAGTAAAATATTAGACGTTGTGTAACTTACCATTCTCTTAATTGCGTATTTTGTGTTAATTTTTTAATCGTAGAAGTAACTTACTAATCAAGTAAAGTAAAGACTTGCCAGATCACCATCAATCTTTAAAGCTTTAGTTCTTATTCCGGGGGTCTAGCTATAACATAATAAAAACCTTAGGCACTTAAAAACGAAATGAAAACACTTATCAACTGAAATGAACCAGATATATTGTTCTAATTACCCATTAAGAGGCACGTGGTACCCTTAATTAGGAGTTTGGGTACAGACATTATAGCACTCTGTTTAGGGACAATATTCTGAATTTAATGAACATTATGAGGCGCAGCGTCGCGACGCGGAAAATTAAATTTATATTGTTTTGTGTTATGTAGATATACGTAGGTAGGAGAGAGTAACTCCTTCTCCTTTGAGAGTGAACATTGGTTTATGTTTTATATGACCCACTTAACAGAATTTGGTAAGGCCTAGTGACTAAAAAGAGAGAAAGAAGTACTAATAATGATTTTTTTTGAAATAAAATGTAATAATTAAATAATTAATGTTTAGTTTAATGTAATGAATTGTAATAATTAGAATCAATATTATGTAATTTAATCATTCGCAGTGCCCTTACAGGGTGCATGTCTTAATACTGTGTCATGAAATTTTAATGCATGACTAACCAGTGTTTTACATGTTAGCAAATAAATAAATCTTACCCTGAATTTTCAGCTCGCTACCATCTCGGTGACTAGCAAATTTTTACTTCAGCATGAAATTTTTTGTTAAGTTCGTGTCAACACAAGAAACGAAGGCTACAGAAACTCACTCTTTTTTCTAAGAAAGTAGGTAGAAACTACAGAACGCCACCTGCTACGATCCTTACATACTCAGAAGAATAAAAATGGTTTATATCGCTTATACACATAATCAAGACCAAGAGGTGCTGATGGCGTTACCAAAGCAAAATACAAAGGTGGAAGATTCAGGCGCATTGTTATGCAGTAACTATGATCTTCAGCAATATTATTCTATTTTGCGATATAGAACACAAATATACCTAAAATAAATCTCGCTATACTTGGGAGCTAAGCTAGTGGTGGACATTTAAGGTAGCTCAAAAGCTAGCTAAAAAGTTAGATCCTCAATTCAGACATCTGAATTGAGGACCTAACTTTTTAAGGGTTTTACTACAAATTTCAGGATTGGGCATATAAAATCAGCTGATTCTACTAAATATTGGTAACGGACACCTTTTTATTTCAGGATGTGATCATTATTAAGCTTCAATTTAAAAGTAATATTAATTTTATCTCTTTACAATGATCAGCGTACAACATGAGAGTACAACAAAATAATTTATGTATGTAAACCGTATTTCCAAGTATAATTCAGGCACAAAATTGAATTTACAATCCATTTCGATCTAACACCAGAGTGGAATAATATGAATCCATTTATTTTAATAAAATGATTTAGGTACTATGTATTTTGAGGATTATTCCGATTTCAAATATTATATTATTAGTATTTTTTGTGTCTACATATTTTTGTTTAATTGTGTACCTGTAGGTACGTGTCCTACGGTAAACAAAGGCCTCCCATCCCTCGATCCACTTTCGCAAAAGGATTCTAGCTCATTCTGCCATCCATTTCAATTATTCTAATATTTTTATCACAATCACCACGCCAGGTAAAGTGTGGTGTGGATTGCAGTATCATGGTTAACAGTCTGGAGAAGTCTGCTAGCCATCCTATTGTCCTGATTTCTTTACCATATTAAGCATAATCAGCCTAATGTTCCCACTGCTGGGACCCAGGCCTCCTCTCTTTGAAAGGAATCGGGCCGTAATCCTACACGAGGGCCCAGTGCTGGTGTGTGGATGTCACTATGTCTTTGAATCTCTTAGTCACTTTATATGAAAATCACTGGAAGAAAAGAAATGGTTAGCATTTGCTGAGAAATACGCCTGCCTATAAAAGGCAATTTAAATTGCCTACCCAGACTTTCAAAAATAAGAGCTCACAAACTAGTATAAAAACCGAAAGCCCTGCCATCAACACAACTTCGTTCAACCATAAAAAAAATGATAAAGAGTATCCCTTACTAGAATAGAAACAAGCTTCGATTATTTCAGCTGGCCCAAGCCTCAACTTCTACATAAGTATACTGAAACAATCCCGATATTAGGCCGAATTCCGATAATACAGCCTTGTACTACGAACAACCTTAATAGCTTTTTGTTGAGGCCCGCTCTAATTAGCTCCTAGCATTCTACTATACAAGAACGATCCTTGGATTCATAAAGTAGAAGATACAGAAGGTCTGTTCTAACAAAAAACTTACATGGCAACAGACGAAGAAGAGTAAAATAAGCAAGGACACGAATCAGGCGAATTACAGATTAAACACACTTACCTACGTTTACTGTAAGACATCAGTATTGCATCACTCTTTTAAAAAGAACTTTAACGAGATATGGTAGCGAACTGGCATTATAGTTATATTGGTAATAATTATGATAAAAATAATGCACTATGTAAACTGGCGTAAAAATAGTTCATGGTTTTGGTATTGTCACCTCAGATTTTTATTAACATTATCTACACCGGCTATAAGAGAATGGCTCATTATTAATAACTATTATCAGTTTCTCACTATTCACTTGTCCGTCATCATCATTCTAATACTAATCAAACATCTCTCTTCATCCATTCACTCATCATCTATCATTCATTCATCTTCCACCAATATATTTTTATAATAATATCTACCCCTGCACTGTTTGGCGATATTGTTTAGTTTTTTAATCGTTAATATAATACAAACTAGAAATACTGAAGATTTTCTTCCACTACAGCTGTGAGTATAGGCTCTCACAAATAATGTACAAAAGTTTTGTCGGCAGTAATGTAAATAGATTTTCCTTATCTACTAGTATTTGCGTGTGAAGTGGGTGGGATCTATTTATATAAATGAAATTTTGGACATGAAATTGGGTACTTTCAAGGAGATATGTTTTTTTTGTGAGAAGCTAGTAGGAAAGGATTAGCCAGACAACTGAACATCTTTTCGTATTATATTGATTTCAAAGTCCGTCAGTAACTTAATGAATAAATTGAAAATAAATGGTGTTGTTTGATCTAATGAGGATGTTTTAAGAAATATCTAGATAATTTATTCGGAGCCATTTATTTTATAAACGAGTTATGAAACTAAATTACTATTTTATTTTGTTTCAGGTAAACAGCGTTTTCTTCACGAAAATCCCAATCCCTTCACAAATATTCCAAGTAAGATAATTATACTACACATAAGAATCCTGGGGGCCAAGTCTACTAATTTACAAAAGTGTCAGTGGTCTCGCAATGATGAGTTTTTGACAGATTTTGTATGACAGATCTGTCATTGTGAGACCACTGACACGTTTGTAAATTAGTAAACTTGGCCCCCTGTTCCTTTGAAACCTAAATAAAAAGAAACACAATCTCTGCATAATTAGTAACAGATAGAGCGTAAATCGAAAATAAATTGTAAAATATTCCTCCACAGAATCGTTGAGCGTGTAAAATCATTCATCGTTCATTTGGCACACGATGGATGCCTCTGAACACACTTAAAATGGCTAAAAATATAATTATTTGCAGACAGTCAATGATCTTTTATAACACGCACGCGCGTTTTTTTTGGCACGTGTATTGATTGAGGATTTTTTATTAAAAGAATCCCTAGTAAAATATTGATATTCAGTGAAGTGACTTAATATCAATATTTTACTAGGATTCAGTCACTGGGGATTGGAAGCCGACCCCAAAATAGTTTGCGAAAAGCTAGGCGGATGACACAACTGAATTATTTTTTCTCAAACCTGCCTGGAAATTCGAGCATTATTTTGTCAACCTTCTTCGAGATAAATCGAAAATGCTGTACTGTTTGAATACATGCGAGCACCCGGCTGGTAATTTTACTATGAAAATCCATTTCTGTCGTATTTAGCGGCCGAAAAAAAATTACTATGAAAACTCATATCTGTCGTGTTATAAAATGGAACGAAATTTTTACTTACAACACATGGCAACCAAGGAGGGAACCTACCTATCAAATATAATCATATCGATTTGGGTTGCAAATAGAGCCGTTTAAAATAAAGAAGAAACAAATGAACATATTGGCGCGTGAAAAATTATCGTTGTTCGTCATTGATTCAGGAATTTATAATGAATTTACTTAGTTTGAATTTCCACGCATTATTTGAGAAAAGTATTATACTTTCGAAAGAAGAAGACAAAGCGTTGTGTAACTATACAGGCGCTATACAACGTTTATTAGTAAGGCGGTAAGTGTATACTAAAAAAGGTCACATCCAGCACCCTAATTGCGTAATAAATGATCAATCAGAATCGCAATCGGTTTGAAACATTATGTCTAATCCATTGCTTCATAAGTTCGAAAAAAAAATCTGCTGAACAACGTAAATAACGCAATGAATGTTGTTGAACTGTCAAGATGAAACGGTTTTGAAAATAAGTTATGCAATTAGATAGCTGGACAGTCAGCCCTGCTATCCCTGTCCTGCATATTTTACCTACTGGTGCCGTAAGTATTATTGCCACCATTTTTCCAGTGTTAGAGAGAGACAGAGCTAGACAAGGCCGATAGCACCATCCCGTTTTCGCAGTGGAATAATGATGGCTTTAATACTTCATAATAGTGGCAGGATAATTTTTTTACGAGGACATGATCTACTGTCGTATAACTCGTGCCGACACTCAAGAAAAATGTCCTAGTATTATCCCTTCAAATCATAACAATAGCGTGATAAGTTCAAACACAGCACCCCTAAGTAGCGACTATTCTACCGATTACGATTAGGTCCGTGTTCCCGAGTAGACTCCATTAGGCTTATTGGCTTACTGGCAACTTGCCATCACTTACGGATAGAATTTTTCTGGACAATCCGAAAAGTTCTACCCATTTACTAGGAAAAAGTAACGGGGCACAAAAAATTGCTTGTTAAAGGAAATTATGGTGGGATGAACAAACGCTTGTCATTATTGGTTTATTCTTTATCAATTTATGTTGGCTTTTGTATCGAGATCAAAGGTAAATATTTTGGTCATTATCGTAGAAAAAAAGCGAATTATTATAAGAACTAGATAACGATGTTTTTACACTAGCACTGTGGTTCGCAGTAACAATAATCCAGTTGTTACTCGTAACTGATTTGTGAATACATACATGAACTCTGAAAACATTACTTACATTCCTTTTTGGGCAGTCGTGTAAAAAGTATCGAGTTTCGCGGTAAGCGGTAGTTTACAAATGGTGCGGCGTGACTCCCAGTCCCTAGAAGTAATATTGAAACGGAGATTTGTAATTCTAGTCTAGTTACTGTAACCGATGGTCAACAGGGCTTTATAGCTGCATTACTTAGACTACCTCGTTGGTCTAGTAGTCGGAAGCACTACTGCTAGCATAAGGTCCTGGGTTCGATTTCCAGGTCAGGCAAAGTGTTTTTCTGCTTTTTCATCTGGAATTTCTTAGAAGCAGCCCGGAGTCTGGAATCTGTGCCCGATGGTGGCAATAGTCTTGCCCCTTATTACATGGGACTTAAACATAACAGGCGAGACGTGGGTGTTCTATGGTACACCTCTGCCTAACCCTTCGGAGGCACAAGGCGTGATGTTATATTCACGCAACATCAGAACATCTCACGAGCTCATAATTTCACAAGCCTTAACCTTTGTGGTGACGATGTTTATCCCAACAAAATAAATTAACACACTGAATTTCCCAAAATTCTGTAAAAGATAATCATTACCAACATCCCCTCATCCTTTCATCCGATCAGCAGAACATCTATTATGATTGATACATAATCCATTCAAAATTAGACACGCTAAGCACCTGAGCTCCAACGGATAAAATAATCCTCTGAAGTAGCGAGTGACGTCATCGATCATGCCCGATGCATGTACCACCGTGTTCGGATTATGTTTGTATTTGCATTGACACGATGCAACGGGAAATATTAAAAGGATTTTGTCGGTTTTTTATTTTTAAACCGGGTTTGTTTTGTGATTTTGAATTGTTTATGGCAGCATGTTTGTGATGATAGCCTGGTGTGGACGACGAAGAGTAGAATGCCAAGAAATACATCAGTAATCATATCATTTGTCATAATTATCATTACATGATCATAATCATAGATAATCATATTATTAAGTATCCCTAAAACGTCTCAGGTTCAGATCCAGGCCCAGCATTGAGGTATTACAGACTACCAGTCAAATAAACAAGATAGGCGAAGAAAAAGCGCTCTCTTAAAAATACGATACATATTATTCTTTAGCAAAGTCCTGTCTAAACAAGTCAAGTACCGACCCAGAGCGATCCGTCACAGATCTTCCAGCCCATTTTGTCTCTATACAAATCTACTATCTATTGAATTTTAGCCGTAAAATTCTCCTGACCATACAAGGCCGTACAAAAATGGGTGCCAAAAATGGCTGCTGAAATTTACGACCTCATGGGCCGGACCAGACACGGATAAACGGGGTTCATATAAAGTGCTCCCGAATTTTTGTTCGTGCTTTCTTTTTTATTTTAATTTTTCTAGCACGGGAAAGTGGGCGGTGCGGCCGCCGTTATTTTGTGAATACACTGTTTTCACGTCTGCCCTATGAATTGAAAATGTACCGGTTTTTTGGTTCATTTTTATTAGTTTTAGTTGAGCTTCGCTTTCATGAAATTGTACTACAGAAAAGTTTGCAGACAGTGTAAAAAGGAGAATATTCAACAATAACAGCCCTTACATTCTTCAAACTACATGAGCACTTCTTTGTGTGAAAACTCGTAATTTTCACGTAAATTCTGTCTGGCACTTACTGGCACTCATTTTCCTCTGTGAAAAGGCTCAAGGTTAGTGCTGGAGATTGAGTAAAGTTTTCCTGAAAAGTATAGAGGCATTGTGAGTTTCCTGAGAGCTCACGACAGGCTCTCACGGCTTTGCTTAATGCGAACTAACTCGAAATTCAATATTCAACACGACATTTTGGTGTAAACATCGCGTGAC
The DNA here is from genome assembly GCA_947522985.1 of Lithophane socia. Taxonomy (NCBI): domain Eukaryota; kingdom Metazoa; phylum Arthropoda; class Insecta; order Lepidoptera; family Noctuidae; genus Lithophane; species Lithophane socia. The sequence goes on along the minus strand of OX383270.1, from coordinate 1,399,149 downwards.
GCGCTCCCTGGGGATGGCGCAAGGGATTAACTGTAAGAGTTTTAATTAATCGTGTTAGATGGAGGTAAGACGACGGATGTTAATTTGATTAAAATGAGGATGACGTGAAAGACTTTCGCTTTTTTACCTAAATAAAAAGCGTTCATAAATATTCAGGATTTTAAAAGAAGATTTTTTTTTCCTGCATTCTATTCTTTACCTACAGTACAGAAAACTTTAATAAACCTGGCATTCAATTGATAGTCGCTTGAGGCAAACGTAAAAAACTACATGAGAAATATCATTCCAAAACGAACCTAAAATAAATAGAAACATTGCCACCAATTTATGCAATATAACTTTTAACGAGACTTGTGGTAGGAGTGAACTGGCAGAAATCTTCACGTTACGAAAAGTCAGTTTTAATCATCTTTTTTTTTGTTGTTTTCTTATACTGAGCTATCTAATATAAGTTATAGCTTCTAAAAACTTGATTGCTCTGTATTTATACAGCGAAAGGAATTTCGTTCCAACCGGATGTCCTACGAAACCTACTGATTTTTTTTCATTCAAACCCGCAATCGCACCCGCCCCGCTACCTCTTCTAACTCAAACACCGCATGTTTTGTTGCGTCATCGATCATCTTCACCAACGCTTTTCGCTCGCCCCGCTCACGTCGAAAATTACTTACGGGACCTAACTACATCTCTACGTCGACAAAAAATAACGCCTCAAAAGAAAAAAATATAACACGTACGTAGGAATTTCCTCGGAAAAGCCCGATCGGTTTGACCTCGTTTCATAGTTCAATAGGTTTTGCATATAGCTTTGAGGAGATACTTAGTTCGAGTACTGTGCCTTTATGAGAAAAGCGCAGGACCAGGGTATAATTATTTGTGAGGGAAGAGCTCTGAAAAGTGGAATTACATGGTTTGAATTCTGTTTGAGTTGGATTTTGTTGGTTTGGTTTAGCGAGCAAAGTGAGTGGGTTCGTAGCAAAATAATAACAGCCGCACAGGCGATCGAAGTTAAGCTACGCTTGCTGAGGTCGGTCCGTGGATGGGTGACCATCCATTATAATTATATCGAGCCTCGGATAGCACGTTAAACCATGTTGGTTACGGCTGTTATTTGTAGATCAACAACAAGCCCGAAAATCCGACAGCCAATCTTACCCAATAATTCAGTTAAGGAGGTCAGTTAGGCATTCGCTCAATGAAAAATTCTGGTAGCCAGCGGCATCCAATTAGACTGGAAGCCGACCCCAACATAGTTGGGAAAAGCCTAGGTAAAAGCTTAGCGAACAAAGTAGTAGTGGTAACAAGATACATTGATTTTTTATACCGTAAAATTAGTAAAGGGAGTAAGTAATAGGTTTTTATAGCCCTGGCTACCACCATGTAAGTGCTCGTTGACCGACGAAAAACGTATGCAATCATCAGCATGTAAGCTCTGCTTCTGGATACCCTATAAAAACACTTTTCAGGGCTGAAAAAACGGTAAACAACTTTGTTAAATAACTAATTAGTTAATTGGTTGCGCGTGCGCGCCGGTCAGTGGCTGACCGGTGACAGGAAACTTCTACCTACAACAAACTGCAATACGTAGTAGGGTGTCTTCAAACGTAATTTTACCTGGTGACTAAACCAAAATTACCTTGTTCATTTTATTAAACCAGTATCCTTCCAGTTACCTTCCCAACAAAAAGTCACCAACGTAACACATTTCCGAAGCATAAAACCAGCTATGGTGACGTCACACCGTAACGCGTAAAATGAGGTAATGCAGGATACAAGACGTCAGTCATTATATTTATGAGGTACCACATGAGGGAGAGCAGAAACATCAACGATGACAGGGTGGAATAAAAAATGGAGTATGTATGGTATGGGAATTTTTATGTGTCATTTCTTCCTCTTTTTTGTAGAAAAAAGGAACTGTCACATGATGATGTCGTTGTAAATTATTGCAATTATATTAGTCTAGAGATCAATTAATCTGTAAGTTATGCATACAGATTATGCATTTACTGGGAAATAAATAAATAAAGAAAGAAAGAAAAATTGTTTATCTGTACAAATAAGACGCACAATATAGGTAAAGCACTTTAGCAATAAATAACAGTAAAAAATACAGTCACATAATAATTGTATTATGAGAGCAATTTAGTAATATAAATATTTGTCATTTATGAGCATCTGGAGCATGTAATACTATTCTAGCTTTTCCAGCATCCAAAGCCGCTAGATTCAAATAAATTGGTTAATTTAGGGATTAAGTGTAAATGTTAAGTTTTGCATTGTAACAAAGATTTTATTTGAAGTTGATAATCATGTTCAGAATTTGATCAAATCCTCTTTAGCACATGTCACTTTTACAGGTGTACAGTTTTTAATCTATGTTGATCAATCTAAGGGTCGTTTTGAGCCCATAAAATAGGACCTAGCATCAATCCTCAACTTTAACATATATTTATTTATGTATAGGTATAGTATTCTTATAACTATATACATATCGTAGAGCTCATTGTGCCGCCCACGCGTATTAGACCTTACTGATTCATAGATAAAGATGATTCATTCATCAACTTCTTACTCAAAACTCCCTATGCTACTCCCTGTTACCATGAAACCTCTTACCATCAAAAACAGTACAACCTCGTCATAAAATAATAGCGTTTAAACGTAACAATACGTTTACAACAGTCTGCCACACAGGTTGTAGGAAAAATAATGAGCGGCGCGACTCGTCGAGTGATTTCAGGCGTAAGTCACACGAGGTGATTAGTTCAGCTACAGTACCGACGTGGAGTGTGTGATACGAGCTGTAGGAATGGCTGACTACGTGATTCCTGTTTTACCTGAGTTTTGGGAATCCGTGATCCTTTTCAGAATTTAAATATGACTGATTCCTCGAAGGATGCGAGCCTATTGCTTTGCCCATTAGCCGGAGTTAAATCTATTCTCCAACATGCTTTTAGGAATATCATAATGGAAAAACAAAAACGGAAATAAATAATATTATCATTTATCAAGCCCAGGGATTAATCCTTATGTAACAATCATAAACATAAAAGTGTCTCAAGGAGAATTTATGATGAAATTAAAATCAATATTCCGTCGCATAAGGTTCAAAAGGAACTGACACCGAAATCAATCTTAATTATTCTAAGTTGCTTATCCTAATGGAAAAATGCGTGAGTTTATGTACTAAAACTTTTGTGCATGCATGCTGTGCGATAAAAGATCAAATAATAAGCTTTTATAAGGGAGAGTGCGTGCAATTAGGGTGTAAATGAAATTGAGCAGGTACCAAGCTCTCAGAAATCAAAGGAGATCTTTCAGCCTTGTACATCAAACCAATGAACCGTATGTCAGTCATTGTTATGTGCCCTCTGTTCTTTTATTAGCTGTAACGAAATTCTTTACAAAGGTCACAGCAGCAACACGAACCTCCTTTATTTCCTACCAATGAGGGTCGTAATAGTGTTACTCGAGTATTGAGCCTCGGCTATTATGTACGAGCGATTTTAATCTTTATATGTTAATAGGTATAGGCGAGAATGGCGTGGGGTGGATGGTTTTTGTTGGTACCAAGTTGGCAATTGAGAAGCACTTATCGTGGTATCGATCGGTGTAATGTATAGTTTAAGTAATGCAGGTATTCATAAATATGAGGTTGTATGTGCTTAAACTTTCATGTTAGGGGAAGGAACTGGGGTAAATTATTATGTTTAAGTTGGATTTCCTAATGGAGTATGATACTTTCAAGAACACTACATATAATACTGTAATTGAACATAGAGAAGGAATCTAGAGAAAAGGTTGGAATATCAAATGAAAATTATACTGAGATTAATGTTACCAACTTAAAAATATCTACTAGACAACACAAAGCTTAAGCCAAAGCTCCTATTTTCCGAACAAAGTATACTACGTAACCTTAATCCTACGCATCCCACTCGCTAATCAACTCAAAAAGGATTTAAGCAGAAAAAAATAACAAAATCCCAATTCCCAAAAAAATATTCACATTTAATTTTTTCCTCTGTACTCGGGAAATTGGGTTAATCTCCGAAAGAAAAAGATATATCGTAAAAAGAAACATTCAGCGATGTTTAATACAGAAAAGATCAAAGACTATCGATTAACGTACGTTTTTCCCATTTCAGGATCATTTTGGGGTTGTTTTACGTTTTTTTTCATCAAAGGGTTCCTTATAACACACGCTAATATAATAAAAATGGGGTGTCTGTCGGTGTAAATTCCTATTTTATGCATGTAGAGGAAAACGTTGGAGAAATGACGTTTTCAGGAAATTGTCTGTCAGTTCGTGAAAGTTGAATACAAAAAACGTTTGGCATTTTTTTATGCGGTGTTTACCGACACTTTTTTTGGATGAAACAGGACTATGAAAAGATATTATCAAAATATTTCTTCGAATCAACCATCAGTCAATCGATGTTAAAAGTAAGTTTCAATAATGCTGTACATATTTTTGAGTAACTACTTAGGTTCATACATAATAATAGTTACAGGTACAGTTGTAATCAAAGAAACAGAAAAAATAATAACAGCCAAATCATTTTTAATTCTATCTTAAAATTATTTGAGAACTTAATTGTCACGTCCTATAATTACTTACTACAACAAAATCAATACATCACTTTCTAACTAGGTCACCAATAAAAACAACAAAATCAAACTCAACTCAAAGCATATTTTATTTCACACACATTAAGCATTGAATATTGACCATTTACAGGCACTTTTATAATAATAATATATAATAATTTATTTATTTCGGACAGTATCCATAAAGTGTTAGTAACAATTTTCTTAAGATCTATGTTAGTAGGTACATCATTTTATCATGGAAAAAAAGAAAAACCATCATTTTATCTTCCCCGTAACTATTCCCACCCAGTGTGCCTGTATGGGACAGTCGGCTCGAGATGCGATCATTTTCAAAATGCTGTTGGTGGCTGCTGTTGGTGGTACTTTTGACTTGTCGAAAGAGTCTGTCGAGATGAGATGGAGCTAACCTCATTCCAAACCGTAGTAGAGTCCTCGCAGCGTTTCTATGGAGAAGAACGGGCAAGAAACTCCACAGACACTCTTTTAAATAAAATAATAATCTTTCGAAATTGTCATTATATCGTTACTACAGACTAATTTAAAAGGATGTCCATTTCGTAATTAGTCAAGAATATTTCCGATTCAAAGCGTCCAATATTTAGCGGAAATCGATGAGACTGTTCATAATATTAATTATGGGTCTAATTTGTAGCCGGCAGCGGAATTAGCGTTGTTCGCGGGATGGATGATAAAGTTCTAAGTGTTATGTTTGTTTTATTTAGAATGTAGGCGGTGTCTTTTGATTTGAAAAGGGTTTCCTTCTGAATCAAAGGCTGCGGGCACTAAAAAAGCGGCTAGGAGCGGAGGTCGAGCGGGGCGGTGGCGACGTAACATAATTATGTCTATTAATAATGTCTGATGATGTTGACGCAAAGTTGACATGGTAAACTTATTTTTCTATTTTTATTTTTTGACTTATTAAACTAAATTGTATGTCCCTAATAATTGTGCAAGAATTAATGTAAAATGAGGTTGACTAAAACAGTAACATAACCAACCAACAACATTGATATACCTACCTACTTATTAATATAAATATTGTACACCCCATGGGTATGTTACAGTGATTCATGAATAATTTTAAGATCTGACTATTTACCTGTGACAAACAATAAATAAATGAATTTGAATTTGAATTTGAACAATTTGTACCAGTTCCGTCGCCTCGCTCGGCCCCTCCCCGCCGCTGTTTTCGTTTCGTTTCAGGCCATTTTGAGCATTTTCCTTTTCATGACACTCCTTACTGTTTTCATAATCATTATTAATTTTCGATCTTTGCCATTGCTTCTGTACATAATTTAATTTATTCCATATGAGTGGTCCAATATTCTCTATGCACTAACTCATCCTAATGACAACCACTAGTTTTATAAAGTCATATTATTATAACAACGATTAAATCTATAATTACAACTCTAACCGCTCATCGCTTAAACCACTGAGTTATTAAACCACTAATCAGGAACGATATTAAATGCACGAATAATCTCCCGTCGCTGAAAGCGCATCCGGATTTCGGGACACTTTGTAGCGTTTCATTATGAAATCATTAAATCCGAGTTTTAATAAGCAGATTACTTGTGTATAAATAATTAATATTATACGCGGTCACTGTGTCACGAATTCGTTGAAATTATAATTTAATTAATTTTACGATAGAAAATTATCGTCAATCACCCGACTGCAGTGCTAAAAGTGGAAGCCCTCGTTTTATAGGTTGTTATGAAGTATTGTAAATAAAAACAATTATGATTTATACAGTCTTTAATACGAGTAGAAAGTGGTTACGGCCCTTTATGTGCGTAAAACCTGCAAAACGTAGGTTTTGACAGCTTTACAGAAAATACTTCAAATATTTCATAAGTTAACTCGTGAAATGTGAATGTGCTATAGATACACCTCTGCCTAGCCCTTCGAGAAACACCTATTATTTATGTTATGTCTAAAAAGTCCCATGTTGTCGATGAAGAACTCATAAATTCAATTCCCAAAACTATTGCTATAAGGTAAAGTACACGCGAAACATTTAACGTTCTTCAAAGTAATAATAAATCGGTACTTCAGAAACTTTAACACATACATAAACTTAACAGCTTATGTAGAACTTAAACTAAATGCAAAACACGAACCCTGCATCATGCAACTAGTTACTACCATCATAATATTAAACAGCTCTACTGCATAAGCCGATAGCCGCATAACTGTCAAGGTAAATAAGAAGTGTTCATAGTATTGCGACGTTTCTGTTTTCAAATAAACTTAATGAAGGAGATCATTCACCGTCCATACATTTTGGGCTAAATGTGAAAGTAGCCGGCCAAACAAAAAAAGAGCTTTATTCCGAAAAAAATCGTTTTGCTCTTCATTTTTGATTACTACAAACTATTTATTACTTTAATTAGATTACTATTAATTATTTTAACTAAAATATACTGTATATTTCAATCGTATAACAGCGCAGGAAATCGCCCTACAGATTTGGTCCGATATTGAAAAGTGAAGAAAATAACATGTTCTAATGGAATCTTTTTTTTATAATCTTTCTTTTTTGTTTGGGTGGCCCAAAATATATGATCTCCTTTTATGACTGCCTCCTTGGTATAATGTCGCAAGCGCTACTGCAGACTGAGCATGAGTCCTTTTCGATTTCCGTGGCGGGCTATTGGGTTTTCCACATTACTCAAAGTTCGTCGTCATCAGTTACAAACTAGATACCATGTACTTGAAATCTTACGTGTACCATGTAAGATTAAATTCAGCTGCATCCGGTTAGACTGGAAGCCGACCCTAACATAGTTGGGAAAAGGCTAGGCAGATGATGATGAGATAATAGATAAATTATGGTCCTCGCATATCCACAAACATTGTACGAGAAGACGATTTTCCTAAAAAAAATGCAATTAATAAGTTAGTGTGTGAGGTGAAGAAATTACAGATTGTAAAATCATAATATCTGACACAAATATCATTACTCTCACTCGTTAACCGTTTCATTCTTTGATAAAATCACACAATTCATTTTACACGCTAAACAAAAATATGTTAGAACACGAAACGTGAACTTTTAAAACAGTGTCGCGGTATTTGTATGAAGTATAGCATGTACACGTACATACATAATTCTTGCCTGTATACGTACAATATGTACATAATTCTGGCAAACACATAATAAAGTATGTACTCCGCGATTGTTGCGGCTTCAAGTTTGTGTGTTGTCGCTTGCTGTCGTGTTGCGCGGTTGAAAGGGCATGGTGCCAAAGTAAGCGGGAATCATAAATGATTGTAGGGTTCTTGGCATGTTAGTAGGTCTATGTGGGTTATCTGTCCTTCGTGGTATCCATAGATTATTTATGTTGGCGCCCAACGTGGCGTGCTAAAGGGTTACTATACTGACCTCCCTTTTTTATTATGGAAAATCATCAAATGACTTCTCCCGCTCTGGGCGGAGCGGAAGGGCGTGTCAGACTTTTACTGACTAAAACCCACCCGTGTTCCTTCAGTTGCCTGTTGCCAAGGTCCCGGTAACACTTTCCGACTTTCCCGCAACCATACTGACCTCCCTGCATAATTATTTTTACTGAGTAAACCTGAGAAAACAAATATAGCGATAACAGATTTTTTTCACAAATAATCTAGGACATATTATTATTTCTGTTGCTAAGCACTATCCCTATTCCCTATTGTGTAACACACGATCAATCAAAATCTGAATAATTTTGAAGGATATTGCTAATCTAGTTGCTTCATATGTTCGAATTTGTCTGTTCACGTAAATAACGCAATGAATGTTTTTGAACTGTCAAGATTAAACAGATTGTGATTGATTGTGCGTTACGCAATTAGCGTGCTGGTCACGGCCTAAAGGGCAATCGCTTCGGAAGCGTTTCATAAGTCTACAACGACTTTCAACAGGATTGACATAAGCTTTTCGATAGCTTATGTCAGTCCTATACATTTTTGCCTGTTCCATCATCGTTATCGCTGATAGAACGTCACTTTGTCTAGGCCCTCTGAGCAGTGGTAGCCCAGTGAAAAAGGCCCCGGTTTACAAGTTGTAGGTTATGGGTTGATTATGTTGCTAAGCAGGCAGCAATCGCTTATCAAAAACCGCTTGCACAGAGACCTCACTTTCAAACCAAGTTGAATGAAACTTGTAACGCCGTTATTTTATTTCATGAAAAAGAGTTCATTTTGAAAGTTCATGAACATGTTTCAGTTGTTCTCAAGTTATATTTGTGGTTAAATTTGTTTTCTGCTGATTGGTTTTCGAGACACAGTTTCTGTTCTGCGTTACGAGTACTGCCTTGCGGTTGAATTCATTGTTTGGAAGAGTGAATTATGTAACTGTAATTACGTATTTAAAAATGAGGAGTGGGTGAGCTTTTGATAGAACTCTTTTGCTTTATTGTGTAGTAATAATGGATTATAAGGCCATTTGCTAAACGTAGGATACTTCCTTACTAATATTATAAATGCGAAAGTAACTATCTGTCTGTCGGTCTGTCTGTCTGTCTGTCTGTCGCGCTTTCATGCCAAAACTACTGAACCAATTTAAATGCAATCTGGCACACATATAGTCTAAAGCCTGAGAAAGGACATTGGCTACTTTTTATCGACATATCACGGGGGCGAAGCCGCGGGCGGAAGCTAGTTCATTATAAATTCACCACATATATCGGTTTCCACAAGAGCTCTATGGTAAGTTATTGTCTCCATAACAACCATTTACGCACTTTCTCACACCATAACAACTTAGTGTACGACAAATTCTCATTCATAGCATCTTCCTCTATTGTCCCAAATTGCCGGAATATGCCGCGCAAGAACCATTTGTTTGTATAAACAAACATTACCTAATATAATTGGAGTTACGTCGAATTACGTAGAAGTTATAGTGAATTGTCTCCATGCTTGTTGTGTTTTATAATGGGACTATTTGGAAGGAGCATTCTGCTTCTTTTTTTTTAAGTGTTCATAGAATTTTTATTATCAGTAATTCAATAATATATTAATATAGGGGTCCCTTTGTTTTTATATCTATTAGTAAGTCCTTTTAGTTTTAGTTTTTTTTTGTTAATTATTAATTCCATAAAATATAATGTTTGGATATTTCTGATAAGATCATGATAAAACAAAAAAAAAAAAAAAATATACTTCTAATACTACAATACTAATAATAATGTATGCATGTAAGTATATAAAAAAGGGGGGAAATTAGCATTCTATTTCTTATGTTGTCTTGGTCGGGGTTTTCTACCTGTTTTATAGGCACTAGGTTTCGGATCCAAAGTCTAGGATGTAAGCTTTACCAATCTACGTCATTGGAACCTTTAGTTACATCTAAGAATCCACTTTCTGACAGCGATAGAAAACAGCGTCTAACTTAGAACTAAGGTATCTTCTGTCTATGAGTATCCTGTAACCTGTCATGGTACACTTAACATTATGTCTGCAGAAAAAAATATTACGTATGTCTCTGAAAAGAGAACTAGACAATTACTCATTCTTTCAAACTCACATTATTAATATTTCCCGAAACCCTGCCACACACACATTCAAAACTCGTGTGAAATTCTGTGTAATGGCCCGGGCAAGCCTATTACTGGGCATAATCCAAGACGGTAAGCATCCCACTTATGCCTCTTATGTCTCTTACGACGTATTGTCAGGATGCCTCCACAATGCCCATAGAAGGTACGTGAGGGGTGTGTCAAGTAAGTTCGAACTTGGCTGAATTTGTCCGGGCAGGATTTTTGCTGTGTAGGGGCAATAAATATGTGGGCTTATTGGGTTGTTAAGGAATCGGGAGAAAAGATTTTTGTTGAGAAAAAATGCTTGTTTTAAAATATTTTTTTGGAATAACTGAAACGATACTTAAAATTGAAAGACGTTTATATTGGACATGTGTGTAGGAGAATGATGATATATCTGTATCGAGAGGGTAAAAAACTCTTTGAAAGTAAACGTGAGGAAACCTGTACTTATAGCTATTATTTTACAGCTAATTATGAGTCTAAAATTCCCAATCCGTCTTCAGCAAGCGTGGTGATCAATACTCGTACCTACTCAGTATCTCAGTATGAGAAGAGACCCTTGGCCTGCTGTGGACATTAATAGGCTGGTATTTTCATGAAAAGCAGATAGTAAAAAGTTTCATTTTATTTGAAAATTTTTAATCACAACGACATCATTCACGTTTTAAGGTTGTTTTAGTTGACGATCTACCTGTAGCAATATAAATACGAATTATATACTTCATAATTTTTTCCAACTAAAATGGACCTTTGTCCTTCAGAAGGTTTTCACCTCACTGACGTGAAAAAGACTTATTTTAGTTTATTAGACGTATTTCTTTAACATTTTAAGGTGTTAAGTTATAAAAATAAAAAAAAATACAAAACAGCAACAGAAAATACAACCTCCTTTTTGAAATCGGTAAAAAGTTGTTGCAAGTTCGGAACAAACAAAACGGCCAATGAATGCGTCGTAACATAGACAGCATTCCAAATCATTCCTCCTCAACATTCATACGAAACAATTCATCATTACTTTCCTCCACAATTCACTCTTCAGTTCAGTCATCATTCAGTGGCAGTAAGTATTGTATTAATGCATAAACTCACAGTTTCAGTGCTGAAACCTTCAGTGCTACATGTTTAACCGAACAGCGGCATATTGTAATGCTGCCCGAGAATTTCTCCACGATGTTTGTGCTATTGTGTTCCTGTTAGTTTGTGTTGGTGTAAGCTATGAACTTAGGAAGTTTTGAGGTTAACTCGTATATTGTATTACCTATCTACTATAATAATTTCTGCAAAAGCTAAGAGGTAAGTTGGAAAAGGGCAGCCTCCTTACATGTCTGAAGAACACATGACAAATAACCCTATTTTTATTATTGGTGAAGGGCGAAAAATCTGATTTTATTTAACCTCCTAGGTACCCAAGAATTTAGTGGTTTTTCTTAAGTTTTTGAAAAGTTTGGGAATCGCAGTGTTAAAGAAAAGAAGAAAAATATTCATTTAAGGTTAATTGTCACAGAAACAAGTGCGTATACAAAAGCTAGTAAGCCATTGCTATAATCCCATCACTAGGCTGATGGATTTGAGATATCAGTTCACCCACGTCGTCACAATGTTAAGCTGACAGGAAGGTACATAGTGTTACTCATTTTAGTAAGCAGAATACAACTATTTTCCTAATGTCCCTCGGCAAACTTCGTATTTCATCAGTTGTCGGATTTATATCAGTTGCCCTTTGCTCTTGATGCAGAAAAAAAAATAGTTGTACTGTACCTATTTGTGACAAATAAATAGACGCATTATTATTCTTAATTTCCTCGAACATAATCAAGGAGAATTTAACCACATTAGCTTGTAACTCGCACTACACCCTCATAAGCATATTTGCTCAAAGTTTGCCATAACATGTACAAAGGGTTAATAGCATTTTGTTTCCATAAAACATAATGGTTGATTTGTGTGTAAGGTACTTGTATGGTCTACCATCTACTAAGTACTTAACGATGACCTCCATTTCTCTCTTAACGGCCTAGTTGGTTTTAGGTTTAACTGTGTGTAAGATCGGCAACTAGCTTCAATTTTCTGAATAACTGACCGACTCTTTGACAATTCAAAAGTGCCTGTAAATGGTTTAATTGAAATAAATGCGTTGAGTTTTATGATATGTTTTCTGCTGGTCATTTCTTTCGAAGCCTAGTTAGGCTTAAAAAGTTTTATGAAAAGACATAATGACAGTCGTAGGTGTAGTCAAAGTAGATATGAAGGCGAGCAGCACCAACACTTGATGTTTTTGTAACAAAAAATCTACAAAATCCATCTGCCTAGCTTTTTTCCATCTATGTTGGGGTCGGCTATACGATTACCATTTAGCAGTAATCAGCGTCTGATGTTGCGACTGCCACCATGAGGGCCCAATGCGGGTTAGCGATTATCAATTAGTTTATCGAAATGTTAAGTGTGCCGATCATTAGAATTTACCTATTGACGGTTTTTATAGCAGTCAATGGCCGTTTTCACATTGGACGATAGCGATAACGACACGATATCGTCGGACTGGTAGTTTCTTTAAATTACTACTAAACGCTTTCACACTGTTTTGGTGTAGGCAACGGTATCGTTACCCACATTGACTGTCGTGCCGATATCGGCGAACGACACAGTGCACATAATCACTGCTGCCATTATTACCTCGAATACACTATTCAACTTTTGGAATCGCACAGCGATGTAAGCTTTTGCGGGCACAACGCGACTCTTCGAGGCAGCTGTGGCCACTTGACAATAAGCTGTTGTTTACATCTTGTAACATAACGATATTGTCGCCCGATATCGTTGTTGTCCAAGCTGACCATAATTGTCAGTGTCGTTACCGTCGCAGTGTGAAAACGGCCAGTTTGAGAGGCTTTTTAGTTTGTAAGTAGAATTGCAACCATTTGTAAAGAACTAATGAATGTCTCGTCTTGATTAGTAGCTAAGCGGAAGTTTGAAGGCTGTTCAATACAATAGGCACTTAGGCACTACAGGTTTTTATAAACGGAGTTTTCTTGCGTTATATTTTTGTTGAGTAACTCAATTTGTATTGAGAAATATGTACCTACACAATCTTATTTTTATTTTTTCATTGAGACCACGACCACATAACATTGAGACCACGTAAAGTTGTCTTCAGTCTAAACAAATAAGTCTCAAATTCAATTTGAGAACTGTCTCTCATACCTGTAAAATAATCTGAAATAGTGACAAACGATAACCAGACATCCATGTCAACCACATGACAGATGGAACCAGCTTTTATAACGTTGTGGTCACCGCAACCACGATGTGGTTGATTATCAATAGGACCACAACAGATTTCGTTCTGCGGTTCTGTGCATACGCTAAATTGACACAACACTGTCGTCTTTTTTGGTTATGGTGTTCATTATTTTAGCTGTAAAATTGATATCATGTGTTTCATTATAATGTTACGCACAAGCATTGTATATTATTTTATTATAAATCATCACACAATCGATGTCCAATTCTAACTAATGAGATTATCAGCGTATTGATAATTAATAATAAATTATTAGCTTAATTTGAAAATTATGTAAAATATTTAAGGTTCACTTACAGCACTGATTTAAACAGCACTTATACGAACCGCACCTGAGCACTTCCACTAACCGCACTGAAACAAAACGCTTCTTGGAATTATTTTGACAAAACTGTTCTACTTTTCAAACTAAGTTCTTCACATACTTAAATATCTGCTCTCACTAAATAGCACCCCATTATTAAAATCACAAACCCAACCATAAGCAGTTTCGCTTCTACAATAAACAAACAACATATATTCTACAAACAGTTAACTGCCGAACTTTTTACTAGCAAGTAAACTGACGGATTTATCAAGGGCCCTTACACACGGCCGGTAAAAACTCTCCCCGGAATAAATACATCAGTTCGGTGCTGCGGACTTTAATTTATCGCTCCCTGTGGATCGGACCGGACAGGTATAAACGGCTCGACCGCTCCAACTTAAACGATAGATTTGCGTGAATTTTTGAAAGACTTTCCTCGAGTACGTCTGGTTTAATTTGTCGAAGTGTAGTGGAACTGCAGGTGTGTTTACCAGCAATAGCTGATGGCAGAGGAAAAGCTAGTGTAGGTACTAGGATACTGTCCTACAAAAGGCTTAGACTTTTTCTCACACACAGTAGGTTGCTTGCTTCGTATTATTGATAATTTCAAAACGAATTCCAGCATTCTTCTTGTTGTTTTTCTACACTGACAGAAGAATGTCTACGATTAGATTAAACTTTGGAAATCTTATGAAAATGTCAAATAGGTAACTGACCATCTATTTCCAGATTACGACTGCAATGTGCTCAAGTCTGATTAGTCAGGGAAGTTCATAAGGTTGCTTGTAATTACTGAATGAAATCATAGGATAGCTATGGTTTGGCGGGGTTCGCTAGGTTGGCGGGGTGCCCTAGGTTGGCGGGGTCCGCTAGGTTGGCGGGGTCCGCTAGGTTGGCGGGGTCCGCTAGGTTGGCGGGGTCCGCTAGGACCGATTGCGGGAAAGTCCGAAAGAGATATCGGGACCTTGGCAACAGGCAAACGGAAGGAACACGGGAGGGTTTTAGTCAGTAAAAGTCTGACACACCCTTCCGCTCTGGGCAGAGCGGGAGAAGTCATTTCATGAATTCATACACTCAAAAAAAAAAGATAGATATGTTAATTTTTACCGACTTCAAAAAAGGAGGAGGTACTACGTTCGGATGATTGTTTTTTTTTTTTTTTTTTTTTTTATGTATGTTCACCGATTACTCCGCCGTATGTGAACCGATTTTAAAAATTATTTTTTAGTTCGAAAGGGTATACTCCCGAGATGGTCCCATATAAATTTTATTAAGTTTGCTTGCGTAGTTCTTGCGCTAGCTTCAATATTACGTATTTTTCCCACAGTCTATGTAGACGATATCATTATTAGACTCCTTCACTGTTATTTACATAACAGGTAGTAACTTGTATGGGGTAGGTACCACCACTAAAAAGTGAAAAATAAAAACTTTTTCCAAAAAAAACAACCGACTTCAAAAAAAAACACTAAAAAAAGGGGAAAAATAACTTTAATTTCGGAAGTCGGTGGCAAAAAACGAAAATTAAAAAGCAAAGACACCGACTTCCGAAATTAAAGTTATTTTTCCCCTTTTTTTAGTGTTTTTTTTTGAAGTCGGTTGTTTTTACATTTTCAAATAGGTACTCAAGGTACTGAGGAGAGGATACTTAGTATAGATTCAATGGACGTTGTCATACTACACTGAATAGCAATTACTTAGGAAAATGAGAGGTTCCTAAAGTGCAAGTCACTAATTACTTTATCATGTCAACCGTTTTCAGTTCTATTTCTCAATGACATAAGAGCATAATGAAGATGATCTATTTAATTTCCTCTTAGTAATTAGCAAACACCAATTAAATATGAATCACTAACACAACCCGTATGTAATTATCTTCACATTCAAACGTTTACGTATACGCTCCCATTCTCTCTCTTTGCTAAGACAATTTTGTATGTATATTTGCGATGATCTCGAAAATTACTGCATACAGTCTGGTAATTCGTTCACCGTTGTGTAATTTGTTGGTTTCCGGTGAAGAGGCTTGAAGATGGGCCTAATGAGGTCGAGCAGAGAAAGTAAAGCAAATTATGAAGGTTTGAACAATGATGTGTGAAATTATTTGATAATTTGGAATATAAAAAGTAATGATAGAGAACTTATATCACTGAGTTGTTAACTTTACAAATTCGTTTCTTTTTCTTTGCTTATAATATAATGAAGCTGTACGCTTATTACTAAAGGCGAGATTAAGTAATATAAAGCAAAGTCAAAGTATGCTTTGTGATCTCGCCCTAAGCGACCTCTTCTGAATCAATTGTATTCACAGTAATATTCATTTCGATAGCTTTAATTCGTCCGTGGCAAAAATGCAACAACCAATAATGATTTTTTGTTTCGCTGACCCAAATACGTGTCTAGCTAAAGCGGTCTTTACGTACTAATATAACGATTATGACACTCGCCACCAGTATACGTATATGAGCATGTATGAACGGAAACGAAGCAAAAGGAGTATGTAAGGATCGTAGCAGTTGGCGTTCTGTAGTTTTTGCCATGGGAAAAAGGCGCGAGTTTATGTATATCCTTACATATTATAAAATCAAGTCCTCCGTCGCGTCTGTCTGTCGTCCTGTTCGCGATAAAATCAAAAACTACTGCACCGATTGTCATGCTGTTTTCACCAATGGATAGAGTGGTTCTCGAGTAAGGTTTTATTATATAATAACGGACATCCACGCGGGCGAAACCGCGGGCATCAGCTAGTGTATGTATGTATGTATAAGGCACTTTGACACCTAGTCCTTAACAAATATTTAAGTCAATCAAAAACTATATTTGCCTCACTTCCACATCCTAAATGGCGTCACACCATAAAAAACGCTATAAAAAACCACCCCTCAAAAAAAACCATGAGCGGGTTATTGGTCCATTAAAAAGCCCATGCTGAGTTAATAGATTATGGTTTATCATCGAGATGACTATTAATAATTCTTTTTTTTTTGTTCGCAGGTGAGCGATGGTGTTCCTATGAGGATCAAAGGTAATCTGTTTATTTGTATTGTAATGAAGAATGTTATAGATGCAGCCATTATAGTTTTTTTGAAGGAGTGTTGATTTATTATTTAATCAAGGATGTGCGTTGAGCTTATAACTCAAATGTTTGAAAATTCTAGCGTTAACTCTTATGTTTTATGGGAATCAAATTGAAGTATCTCTAAAGGCGGACTCTGACTTGTAACATTTGTTTGTAATGAACAATACGACACAACTTAGATGTAGCATCGGCAATATTCGTAAAGCCGAACACTATCCAAACTGAGTGCGCCTTCAAAATCTCCAATCTTTATTACTGCTTTAAAATTACATTAAATTAAACTTTATTTCAGACTAAGTCCATAATATTGTTAGTACTTTGATGTTAATAACAATGGTGCTTTAGGTGGAAAATGATCTTTACGCAAACGCAATAACTTATAAAGTCATATATCCAAATATATTCGTAAAATTGAAATGAATGAATGCAAATTTTGAAATTGATGCTACATCTAAGTTGTGTCGTACTGTGTGAGGCGAAGCTTTGTTACAATACGGTTCATGAAACAGCTGACAGTCGAGAGAAGAATTTATTACCACTGTTTGTCTCTGCATCACCCAAAGGTTGACTGGTAGAAAATGCCTATGGCATTAAGTCCGCCTCTGTACATTTGTGTGCTTAAAGTATTAAATAAATAAATAAATAAGAATCCGGTGCTCGCATCGAGCAGCTCGGCTTGCTGCACTACTACGCTACTTAATAACATCATCAGCCTAGCCTTTTCCCAACTATGTTGGCGTCGGCTTCCAGTCTAATCGGATACAGCTATATACCAGTATTTTACATGGAGCGACTGCCTATCTGACCTCCACAAGCCAGTTACTGGGTAACGCGATACCCCTTCGTAAGACTGGTTGTCAGACTTTCGGGCTTCTGAAGATCCGTAACAACTGCCAAAGATCTACAAATGACAGCCGGGACCAACGGCTTAACGTGCTTTCCGAGGCACGGAGGAGTCTTGGTATGTAAGGATGGTCACCCATCCACGGACCAACCGCGGCAAGCGTAGCTTAACCTGATTGATCGACCCGTGTGGCTGTAATTTCTTAGCTACAAGCCCCTCCACTGACTACTGACTACTGTAAGGCATTACAAAAACTCGATACATTACAATCAAATGTTACAAAGCAAAATGAGTATGTAGGAATCGTGACACGGGGCGTTCTGTAGTTTGTTTAGGTGTATGTATACCAAATTTTGATTGGTAGTAGCTGCGTTTGATTTTAATGGAAGATGCACAGTCAGGAAAACCTATTATTATTTAGCAGATTAACACATGACTATTGTTTATACGGACAATTTATGGATTGATGGGCAAATTGCAAATTAAATGACCCTTCTTCTTACACGTTGGTAGTCAAAACAGCATTATCTTTAGGGTAGTATGACACACTGGCACACAATTGATAAACGCGTACCACATTCAAAGTTCACATACTTTTTATTCAAAGTCACTTCGTAACTCTACGTCTGTGGTCTCGTAAATACTTTAAGTAGGTAGTATTTAGTGTGGATTCCTATTTCCACTGAACACTTTAACAAAGTGAAAACTGCACTGAAATGCAGGTTGGTTTCAGTATATTGTGTGGAAGTCATTAAAGCACAAACTTGGGGTATAAACACGCGAGTTTAGCGAGAAAATATGAGATTACAACATGCATTTGCTGATGTGCACACACGCTTACATTTGATATCCTTTCTTATTCAAATAGAAATGTATATAAATATGTGAACAATGTCAGAATGAATAGGAACCATATTTGAAGTAACATGTTTTTATGTTGTTTACTGATATAAAATTCCGATCTCATAAAAGTTTGTTTATTTCTTCAATAATTCCTTTGGACATAAACGGACAAAGGATTTATTGTGTGTTTAAATCTTGTGTGCATTACATTTTTATGTATTATTTAACTGTGTAGCCACTATGAATAGGGACTTGTATATTGTAGTGCCTTGAATGGGTAAGAGGAGCAGGTGAAAGTAGATTTTAATTCAATTATACAATGATCAAACATTATGGGGACATAATAATAATATAATAATGATCAGCCTGTTGGTAAAATTTACTATATTATTCACAAAGTCCTATTCTTGTACTAATAAGGAATGGTTATGATTATTGATCACCATGGATGTTCACTGCGTTCTTATGATATCAGATAAAAAAAATCCAGATTGCTTTCGTAATAATGTTGGCAGCACATACCTAGTCATGTTAATATTGCGTCTCATGCACTAAGCGTGTCTGTAAAATTGCCCTTAGGCCGATTGTCCCCCTTACCGTGAATGGGGCGTCAACAAGAGCAAGACGATAATAATTAATCTTTTATTGAAAAGAAATAACTCAGTTTACAGAAACTGTGTGTTCGATAACAACTGCATTAGTATAATACTGTGTCGCAGTCAGCAGCAAACCTAAAACAAATCAAATAAAAAATAGTAAAAACAAGAATACAAATTAAAACGGCACAATATTATCACTGTGCTTTATGTGAGATTGTGTTTGTAGTCTTGGGCCGATGACGATGACGCTTTAGTAGCGACAGCACATTAGCTATGGCCGTGTAATCTCGTTTCTCGTTGACGTCCCGTTCACGGTGCGGTGGACAAACAGTGTAAGGGTGCCTTTTCGTTCCGCAACTGATTTTGCATTCACCGCATGGAGCTTACAAATGAACCTGTATCTTAAACCTACAGGGAAGGTACTAGAAAATATTTCATTAACCAAGCTAAATAATACACCCCGATTAACAGACAGAATCCACTGTAAAACGAAATAAAAGTAAATAATATAATCTGTTGTTCGCATTCACACGATAAAGCCTATTACAATTCCGTGCGCCCGATGGTCGTAACTCATATTTAAATTTTATTATCACTCAAATATCCTTTTGGCTACGCAGGAGTATTATAATGTTATGAGAGCTGTAACTTCTACATTATCTTTACGACTGCGGTGGTTGGTGTAAGGCAGAGAGGATGGCGGGGGATAATAATACCTAAAAGGAGAACTTGTTTAGCTGTGGGACAAGAATTCAAAGATCCTAAAAAATCTTACCACTCATTTGCCAGCATAAGTGGCTCATGTAATAGAGCTTCTTAATCTAAGTAATATTATGAATTACTTAACGAGTCGAAAAGATGCACTGTTGCGCTATAAAGCTGTGTCGTCTCAATTATAGGTAAGAAAGCCTCTTGCAAGAAGCTTGTGGCTCTAGAAAGAACCTTGTGGCTCTAGAAAGAACCTTTAGCTCTAGAAAGATCCTTGTGGCTCTAGAAAGAACCTTGTGGCTCTAGAAAAAACCTTTAGCTCTAGAAAGAACCTTGTGGCTCTAGAAAGAACCTTGTGGCTCTAGAAAGAACCTTTAGCTCTAGCAAGAACCTTGTGGCTCTAGAAAGAACCTTGTGGCTCTAGAAAGAACCTTTAGCTCTAGAAAGAACCTTGTGGCTCTAGAAAGAACCTTGTGGCTCTAGAAAGAACCTTTAGCTCTAGAAAGAATGTCTAGTAAAATAGAATAGCTACTATTATCATAGCTAGTGTAGTCATTGAGAATAAAACACTTAACAAACCAAACTCTTGTGAAATAAAGAAAGAGATATACAATTGCAAGCACAAACATATTATTATTATTAAGACAACCGCTTCCATTCAAACAAAGTTAAAAACAATGATATCAACTCCATTCTTTTATGACTTATCCCATTCACCCCCAACCGCCATAAAAGGGGGATGAACAGTGAAAAAGACATCAGGCCGCGAGATTCCGGGGAGGTGCGAACCGATCACACGATCATCGTTTACGACCACCAAGATTTACTGCACAATATGTATACAACAAAAGCTATACCGATTGTTATTACAGTGACGTTTTAATTAACTCATTAAATAGTATTTGTTTTGATTGGTATTATATTGGAAGATAATAATCGGTGGAACAATTTATTATTGTAATGAGTTAATCAGTGGTAATTGGTATCATAAATTGCCTAACCTATTTAGAAGTATTAATACGAAACTTGGAACGTTACGTTTTAATTTGGAAATTCAAAAATGAGAGGGGATTTTTACCAGTATTGGCAATGGATGGTAAATAAGGACCTTCTAGTCTTAGGACTAGAAGGTCCTTATTTACCATTGCACTTAGGTGCAATACCAGAGGAAATGGTGTAGCGTTGTCATCCCAGAGTAAGAGATACAATTAGTTTACAAAATAACTTAAAACAGGACTTCAAGAAAAATGCACTACGTGATACATTTTGATTAATCTCTTTGTACTAATGAAACAACAGCACAATACTACTCTTCAACTTACCCAGATTATGACGATGTGACGAGTCGTCACAAAAGAATCACGGGGGTTGAAAGGGGGTGAGTCTCACCCCTACTGAGCTACTCATCCGCAACAAACGATGAGCACTGATTAGCGATGTTGTTTATTCGTTGCTAATTATATGGGTGGCGGGTTCTTTGTTGTTTATGTTGCCCATTACGGTTGTAACTTTTAAAGGATGAGGCAGAGAGCTATACATGTTCAAAATGTATTTTTAAGTGGGTGATAGACAAGCGAGCAAGTACGCGTACTTATGGCTCGGTGAGCTTACTTGCCCGTCTGCCATCGCCGCGAGCCGCGAGCCAATTTTGACAATTAAATTTTGAGCAAGTTTCACGTGTGTCATCGACGACGAGCCGAGTAAGGTCGCGAACTTAAAGACCGCGTACTTTAAGTACGCACGTCTATCACCGACTTTAGACTACGACTGTATAAGAATCGCCTACGGTGTAAATTAAATATGACTTCATATTTAATTTACACCGTAGGCAATTCTTATAAAGCTAACTGGTAGTAACAAGCTTCTAATGGAAAATTCAATCTGGGTACACGAAGCCTGTAGGTAGGTACGTAATTTATTTAAGAAAATGTGTAACGATGCTTGGTTTTAACAGGATTAACGGGATAAAATTTAATCTTTGGCTAATTACAACGACCTTTCTAACCGTAAAGTTGGCCTGAGAATTCACACTCATAATATCCTTTCAGTTCGCGACACTAGAATAACTATATAGTAAAATTCAAAAGGGGATTCATACATCTCTGTAAGTATCTGTATATTTACGGAGTTGTACGAATCCCCTTTTGTGTTGACTATTTTAGTCCATAAAAACCTAACAAAACCTCAATCACCTTTGTGCTAAACTGGAATCCTTCCACTATTATTAAGTTCAGACTCCAGTTGAACCAAAGCAGTTTCTTTGTAAGCCTTCAAAAGCATTCCAGTGTTGCCAGCTATAGCTAAATTCCTCATACATTTCACCAATGTAAACGCGGAACTAATAAAATTTGCAAGTAACAGAGCTAAACAAAATGGTACGAAATTGTTAGTTGCTGCAACATGAATGGGTTGCACGTTACATAAATAAATTATTTGCCTGTGCGTAGTTTGTTGCAGGTTGCAGTTTTTATAGGTAAGAATAAATTGTATACAGGTTGTTTCATTCCATGAGCTTAAAATGTCAATCACAATGTATAAGGGGAATGAAAAATTCAAGAAACTTTTGTTTTCGACTACGTTTTGCCTACATTGTAAATTGAAATAACAGTTTGAAAGGGTTACATTGAAGCCTACGATGAATTGTTTACTTATCTAGCTACGATGTCATTTTTTTTAAACTGGTTTTTATCTTTTTAAATATTTATTGTGTAAAAATAAACATCTCGAATATTATACGGAGTTATATGCGCGAAGAAAATGGTTCTGTATTTGTACCTAATTGTGAAGTCGCCGCCATTCGTATTAGGATCTGTACCTACTTATATGTATTGTGAAGAGGTAAAATTAGATTAAGATTACCTCCTGGTAATCTTCAGAACTAATGATCCGATTTCGTAAGAGGTATTGCCGAGTGCCATAGGATATTATATTTTACCAGCTGTTGCCCGCGACTTAGTCTGCGATCCAGGTTGAAAAGTAGCCTATGTCCTTCTCTGGGTCATGGTCTACCCATGTGCTAAATTTCATTCGAATCCGTTCAGCCATTTTAGCGTGAAAGCGTAACAAACAAACTCACTTCACATTTATAATACGAGTATTAGTTGGGATGCTAGAACAAGAAATTTTATGCGGACGAACTCGCGGGCAGAAGCTAGTCAAGTATAACTTCTTTTAAAATAACTGTAGTAACTGAACTCGCGATCAAAAACTACTTTGAATTAAATTACCAAGACGCTACTAACTAGCCACAGAGAAACTAAACTAAACAAGACTTCACTTTGATGTCTTCTTTCATTGGCTTTCTTTAATGAATTCCGTCCATTGTTCCTGAACTTTGTCATTAGACTATACTGTAGATAGGTTTTGTCTGTGTCAATATTTTGCTTTTTCTTGTTGCATAAGTTTAAAAGTTGCGGTCGTTGCGGTTTCCAATCTTTAGTTAAAGTACGAGTATAAATTTAAAAAAAATTGAAAAAATATGAGTCCTACTTTTGTTTCGATTTTCAGACTGATGTAATATGTTACATTTTCATAAACATAGCAACATGACTGTGTTCCCCAAAGAGGTAGGCAGAGGTATGGGATATCCCACCTAATTGGTCGGTAACGTGGTTAGTCCTGCTGAGTACCAGGGGCAGGCTTATTGTAAATTACAAGTGATATAAGATTGTAAAGGTCTTTGTTGCAGCTTGTTTCTTTAAAGTCAAAGATTTATTTGCGCCCTATTTTTAACCTTTTTTACGGTCATTTATTAAAAACAAAGAGCCTGTCTATTTTAGTTTAAATCATGTATAAGGATTAATTTCATTCAAAAAAAACATCATCATCATCATCTGCCTAGCCTTTGCCCAACTATGTTGGGGTCGGCTTCCAGTTAAACCGGATGCAGCTGAATACCAGTATTTTATATGGAGCGACTGCCTATCTAACCTCCACAATCCAGTAACTGGGTAATACGATACCCCTTGGTAAGACTGGTTGTCAGACTTTCGAGCTTCTGACTACCCGTAACGACTGTCAAAGATCCACAAATGACAGCCGGGACCAACAGCTTAACGTGCTTTCCGAGGCACGGAGGAGTCTCGGTATGTAAAGATGGTCACCCATCCACGGACCAACCCCGGCAAGCGTAGCTTAACCTGATGAATCGACCCGTGCGGCTGTTATTACTTAGCCACAAGCTCATTAAAAAAAAACATGAATCATAAAAAGTTAAACCCAAATGATAAACAGTGCAAAACCTAAGCCGCATTATTTAATGCAACATTGTTTTAACAAAAATATGGTTATCTACATAATCCTCTAATCTCAGTTTAACAAAGTCAAACATTGTACAATGACTTTCGACTGAAACGCTAATCAAAGTAGATGTTTTGGGGTTGAAATCCTATTAATTCAGGACCGTCTAATATAGCCCCGATGTTTAGTATGAAAACGGTCCAACGAGATTTGATTAAGCAGAAAATTTTGCCTTTTTGTTCATTATTGGAAAGGCTGGAAAAGTTGCAATTGCGGTTTGGGTCTAATAAAGAGGAATGTTCTAATTAAATTCCGGAAAAATGCCGGATTATCCGATTAAATTCACAAAATGTCCATAGAGCATTGCACTCGGTCTGTGGGATATTGAGCGTTTTGAATGATTCTGTCTATAGGCCGACCGCTTAACTGAGACCTTTCCCGAGGAGCTGCGTGGTGCAAGAGGGGTGTGGTGACGTGATGCAAGAGCTTGTCACCTCTCCCGCACCGCGCAGCTGCTTCAGAAACCGTCTCAGTAAAGCGGTCCGCCTATAATGCTAGTCTTTTCAGAGTAATCTTAATTTTTCCGAAGACTTTGTTCATAATATCCTTAATCCTCTGTTAGACCCGCTCTAGGGTTGAGTTTCGAAAAATCCGTTCATTGTGTTATAATATCTTCAGTGGTCTAGGCTGTGCATTTGTTTGTAACATGAGTCCCTCAGCCAAGACGACACAATCGAAACTTTTCAGTTTTAACTTTGGATTCACTTATAGTCAAAAAATTGTATAACTAATGCACATACCAACAGTTTCGTTACAACAATACATACTGAAGCCCCTCCCCGCACGAGCACTATAGTGTCACCCATTAGGCACGGTGCATCAAACATGGCTCGATGTGCCAGACCGTGTAATTGTCACTCTTGCTGCAAGGATGCTTGATCATAAATTATGTAATCATTGTCAAGTTTAAATAAAACTTTCGTCATATTCTTCACATGCATAATATTTTGTAACATTCAACACGACATAACAATATAATCCACATACGTCAGCTGCGTTACAAATATACGTACGGAACACAGCCGTGCATGAGCACAGCACAAGTGTCACCCCTTAAGCACGGTGCATCAAACACGGCTCAATTTGCTAGACTGTGTAATTGTCACACCACATAACTTACTGCAAAGCTGCTTCAACATAACTTATGTTAGCATAGACTTTAAATATAAATTCAGTATAGGACCTGTTAATTTATCTAATATTTTTTAAGTTTTTTTTTTTTTTTCAAAGCTAAAATAATTTGTAATGCTAGTTAGTGAAGGATAAGCTGATATTAATTATAATAGTTTTTAGCCCGTACTATTCCACTACTGGACGAAAGCCCCCCTAGCACCCAAGCTCCCCAAGTTCATCCTTTTGAATTTAAAAATACTTAAATGTATTGTTTTTGTTGCATTCAAAAAAATCGCTGATGGTATAACTATGTTCAAAAATAACCTAATTATAACTTACTTATTTAAAGCAAAAAAAAAACATATATGAGCTTACCAAAAATAAATTGAATACTCTCAAAAAAAGTAAACCTTCATGACACAAATCCGTTCATGCCCCATCCCTGCTGATGAGATTAGGAATAGCGAACAGCTCTAATCCTGCTTATCCTGTTTTCATAAATCCTGACGCGTGACCCTTAGGTCTATTTATAACTGCACATCTGGCCTTTGAATGGCGTTAGAGGTTAGTTCAGAAATACTTAGATTAGTGAACATTGTTAAGTTGGTGACACACCTGAGGAGCAATTCCCGTAATTTTTAAGAACATTCGCATCTCGTTCGCTATCTGTCAAAAATAAAATCAATATACAACGGCTGGTAATGTACCAAAGAGACTGGAGGCATTGTCACGTTGTACGGCAATGCTTAGATTCTGAACAAGGTGAATGCCAGCTCTTGGGTCACGGGAAGTGTCAAATAGCCGTTTGAAGATTTCGTTATTTAATTAGTTAAATAATAGTTAGTTGTGTTATGTATAATCCATACTAATATTACAAATTCGAAAGTAACTCTGTCTGTTTGTCTGTCTGTGTGATACCTTTTCACGCCTAAACCACCGAACAGAATTCGACAAAAGGAGAATGACCAGAATTGTAGGGCACCCTGTACCAAGCGAAAAGTCCGCGTGTCACAACCAAACCTAGTGTATTTAGAGGAGAATTCAATGCTCTTCGTATATTGTTAACTATTTTTTACATGGATTCCCGCAATTCGTATTTATTAACCATTTATCTACTTCATATTTTGAGGTTAAGTTCGAGAAAGTGACAGGCTCGAAATGGTGAAGTTGATGACAAATGAAGCGGTAACTAATATCGTTTGCTTTTTATTCTTGATTTGGCGCTTGTTTCCTGATGGATGATTATACAATACATCACTGATAGTCAATAATAATTCTTGGTGTCAGGTTTTATATATAATGATAATGGATATCAATAATCGTGTAGGTAGGTACTCATAGTATGTGCAGCTGGTAGTCTAAATAAGTAATCAATTTAGTACTGTGTTTACTGATTCCTAATATCTTGAAATCTTAACATAACAGCAGGCCGGTTTTCCCAGAAGAGTTAGGCAGAGTTGTATTTACTATATAGTACACCCACTCCTCGAACTTCACATGTTAGTAAATAATAATAAGGTGATAATGTTGTTAGTACTTAATAAGGCACTTATATCAAAAATGAAAAACGCAGTTAAGATATATTCATATTTACATAACGTATATGACCTCGACCGCTACCAGGACAGAGAAAAGAAATATACAAATAAAACAATAGGTAGGACAATTGGGTGGCACTCGGGAACGCCTTGCAACTGTTGCAACACGTAGCATGGACTGTCCACATCCAAAGCACACATCACTTCACATTGTGACCAAGTGTTAGTTCAGGTATCAGTTTGGAATCTCAGGGAGTTTTTCTTGTATCAATGCGAAACATTTGTAACATTATGAATAGGAACTACCAGGATTGATCTGAAAGCATAAAAACTGTTTTTTAATCCTTAAATTGAATAAATAGTCCCGGAAGTAGGTAGGTACTTTAGAAGCTAATTAGAATATACATGCTTCTACTAGGTGAGGTAATACTTACAGGCGTCGCGTCGGTACAATCTATGATGTTAAAACACTATCATATCCACGGATATATTTTCTATGTAATATATTCTAAATTGTTCTAACAATACTAGTGAACGGTTTAGGATACATCGGCGACGCTGATTTGCTGGCCGATGTCTTACTCTAGTTGAGGCCATCGCTAAGGATTATTACACAAAGACTACGTTATGAAAACGCACCTGAACCCCCGTTTTTGTTAATAAGTATTATAAATTATTATTCAAATAGTTCAGATGAAACCAATATTGAAAGTAACGTCATCCATGACGGCGCCACAGAATAATTATTGCAATACGTCACAGTACAAATGACATTTTACTTTTTTGAATAGGTCCTCTTTTCATTATAATGCATGTATTTTCAATGTATTCCAAAAAAAAAAAAAAAATTATTACGATGTAACGCGTGACCTAAAGATGTTTTTTGACACACATAAAAATATATTGTATCCTAATATAAAATGGCAAATTGGTACAATTATCTTCTTCATTTTTTAATGTTGAACATTAAAAAATGAAGAAGACCTATATTTTTAACATAGTGGCAACATTCGGAAATGAAATGCAATGTCAGTGACATAAGCGGAAAATACGTACCACAAAAGTAAAAAAAGACTTTTATTTTTGGTGTCCGAAAGCCGGGAATCGTTTTCATAACAAAATCGTATATCTGATTTAAAAAATAGGAGTAATTTTATGAACTAAATTTGGTTGTGACACTCTAGCTCCTTTGTTGGTACGACAATATGGCATTCTCCTTTGACAACGAGATATGTAGATGGCATTCTGGGGAAGGACATAGGCTACTTTTTATCGACGCACCGCGCGGGCGAAGCCGCGTGCGGAAGCTAGTATAATATAAAATAATCATTTGGTTAATAAACTTTGTCAAAAGTGTATTATTTATTACCGAGGCAGTATATTTACTGAATTTTAATTATTTGATTTGCAAACACAATAATACACGAACAAGGAGTAGCAATTGACAATCCGTATTTAGACGGGAGGCCATAACCGTTAACAGGCAGTTCCACTTCATTCGAAGGTTGTATTTAGTCTCAATTGCTATCTGTAGATGTCGCTACTCGTTATGCAGGCCATTTCCACCCATTTTCTAAGAATCCCTTATCATTACGTAAGTGCTTTGCAACTTAGATAACAGTACATAATGTTTTATCACCCCATAGGCCGATTGCAGTGAGGGGAAATGTTTTCCTAAAAAGTCTTCTCTAAAGCTGATTCGAATTTGAATAAAATTAATTGAATGGGAGTCGAATCTTGTATACTGATTCTTGGTATTAGAAAAGCTATTACTTTCATCCCTGTGGATGATGTAGAAGAGAATTAATACTTAGTCAAATATCCTAACTTAATTAATATTATAAATGCGAAAGTGAGTTTGTTTGTTACGCTTTCACGCTAAAGCGGCTGAACGGATTTAGATGAAATTGGCACATGGGTAGAATATGACCTGGAATAGGAGATAGGATACTTTTTGACCCGATATTGCTACGGGATCGAGACTTACGCGGGTAACACGGGGCGCAGCTAGTAGCTTATAACTGGAGACGTGTGAATAAGCCTGAAGATGTTGGGAATGGTCTAACTGCGAAAGGTCAGTGACACTTAGTATTTGCTTATACCATTCAATGGAATTGCGTGTGAAATATACAAACCAACGATAAAGCGCCTCTAAATATAACATTTATGATCTTTAATCAAACACGTGCTGATGTGTTCGAGTTGCTCATCTCAAGTGAAAATTGTATATCACATAAACAATGAATAAATATCCAGTCATCCATCACTGTGCTGATTATTTATGGATACATTAAGTGTAGTCTTTCAGAGAAATTGTACAACATATTTGCAGAACCCAGTAATTCCTTGAAAAGATTGACTAACCATTGTGACTGTTAATTAGCACTAATGAAAAAGCCAAAACTATCAAGGAAGTCCTTAATGAAGTAACTTCAAACCTAATTAAGTTAAAAAGATACTTCATTTCAACCCGTTTATAGCTTCAATTAACCCATTAAATTAAAATACATCGCACAGAAGTCCATTGAAACACTAATAAAATACACTAACAAAACTAATTAATTCAATTAAAAACCGTTACGAAAAAAGTAACTGAAACAATAAATACAGTCACAAACTGATATCAGTTACACAAAAAGTTACAACCGGATGGTTTGATGTGGGTATTTCGAAAAAAACTCCGTACGCCAGCTGCGCGCGCGGCGGTACAAAGATCTGTTTATTGTAAGGTAGCATGTGTTCATATGTTTATGTTCCGCTGCGTTTCGCGTCCATGTTTATATGGTAGGTTTTTTTGGGAATCATTTCGATGTGTGTGATAATGTGAAGGATGTGGACTTGGTGTTGAGTAGATGACTTTTTTTTCGTGGTACTAGAACGGATGTGGTTTAGTTCTGTTATTTCTGTCAAGTGCGACTGTTCTGTGTGCTGATCTAGCGTCTTCAGGCCTCATAATTACATCACAAAGTTTGATAATTTAAAATTCATACAGAAGTGAACCTCGCTACGTCAAGAAACATAATTTCAGGTTTTCGTATAGAGTCTGACCAACGAAAGCTGTCCACGAATTATTATCTGTTGAATATTTTACTTAAAAGAAAGAAAGAAAGAAAAATAGGTTTATTTGTCACAGAAACACTACACTACTTCACTTCTAAGTAACATTATTACATGTCTAATTATTATATACCTAAATTATGAAATACTGATGTAAGTATCGCATAATATGTCTTGAATAATAAATAGTATCGACTCCGTTTAAGCAGGGTATAACAAGCTCTTGATTTTTAAAATTTCCGCTTTTTTTCTTGGACAGCTTTCGTTGGTCACACTCTAGATCTTATACTATCAGCTCAGATATTAAAAATATCACCTTCTAAACTATCGACAAAGCCGACATTACGAATAAATAAATCAGCATTAACGACTGAACTGCTACAGTACAGCATTATGCATAAATTATAACAGCAATCAATAACACGAACATCAAAACATTTGGAAAGCCACAGACGCTTCCCGTCCATTCTCAGAACTATTCGTCCGACGCAAAGGGAACTTCACCAGGAGACTGTCTGTCTGTCTGTTTGTTGAACTCGAACAATAAACAGATACATCCAGACAGTTTGCTGCAAAGTCCAAGCATAAGATTACTGTGTAACCTGATGTCTTGTAGCTTGGAGCTGTGCTTTTGCAAGGCAAGATTTGTGCATAGTTTGCTTGCAGATTTTAAAATCATGGTCTGACATTTGACATTTTAAATAATAAACTATAATTTATGAGAGTCATAAATTATATTTTATTAATTAAAATGTCGTAATGGGTGATATATAATATTATTTGTTAATTCATTCTCGGTATGAAAGAGACTTTTTCTCTGAATTACATAAAAATATTATAAACGGCATTTTTTATAATATTACTAGTTTTTGCCCGCGGCTTCGAAATTATTGAATTCGAAAATATAGTAAAAGCGTAAGCCAATTATTTTTAAAAGAGTAACCGTGTAGTTTCTTGCTGGCTCTTCTCCATAGGAAATGACAATCGGAACCGTGCATTTAGCTTCTGACGTTTCATAAGTGCCCAATTGCCCATGTCGGTTTATGTGTATTTTTTTTTATTTTGCTTCGCCCGCCAGTATGTCGGAAAATATCTCACGGGAACGTACTACTCGGATTAAAAGTACTATGTGTTATTCCAGGTAAACAATGTATTAATTCCGTAATACATTGTTTTCATATAACTCTATTGGTTTACGCGGCGCGCGGCACACGCCAGTAAAGCTCCAAGTCAGCATGAATTTTTCGATATCATCAACAATCATCGTCATATTCCAGCTAATTTACACAAACACCTTAACGAATTTTACCTTTTCCATGAATCACTCCGTCTATTGGTGACAACCGTATGAAAATCCGTTTGGTAGTTTTTGAGTTTATCGCGTTTAGACAGACAGACACTCGGCGTGTGGACTTTGTTTTATAATAATTATAGTGATGTAGTGATTATTTCGATCTTCGTAAGAATTAGAAGTAACAATTTGCATAAATGGGTCAGACGGTGAACGTTTAAAGGTTAAATTGAAATCTTTAATTAGCGATAATGATCATACATCACACCTGTATTTCTCCGAAGGGTTAGGCACATTACATAATGGCGTTCACCATTTCAGAATAACCATAGCTCGCCACTTCGGAATCCCGGAAGCCTAGATACGTCCTTATCAAGCCCACAGTGCAAGTTACAGACCATCAGTATCGTATCTCTTCCACGAATTAGAATTCTCCAAAACCATCGACCATCTAGATGTTCAGGGAAGCGAGTTCCCGTGAAGACAATGCGGAATGCTCCGTCGACGTCCGATTTAATTAGAATCGCTCCATCGCATCCCATAGGTGTCGTGGGAGACACCTAATAGATTATATCAAGTAAAATGTGATGCAAGCTTTGTGGAAGCTAGCGAGATAAATGAATTAAGTCTACGTCTAAGGATAGAATATGGTTGGTTATTGATCTACATAATATCTAGCATGGAGATTGCCATATAATGCTATTATATTCAGTACATACACACACTTTCTAGTACTAAATCTTTGAGATGATGATTCTTGCTCATAACAATTATTGTATTCGGTATGTGGAATATATAGTACCTATACGTGGGCATGTAGAATATACGCATAGCATAGTTTCCAATACCATCTGAGGGAGAGTTGAGTGTCGTAATTGTGCTTGATTTTTAAAGTGGATCTTGGTCACGGTAAATTGTGATGTTTGATGAAGATACTCTAGCATAAAAACTTGGAAGCAAGGGATGTTGCCAGGGTTAAACATATGATTATACTTACACCGCTTTTAAAGATAAATTCCATCCTAAAGTAGCATTTCCAAAAAGAATAATATCCACCCGTCACGCCCATCCCACAACACTTTGTAAACAAACTTAACTTTTCCCAGTAAGGACGAGATAACGTAAACAAATTAAGTAGCAGTATGTGCGCATACGTTCCTCCGCTGCTTATTTTGATATTTCGACCCACTTTAGTATGAGAACGTTCCTAAGTTAAGAAACCCTTTGTGATGTTTTCACATAAGAGAAAAGATAACATTTGAGTCAAAAGTGGGGTAGATGTATGAAGTTTGTCTGAGTGAAATTCTGAAATAATATTTATTTCCAAGGATTGTTTTCTTGTATGTTGAAACTGAAACCAAGTTTAGAAACAAATAAAATAAGCAAATATTGTTAAAAAAAATTCTTTTCAATTTCTATGTCGTGTAATTTTTTCTTAGACTTGGCGACTAAAACATAATTAGGTATATGAAAATATATGTTTTTTCTTTTAATTTAAATGATTGCTTTAAAAAACTTCCGGAATGATGTATTGTTTTCAACAGTAAAATTGTAGGATAGTATCAACTGTAAAGTGCAAAGGAAAACAGCCATAGTGGTATAAAAAAACGGTATAAAAACAATTCAATAATATTAATTTTTCGCAAAGTTCTCACCATAATCCTGTCAAACAATCACAATTCACTAATCGTTAAAAAAACTTAAAGCGGTCGACGATCTAACGGCTATATCTGGAAACTTGGAAAAACTAACATGTCCAGTGTTTCTTTTGCATTCGTTCTCAACCAGTAACAGTTGGATCGCAATGCATACAATATGTCCGATTTTAGGGGTTCGTATGTGATTCTCGGACGGATTCTAGATTTTTTATCGCTGCTTTGAAATCATGAAAAAATATACGCATCTTCTTCGTACATAGTGAATAATGTTTTTAACTGTCTCATCAATGTTATGTATCATATTTATTATTATCGTATTTTTATTATGTATCGTATTTTATTTTTCAATTTTATTCACTCGCATTGCACTTTCATTGATTGCTAGCTTTTTCTATTAGTTAAGTCCTCATTCTCTATTATCAGATGAGTTTATTTTGTCTTCTCTTTCATTATATTATACAATCAAATAGAAAACTAGACTATCTTCAAAACAAACATATCTCATACCGGTTCCCCGATACGAGTTAGATTGTTCCCGGCATTTCTGTTTTTATATTTTTTTCTCTCCGTGGTAGCTGTTTGTGTAAACGCTACGCCAAATCCGGCCTATTTTTGTTACCGGCCAGTGAACCGTTTCCAGCTTTGTTTTGATTTCTACCAATCAGAAATTCAATTTAGCGCGGGAGAACATACATATAATAAAGACTTTTTTGTAGTTTTTATATTTTTTTGTTTTCAGTAAAGCGGTTTTTATAAAAACTTGCTGAATATTTGATTTTAGAAATAGTTTTAGGTTTGGTTTTGGTTTGGTCTGTTTGGTTTTGATTTATGTGTTGCTTTCAAAGCAATATTGTGAATGTATTTTTGTATTTTCATTTCTCTTCTTACTTCTGAATAGAATGTTTTGTAAAACATTGACCACTATTTGTTTTCAGTTTGTTCTCTTCCTTACCGACAGTAATAATAATTAACCTGGAAAGCTGCGAAGTACACGCTATCGCACCTTAGTTAAAGTCGATAATAACAGTTCTCATTTTTCAATGGAAGCCAGTAAACAGCATCAATTAATTGTGTTTCCAGTCAATGGTATTTGATTTCAAAGACTTTTAATAACATTAACAACTGGTGTATAAAATAAATAAATATAATAAAATGTTTATTACAAATTACATTCATATACTGCAAGTTGTGTGTGCTGTGTTGTGTTGTTTTGCAAGTTGGTTGATGTTAGTTTTAGCCTAAGCTTTGGTATCAGTGGTGTTTTAATATATTCCAGGAAATAAGCTTGACAATCAGTTCCAATAACCTCTTACAATATATAGTTTGGGATCGGTGCAGCACCATCTTCTTCTTTTATTCATCTCTACCAACCCAACAATCATCTAAGTATTCACCCATGTCCTGGTCATATTTTTTTCCTAATTTTTTCTCCTTATTTCTTACGACATCAATAAGTATAGTTAGTAGGAGTAAGCAAACAGCCATTTATTTACCAAAATCAAAACGTGTCTCGTAAAAACCTACCGAATTAAAAAATAACATTCATATTTTTTCTAAATTAAACGTGAGATTCTTACTCTCTAGATCCGTAACTGCTACCAAATCCTACCATTAAACCAATGAGGCAACTGAATTGACTGAACTAACTAATACTTACCGATTATTTCTCCCTCTTTACCATCCGATCGACTAGTCTTTCGTTCGAATAACCGGTGGCTGTCGTAATCAGCCAAACTGAGACGAATTGGTAATCTTACACCCCGGGCTTGGTTTACCATCTAACTAGACTCAAGTATCGGCTACTTCCCTGAGAAATATTTCGAAATTGATGCATTTTATTTTCTCTAGAGGTTGGGATAGTGAGGAATTGTAGAGAAATTATAAAACTCAACTCTTAGCATCGATTTCAATTAAACCATATATAGGCACTTTTGAATTGTCAAAGAGTCGGTCAGGTAGACAGAAAGTTGAAGCTAGTTGCCCATTCTAAAACGTAGATCTCTATGGAGAAGAACGGGCGAGAAACTTCAAAAATATATTTTTTAATCAAGATACGAGTATTACAAACTCCTGGGTACATAATTCTTGTTGCCTCTATAAATATTTGAGAACAAAGTAAAAAAAAAACATAGAAACAATTCAAATTATAAGACTAAAAGATAGACACAGTTAAGATTAAAAGACTGATGACCAGTCTCGACCGACGGCGTGGATCAGCACCATCCAGCTTGTAATGATCTAAATCAGCATCAACGATTGTGGAACTCTGTTAATAAAAGTGTTAGCAATATGAAAAAAAGGGATTTTAGACTTAACAATCTGTTATGAAAGCATTTCCATTTATTTTGCGTTCCAAGAAAGATTTATCTAAGCAAGATTTAATCCAAAATATTTTTTACAAAACTTACTTAAGTCAGCTCTTTTTAAAAACACGGCCCTCAGCTCCCAATCCTAAATAGGCACTCGGAGCAAAACCTTTCAACTTTTTAATTCCAGTTAAGAAACTTTTCAAGTAAGTGATTTAAGAAAACACTTATATTTCACCGGGAATCTTAGAAGAGGTTGCATAATTTCCGAAAAAAAATCTAACCCTCACTTTGCTAATTCCGGAAACTTTCGCCGGAGTGTTCGAGGACACCTGTCGGCCGTTACGGTGAACTTCGGAGAGATTCCCTCCCTTTTTTACTACCTTTTGAATCGTTTATCTCAGCGGTGCTTTGGGATGAGTGTATTTGAAACTTCCCGATTGCCCATTATGCTGTTATTCTTTTTTTCCGACGTCGAACTTTTTCAAACGCCAATTGTTGGGGCTTTGGCGAAAAAAAAACAAATCGCTGATTTTCGGGTCGCGGGTTATGGGCGGTTTGTTGCACGCTGTGACGTAATCAAGATTTTTTTTGAAAAAAGTTCGTATATTTTTCCGTAGATAAATGCATACGGTTCCGGAAGATGTACGTTTCCAATAGATGAATTTTAGTTTGGGTTTTGCTAGATACGTGGTTTTGAACGAACAGATTTTTTTTTCATGTTTTTGTTTGCATGCACGAAAGCAATTTAAAATACGAGTATTTTTTAAACAATACTCCAAGCGCATTGTCTCGCTACATCCTTAAACAATGGGAGGGTAAAATGTTTTCATAATAAGAGATTTTTGCTGAGAGAAACTTAAAATTGCAAACGTTATTAAATATTTTTGTTAGCAAAGTAAGTACCTAGCAAGCTGCAGAAAAGTGCACTTATTTTATTAGCCCGGTAACAAAAGCTGTTTGAATATTCAACTCCTTTCTGGATAATATTAATAAAAGGGATAAGTTGAGAGGTTTGCTTGTCCATTGTGAACAAAATCTCTTTTTTTAGAGTTCCGTACCCAAACGGTAAAACGGGACCCTATTACTAAGACTCCGCTGTCTGTCTGTCTGTCACCAGGCTGTATCTCATGAACCTTGATAGTTAGACGGTTGAAATTTTCACAGATGTTGTATTTCTGTGGCCGCTATACCAACAAATACTAAAAAACAGAATAAAGTAAAGATTTAAGGAGGCTCCCATACAACAAACGTGATTTTTTCGCCATTTTTATAGATAATGGTACGAAAAGAAACCGTTCGTGTGCGAGTCCGACTCACACTTGGCCGGTTTTTATAGATCCAAGGAAAGAAGTTGCTCCATGGTGCTGTCTCGTATAACTGTATCAAAACGCCATTTTGAATTATGGTTTTTAATGACTGTTCCTCGTCTAAAACGAAAATATTATTATTTATCTTTTCCCATGTCAGTAATACGCATTACATTGCCAGTTTGCCACTAGACATGTAACAAAAAACCACATTACGTAACAAAAAATCGACCTTGTGAAACGACCATACACAACGAAAATAAATGCATTTCCATTTTTATTGTACTTACAAAAAAAGTCCCGTAAAATATAATCTTGATAGTCGATATAACCCGCACACTATGACTTGGGGTCAGGCCATTGTGGTCATTCGTGGCCCACGCAGTGTGGCAACCGATGGACCATTTGTCATAATCTCGCGTTGGATGCAACGTTCGGAGGTTAGAATTTATATTTGGAATGTTTTGGGTGTTACGGATTATATTGTAGTAAAAATTGGTTTTGAATTGTAAAGATTATTATTTTGACATCAGAAGGTTTGGCGGTTAGAGCTGTGTACTGTTTAGATCTTAGGATAGCTTTAGGCTAGTTTAACTCAACTGCGGCAATGCTCAAAAAGAGGGTAAAGTTTGGATGAATTTAATGTTTACTAATATTTGTATGGCCAATTTCTTACTTTTTTCTGAAACTTGTAAAACTTTTTTTACCAAGCATCTTTTGTTAATCCCAAAAGTAGGAGAATTTTGTATTTTCCCGTGAAATAACATAATATTATTTGTGTAGAGTCAAATTAGTTGAGAATCAAACATTCAGGGTTCCGTGTAATATAGCCAGAAACAACATTAATAAAACTTAATAATAATACAGAAAAGAAGTTACACAGTTTATCATTCCATAACTAGCACAACTGTTATGAGAATATTTAGTGTAGCGCCACAAAATTAATATTACCTTAAACATTGATTAATGGATAGGAATGAACAGGTCGACTTGGAAATAATTTGATAGCAGCCGACTTTAAGACTGGTTCACTGGTACCTTTTTGTTAATAGTTAGTATCAAACGAGTAATATAATATTCTGTGGGTACCTATTACTCAAAGTGCAACCTTATTTAGCTTTCTTTTGTGATAGTAATTTTTTAATACAACACTGAACTCGAAAGAATGGATACCAACCAACAGTGCAATGCTATGAATGCATCGATGTTGATAAGGAAAATAAATTCATAAACATCCGTAGGTACCTATAATATTTGCCACATACTTACCCTGTTTTTGCAGTAACTAGCTATGTTCCTAATTAGAACCCTATTGAATTATTTGAATTTGAATAGAAGGATTACACACAATCATTTTTATCTCCTGACATGGAAAAATAACTGTATTTCTATTTAACCGGTAGAAAGTTCACATCTTAAAGCAAACCGTGCGTTATATAACGTTGCATGATAAACAAACTATATTTGGATCAAGACGGGAAACATATAAACACGGGCCGTAATGAGTAACAACAGTTTTATACTATAACTTTCATAGAAACAACTTCCTGGTTTTTGTCGTAACTTGTTTATCTGTTTTTTGTTTTATTTTGTTTAGTAAAATGTTTCTTTTGTGTTGAATATTGTTTTTATAAGGTAATAATTTATTTGAGAAACATAAAATATAAGGAATGTTATTATTAGTTGAAATATTGTTTACCTACTAACTTTTTCTTTAATGACTGGAAACCATTTGTTTTCCAAAACATATTTCTAGCTGGCTTTTCCCCAATATTTGGGTATAAACGAATATTTTAACAATAAAACTATCTTCCTATTACTAACAACAACTAACAGTATTCTTATTAGGTATCTGTAATTATTTAGCAAAAGTAAGCAAATATCTATTTATATTTATTTCTTTTCATTCACAAGAAATTAATTAAAAAAAAAAACTTGAGTCCACAAAACTTTATTTATTATTATAATTTTTCCAATTAACATAAAATATAAGCACTTCTGCAACTGACTATATACTAAGTAGCCAACCGCAGGAGGTAAACCTAATCTCTGACAACGAGGTACAGCCGCCCACAAAACCCGACCTAAATAAGAAAAACTATTGTTACTCATAGTTTTATTGTACTTTTTGTTTTACAATATTTTATCAGTTTGTATGACAAATGGCCAATTATTTCGTGTGTATGTAATGTATTGTCTGACGGCTACTGGGTTTTGTTATTCTGAACATTTTATTTTTATTTTTTGTGTGTAAAAAATGGTGACATTTTTGAGCCGATTGACTCTAGTTGAGTGGTCATAGGACAGACTAACGAGCAGACTATTGTGTATGAATAATGGAATCAATTTTAATTTTTCAAAAGGAATTTGGAACATGACTTGATTTCGTAATTTTTCAATACCTACCTTGTGTTATTAGGTTCAGCCATTCTATTACTTTTATAACATAAGCTTTATTTATAGTTATGGACAGAGAGGAAATACCTAACCATACAGTACTATGATCGTTGATCTAATGCTCGCGAGCGCCATTGCTGCGCATGAGGTCCTGGGATCGATTCCAGTGTCGGGCATTCTTTCTTCTTTCATCAGGAATTTGTCAGTAGCAGCCCAAAGTCTGGATTTGTGCCCAGTGGATGGGAATTGGCTAGCCCCCTATTACATGGGACTTAATCATAACTATTGAAATAAGGTTTAGGGTACACCTCTGCTCAACCCTTCAGGGATTTCAGGCGTGATGATATTATGTTATTTGCATCAGTAACTAAGTATAATATTAAAATACACAAGTCCATAGATTTATTCATAACGACACTTATCGTGCTGCTACCAGATATTGTTAGAATTTGTGACATTTGTCCCACAGCGATATTATTGTACCATTATGATGCATTCAGATAAACAATCTTTGACACTTATGCTGCAGTGACTCCCACGTGGTTGAGTTTATTCGGCTATTGTAGTATTATTGGTGATAAGAGAGACATTTCAGGGAAGCACATAATATGCACCTACTACGTACTTCCGTGGAATGCTACTACATAATGTCGTAACTAAATGTACAAAGTGTTTCGGAAATAGATTTATTATACGTATCTTGATATTGCTTTAGAGGGTCCAATTAAATTACCTAGCGGAACTCCGCAGACGTAATGGGTATCGATATCTAAAAAAAAACATGGTCTCCCGTACATTCTGTATAGGAATACAGAATGTACGGGAGAACATGTTTTTGCAACTGCAAATGTAAGTTGGTCGATTAATACTCGGTATCTTCTAGAGCCTACTTAGTTGTGATAGTTTTCCATTTAATTTCGATACATATACTACTGTCGTGATTTTTTTCACATATCATAAAGCAACCATTTCGCAATACAAATAATAAGTACTTTTTGGAATATTATTTGGTGAAATTGGAATTCAAACATAGAAGGTAAGGCGAAAAACATAACGGTAATGTTTTCTCATTGTTTGTCTTATTTTCTTTAGTACTGTACTTCCATATCTGGGTGCTTGAAGTAATATAAGTAAATTATTCCTATTTCTGTTCGTCTGACTAATTCCGGAAAACATAATAGAAACATTTCTTACTGTAGGTACATGAAAAAGCGAAGTTTTATGTAAGGAAATGCAAACACAGTTTCCCATTTGAATTTTCCGTGCTGTAACTGTTGAACATTTAATTCAGGTTACGTAAGTGAATAATATGTTGTGTTAAAATATACGCCAAACTAACAGTTTAGTGTAGTAGATCCCCACATAAACAATGTCTTAGATATTTCATCTAAAACTGTTACCGGCCCTACATTGTACTCCGTTATCCTACATTTCATTTTACGACGCAAAGTGATGGGCCCTAAAACAGGCTAGTGTCAGGCTATGTCATGTCCTTTAGTACTTTACTTAATGTACGTTACGTTACGTACATTATATAGATTCTTTTCTTATATAGATTCTGTTCTATTTTGTGAATGTGAGAACAAATAAAAATAAAAGTTGCAAAACTAAAACCCAACTACAACAAAAAAGTTAATCAACTAAAAAGGTATGCAAGACTTCACAGACAGACAAATTAAAAATCCGGTCACACGTAATCTGTTCGATTTACACTTGTGACTCCGGATTTTTAATTTGTCTGTCTGTGTTACAATTTTTGTTCATTTATTAATCATGTCCAACAATATAATAGTTCCAGTATCACCTATCAGCAACCCTCCTACATGACCCACATCGCAATAGCGTGTTATCGAAACTGCAATCATCGAAGTAAAGAACTTTCGTGACAACGTATGTCGCAATGGTAAATTTTCGCAGTAACGTACATCGCAGTAAAGAACTTTCGCTACAGCGTACGTCGCAATGGTAAATTTTCGCAGTAACGTACATGGCGGTAATGAACTTTGCAACTAGGATTTAAACTCATTTAGTAACTAACTATTCTTCAAGAGTCATCAAAACCCTGTATGAAATCGACTCGTGCTTCACCTCTCAACGAGGCATCCTCAGGATGGTGATTGACCAGTCGCGAACCCGAACACGAGAAGTTGCCACGCTGACCGCTGGACGCAGAGTGATCCTTTAAAAGTGGGGGTGCCGGGCGATATGGTTACCATACTCATTAAGCACTACTTAGTTTCCATATACTTATTACTTAAGATTAATGAACTGTCACCACCTTTCCTACCTCATAATTAATCAACCTAATGATGTCGAAACAAAAATATCATAATATTTTAATATTCACTATATATTTAATATAAACTAAAACTGCTCTTATTCCAAATCAGCTTAAATTTTCAATGGCTAATGTATGCAATATTAATCGGATAACTAATTGATGATAAATTTGACAGCTATCGACGTCACACCGACTTTTAGATAGAGTCACTTTTCGTCTGTCTGTGTGATCGCGCTGTTCTTCTAAACAAAGCGACTGATTTTGATGTAGTTTGCGCCATCATGTAGAGAATTTTTTCCGGGTTTATGTGTTTATGACAGTAATTTATAATCATAAAGAAATATCGATGTTTTTCAAGTAGTAAAAACCATGCGAAGCAGGGGCGGCTCGCTAGTTAATGATAAATTTGACGGCCATCGACGTCAAACCAACTTTCTGGTACCTAATAGGATTAACTCTGAATGAAAAGTGGCGTCTGTGGGCGTTTAGTGACAGTTCGGTACTTGATATGATAATTATAATCTACTAGCTGATGCCCGCGGCTTCATCCGCGTGGATGTCGGTTAGTACTTTAAACCTTACTCGAGAACCATTCTATCCATTGGTGAAAAAAGCATGAAAATCGGTTCAGTAGTTTTTGAGTTTATCGCGAACAGGACGACAGACAGAGGGAAAGGACTTTGTTTTATAATATGTAAGGATAAGTACTTTGTTGATTTTGTCATAGCAGTTTTTGTTGTATATCAAAAGCCGAGTGTATGTAACTTAGCTCGGTCAAAACACGGATCCAAGGTATCATTAAAAACTACTTATACATTTTTCCTACATCTTCATTTTTTTCGCCACACTTTCCTGAAGCTCAGTGACGATAAGCGAAAGATAGAAGTAGAAGACGTTAAGGAATTTATAGCAAACTTAGTTGGAATCTTCGTTAAAGTTCCTTTAATCTACCTGTCTATGTTACTTAAAATAACTTTAGTTTTAGGACTCAAGACTAGCGAATCAAAACGCTGTTTCGCCTCAAATAATTATTCTATTTGCGATCCAGCACTGGATTGGATCGCTACTGAAATTATTATGAGCCTGAGAAGCTATCTATGAGTGGCCTTAACTGACGCTAAAATTATTTTACATAAATATAACCAAGGTACTTACTCATCAAAATTTCCATCCACCAAAACCCTTTTATCAGTAGAGTACAGCCAAAACCTAGGTCCACGTATCGTAGTATAATATTATGACGTAACACAATGTGAGAAACTAAACTATGACTTCCCTCAATTATAAACGTATACTAACTTAAACTGGCGCGCTTAACTGAACAGTTAGTCGGAATATATAGCTTAGATAAACGTGGTACAAGCACTAACAGTAAAGGCGTCGTTACACGAGACAGAATCAACATAAAGTTTAGTTAGTGAGCGAATGTTAAACGTTGAACGAAAAAATACAATTGATAACATTCTATGGTTATGGTAGGGTTTAAAAATGGTTTTGTTATGGGATTAGAAGATGTGAAATTTTGTTTGCTATGCAAACCAGGGAAGTCAGTGCGGTTAAATACAACACGTTCAGTCGATTATGTTAAACATGACTAAAAAATTGTGTACACAAATATGAGTTTATACTCCTAAACCATTATGATGGATGTCAGATATAGGGGAGGCATTTGCACAGCAGGCTTGTAATAAAAGCTATTACAACCGGACAGTAGGTGTAACTGTACTTGGTTTTCCCAAAAAATCTTCTAAGTACCCAGTCCTCCCACAAATAGTTGAAAATCTTACATTATTAATGAACCGTGTGAACAGGCCTTAACATCACTAAACAGAGGCATCCAACACGGCAGAGGTGAACTTTCCAGAATGTTCTGATAATGCCTCTAACATAGCACTAGCTGAGAATTTAAGTATCATAGCTGTTGCAAAATTGCTCACTGCTCGCTTTTGATTGTAAGGCTTAACGTTGTTACGAGTTATGTGGATTCGTGGCAAGGGGCATTTATATTTGGAATTTAATGAATTTAATAAGGTTTAAATGTGCAGTTATGCTGTTGTAATAAAGTCGAACTATATTATGTTTTAATCGTGTTTTCTTAGAAGCCGCTTTATTTTAATTATGAGAAAATGTAGTTTGAAAACTAATGAATAATAAAACAAACATTAGTGGTTTTCTGAACAGCCAATTTAGCCAGAATTCTTGCTAACCGTTTAAAAGGAAAATGTGAAGCCAGAATTTAAAACTCCCAAAGGAATAGAGAAGAGTCTAAAGTTCTCGAGAACACACAAGCGTACAGTTTGGCAAACTTTGCAGAGTTATTGCGATCTTCATTGAAGTGTTCGATTCAACACATTGTTCTGCTCTTCCGAGATACGATAAATTACTTGGTAAGAAAGACTCTTCTAAGGTTTCTAGTATAGATTTCCTTAATCCAACAAAAACTTAAAACATCTCAATCAAGCTGAAGCAATTCAATAAAAACTCTCATTTACCAACAAAAACTTTCCACTGATAATTTTCTACGAAAAAGAAAAAACATTTCCATTTTGGAAATTAATATTTAAAACCGTTAAATGCAGTGTTATTAAAAAGCTCTTTATTTGCTAGAAGGTATTATTAATAAGGTAAATATTATTTCCAACGCTGCTGCTGCTCGGTTATTTTTGCAGAAGTGATCCTTTCAGTTTTATACAGGAAGTTAATAAAGTGTTTTTTAAATAATTTTACTTCTACTGAAAATTCTACATGAAAATAAAATACAAAATTATTTTACAATAAAACAAGACGCGATCAATTACAGTTTTTTATGCACTGAAATATTTTTTTATTCATTCATAAATTTTGTTTTACATACGTTAATTTCAAGTGGTATTTTTGTGTGTGCATTTTTCAATTAAATAAATAAATTGTATCTTGAATCCTTACAAGCGCTGACTAACTGCTGCTTATAACACAAGTGAACTAAAAAAGTTTTCCTTCTACAAAATCTTGTATCAAGAATTTTTCGAGAACATAGATAGTCTCTAATCAGGGGAGCACTGGGAGTACGGATGGGACCCAATTTGGCAGAGCTTGTCTGCATCGATTAGACTTTTTCTGGTAAATTGTGACTACAATGTCTTATATCGATAGTGATTTGTAAGTGAGTTAGTAGTAGTAGTAGTAGTGTTATTGATTTATAATTTCTTTTTTTTTTCTTATATCAAACAATATAATGCCCAGTATGCGGGTACGTAGGGTTTTTCTGTGATTGAAAATACGACAATGTTACAGCTATTCATAAACGATTTTGATTAGAAGAATCAAAAACGTTTTTGTAGTATCGATAATTCTATTTCCATAATTATTATTTTAAATACGCTACGACAAGATTAAAATTCTAGTAGCTTTATTTATGTTAGCCTACACTGTTCCACCTGTGCAAAGGCCTCCCCCAAATCCTTCCAAGCATACTTTTCCAGGGCCACCTCGATCCAACCCTTGCGGTACGTGTCTAGGTCGTCTCGCCACCTCTTCCTGGGCTGGCATTATATTATTAGTATTGTAGA
Source organism: Lithophane socia (assembly GCA_947522985.1). Classification (NCBI taxonomy): domain Eukaryota; kingdom Metazoa; phylum Arthropoda; class Insecta; order Lepidoptera; family Noctuidae; genus Lithophane; species Lithophane socia. The sequence continues at coordinate 1,354,519 of OX383270.1, read as the reverse complement.
AATAGAAACATTAATGTACTAATAGCTTCATAGATATACTATCTTCGTACCAGCAATCATAACTAGTTATAATTGCCAAGAGAATTGCTTATCGTTGTGCACTAAGAGCCATTTATTTCCTAACCTACCATATTCATAATAATGACGAAAGACTATGTTTTTTGAAGACTACGGGTACTCTTAAACATACATGTTTTAATTTTTATGTTTTTACAATTTTTTTTATATTTTTTGTATCTGGGTGTTTTGCCTCCAATAAAAGAATATTTAAATATTTTATTCTATATCGCCTTGGGATCCCATAAAGATCTAAAGCTCCCATTCCAAGACAAAGCTGATCCTACTTTTTCATCTAGAATCAGCACCGAAACGATGTATGTTCGCAGAGTCGTCGTAAGGAGAGTTAGACAGCCGTGGGTACTTGTGGGTACACTGAGATGTGTTTACTCACCCGTGGCTCAACTGGCTTTCGGAAGATTGACTCAGGCTGTACCATGGGTTTCGGAAACTATTTTAATGTTGCTCTATGGACCGGCGAGTTGAAATAAGAGTTAGTGGTTGTTTCTGTTAGACTGCATGACAATTTTATTCCACAAGTCGATGTGTTGTAATAATACCTGGGTACTGTACTAAAGGAGCAGTGTGGTGACCCAGGCCTATCGGCCCACGAGTTGTAGGTCGTGAGTTCAAACCTAGGCAGGCAGTTTAATTTCATCACCACTGCTCTCAAATTGGTGAAGGAAAACATCGTGAGGAAACCGGCATGACCTAGAACCTTTTACATGGAGCGACTGCGTCTGACCTCCACAACCCAGTAACTGGGTAATACGATACTCCTTGGTAAGACTGGTTGTCAGACTTTTGGGCTTCTGACGACCCTTAACGACTGTCAAAGATCCACGAATGACAGCCGGGAGCAACGGCTTAATGTGATTTTTTTGTGTTTCCCGACGAAGGAGTCTCGGTATTTAAAGATGGTCACCCATCTACGGACCTGAGGGATCGACCCGTGCGGTTGATATTACTTAGCTACAGGCTCCTTTATTTAAAATGTCAACGATGTTAAAACAGCTGCCTATTGTAGTTTTATTCGTTTTCTTCTTGAGTGGATCGTAGGTATTTGTATGAATGCCTCATGTTAGAACTGCAATCTTGGAAATAATAATAAAGTTTGCAGTTGTAAGTTGTATCGCATCGAAAGAACTCCCAGCTAGTGAAACACATGTTTCTCTTGGATAGTTTCTTTAGAAATCACCTTTTGCCGATAAAGCTGAGTAGTTACACTGACTCAATATTTACGGTTCTGAACCCTACCTGTTATTTGAGCGAATACCGTTTTCCTTTCTATATAAACAACTTGATAATATTCCTTCCAAAAATCTCTTTCGAGAACCAACAGTAGAATCATGTTTGCGTACTCGGTACGTTTTTTGAATGGCACCCTCCTCGCTTTCTGATTTCTAAATAAGATACGGTTTCAAATCTCATGTCGGGACGTCAGACATTCCGTTATTGAATGCAGTTTTTGTCTGTCCCAAAGATGTTTGGCGACGTGAAATTTTTCGTTCGCGATGCCATAAAGGGTGGAGTGGAGACAAGATTTTTGCCAGAAAATAGATGAATGTTTGCTTCCAAGATGTTTGTTCTGATTAAGTTTTTAGTGTCGCTGTCGGTATTGGAGAAATTGGATGGTATGATTGGAGATTGTTGGAATTGCTGGTTTTGGGAGCTGAGAGAAAGGATTTTATTAAAAGTTTCCATTATTTTCCAAGCAGTTTTCTATTACCTACTTAGGTCTTATCGTTGCATTTAACTCGATCACTTTAGAAGATTACATCATTTACATCACAAGATGATTTTTTGTCCTTGATTTTATCTCATATATCTGCATCTAACTATCTACCTCAGCATCTAACAGAACCTTCTCTCAAACATCTTGTTCAGCATAATATTTTATTACTACCTCATATTCATATTTCACGAACAAATTCTATTTCATGTCCCGTCTCCTAGCAATTTTCTTTAAGATCCTAAAATTCCTGTGTAACATGACAAGCGCTAGTTTTCAATAAGCAAGGACAGTATTTCAGCATCGCATTTGAGGATACTGGAGGTAAATATATGTGCCCTCCAAATTTCGAGAGGCACGGACATTCGCCCACCTGCGTCCCGGCTAAAGAGAAGTTATGCGTTCAATTTTGTTCTGTGTGGAAAGGTGGAGGCATTGAGGTAAGAGACAGCGGAGCGAAATGTCTCATCTAGTTTGTGTTAGGAGGCTCGTGAACGATAAACATGGTAGACATATTGGGCCTGTTTTTGTTAGCAGTAGACAGTTTTGCTCGTTTTTAATGTCGCCGTAATAGTTTCAAACGTGCTCATTTCATGGACCTAATTATTTATAAAGTTTTTAAGTTATTAAATGTATTCACTACACATTAATTAAAACTGAAACGTTACCTTCAATAACTCATTGAAAATAGCACATATTTTTGAAAACTATATCATTACCTATAGACTGGACGGAATGTCCATTTATCTCACCTTCAAATAGGTACAGTCGAACAAGCTTTTGGTATACAGGCAAAATATATTAATTTTCCGCTACACTGCTAAAATTCTTTATGATTGTGTGTGTAATTTAACTTATTGAGCTTATGGCTTTGAAGAGTGACGTAAAATAATTTTTGACAACTGAAAACACTCAGAAAATTGTTTAAACTAGTTGCAAGTTATCTGCCTGTATATCAAATAGCTTGTTCGACTGTACTAACGATCTATAACCAATAATACTTATACATGCTTCGTTTATTTATATTATCTACTATAGGTAGGTACTCACCAGCTGCCTCTTATCACCAAGCCCTCGCCCCAACCGTCATGACGGCATCGGGCACCAGAACAGAGTCTCCTCAGATGCACAGAGGCTAGATCTCATACTTCACACACGAGTTATTTGTTCACGGACGGTAATGTGATTTCTCTTTCAGTTCCTTTGGTGAGCTATTTTTAGAATTCTGACCTCATATTTTCTGTAATATTCTGTGATAATACAGTATGTTTACTAAAAAAGGGCGTTCCCGTTAACCTGCAATAGTATAGCGTGTATACGGTGTATACTAAAAAAAATACAAAAAATCTTTTTTTTTTTTTTTAATTTGTGTAGTGAAATGTTCGCAAAACGATTAAATTTAAACGTAAAAGAAACACTCTGTACACGCACACTTGTATTTCAACGTAGAAAAACAAGTGTGACAAGTGGGCGTGTACAGAGAGTTTATTTTCCGTAACAATTTAATATTTCTTGTGAATATTTTACTGAACAAAAACAAAAAAAAACCTTTTTTTTCAATGGTTATTTTTTTTGGTATTTTTTTTTGCATGTATAGACGCTATACTATTGCAGGTTAACGGGAACGCCCTTTGTCTTACAGAGAAGGTACGAGCATTGATCAATATGGGTTGGACAAGAGCTCCCAGTAAATTGAAATTTCACTTAGTTTGAAAATATTTAAGTACAGTCAGGAACCTACTTTGTTTTATTATTTTTGAATAAAATATATAAAAATATTACGGACGCTTCTAGCGTTCTGCATCGTTGTCACATGAATAATTGCAACATGATTGATCTAACCAATATCTTGTAACGAGATTTTGATTTAAAAGAGTGTCCGTGGAGTTTATTTTCCTTTCTTCTCCATAGGTACCTAATACGCTTTGGAATGGGCAACTAGCTTCATCTTTCTGACTGACCAACCCATTAAAAATTCAAAAGTGCCTGTAATTGGTTTAATTGAAATACATGCTTTGTGTTTGAGTTTGGAACATTGGTATTAGAGCATTTTTAATTTTTTTGTTGCGAGCATGTGCCATTTAACCTTAGGGAGATAAAGCAATTACGACTATACATGGTATGCATCGTAATTTTTTAAGCTTTTGATTTAAATTAATTTTTAAATAAAAATCACTGAAATCGCCAAACCACTTATGTAAATCCCCGTCTACCACTTAAAAGTCGATACCATTCGAAGCTAAAGCCCTATAAAAACAGTGACCATAACAATAAAACACATGTTTCCTAAATGTTTAACAGCGACACTTTATAACCGAATAACTCACGACGTATCCGATCAACACAATAATATCACATAACACTTACCATCGGAAGAACATTCTAAAAATGTAAAGATACATCCACACTTCCAACTTGACAACAAGATCCCATTGGCTGACTGACAGAATCTAACGTCACGAGATGAAATCTGACCAATGAGGGCTCTGCATTCATGTTGCAAGGCAAGTCTGTCCGCTCCGGTTACACAGTGGGTGGCCATATCGGTAACAATGGAGGTTTGAAAGTAATTGTGTACTGGTTACTTGATTCTTTGACAGTTATTGGCACTTATTTGATCATCGGGTGAGAGTAGGAGGACAGTGTTTGATAAAGGGATTTATAATAACCAACCTGTGAGTAGGCACTTGCTTTGTCCAATAAGTTATTTATCTTCTTTAACTTTATACGCTTTTGTATTTTCAGGGTATGTTTAGGACTCGCTAGCGAAAGAAAGGTTGTTGATTACTTAAAATTAAGTTTAAAATTCATACCTAATATGTATGAAGCTAGTTAAAAATAGCTTCGTTTACCTATAACATATTAGTTAATTTTGCAACTGTTAAATAATAAGAGGTATTAAAACACGAATGTGGGTGTTTTAATACCTAATTATTTACAGTTGCATACAAGATTTTATGTACACCCATGATATGAATCTTCTATAAAAGTTTCTTTGCAATACCAATATCGAACAAAAATGGCGCGGTACGACATGAGTTCGAATTTTTCGACTTCGAATGTGTTTTGTTTTTAAATTACGGTGCTTTATTGGTGAAACGCTCGTGAATGACAATGTTCTTTTTTTGAAATGAGTTGCATTATGAAATTCAGTACAACATTATAACACCTGTTTGGATGATATTATGGTTACTATTACACTGGTTGTTTTAATGTCGGCAATAAGTTAACTGTTTCAGAAACTTTTAGAGAGGATTTATAGCATGGGTGTAGATAAAAAGTTTATAACATCTAAAAGCTAACTGATGTTGCCATTATATACCACAAAAGCCACTTAGTTTGCAATTGGTATTAACCCAATCAGACTATTAAAAGTGTCCTTTACAGCATTAATTATTTGACAGCTGCATCATTAACGTAACGAACTATATAATAACCTCCTTTTTTTAAGTCGGTTAAAAAATTTGTTCCAATTTATAATAATATCGATTTCAAGCCTATTTTTCATTCATTTTCTAAACAATTAGAACCTAAATTACGGGTAAAATTTATCAGTTCTTCTCCAATTTCTTCATCCATTAATTGCTCAATAAATTAGGTGTAAGAGTGAGTTGGGGCAATTTTTCAAACATTAATTTTAACGTGGGTATCGATCTGGCCCACTCGTTCATCACCCCCACATTATTCTTAGCTCTATCGCAACGCTGACAGAAGGTTTTGGCGTCCAATATCTTAAGATGCGACGTAAATGTGTAGACGAAGCGGACGATGCAGTTATTTGATATTTTGTAGCAATTTGTCAAATCGTTCAAATGTATGAAATGGTAAATTAGTCTGTTTTTGTCTATGATTATTATTGATCTTCTGTTCGAATTTTGTCAATGGATCCGAGAAACATCTGCATTGACGAAAGTGACGACGCTTTCACGCTAATACGGCTGAACGGATTTAGATGAAATTAGGCTCATGTGTAGACCATGACCTGGAATAGGACATAGGATACTTTTATCCCAATAATCCCACTGGATCGAGACGTACGCGGGTGAAACCGCGGGGCGCAGCTAGTCCTAAATAAATTACGTCATTGTTTAACATTTTCATCTTTCTTTATAATCAACATAATTAATTATTTTACTCTATAAAACGAAACCGTTCAGCTCCAAAAAGTATACAAGATATTTATGTAACCAATACAGTCTATTTACTCCAATATTGAGTCCATAAATAACTTCAAAAATCGCTTCCACTCCCAAATTGGTCCATCCCGCCAGACTAATGCCTGTCACAAGGGAAGAAGTATCGCTTTATATAAATTCTCGAGTTCAATTAATTTCAGTTATGTCGAGACGGTATCGACTAGGTTTAATTAACCTTTGTGGGTGATGCTTTAAGACAGATATATAATATGGTAATGTTAGACGTAGGTTGAGGTCAAGATAATTATATATTATCTGCCTAGCCTTTTCCCAACTATGTTGGGGTCGGCTTCCAGTCTAACCGGATGCAGCTGAATACCAGTATTTTACATGGAGCGACTGTCTATCTGACCTCCACAACCCAGTAACTGGGTAATACGATACCCCTTGGTTAGACAGGTTGTCAGACTTTCGTGCTTCTGACGGATCGTAACGACTGTCAAAGATCCACAAATGACAGCCGGGACCAACGGCTTAACGTGCTTTCCGAGGCACGGAGGAGTCTCGATATGTGAAAATGATCACCCATCCACGGACCAACCCCGGCAAGCGTAGCTTAACCTGATGGATCGACCCGAGCGGCTGTTATTACTTAGCCACGAGCTCCTGAGTTGAGGTCAAGATAATGTCTTCTGATATTCTAGTCGTCTTGGTTGCGATGAACATAACATGACAACCTACCATCATGCCTTTTTCTCCCGGAAGGTAAGGCAGAGGTAAATATTGTATATATAAGTACCCATATAATCAGGAACATTTTCTAAACGCGAAGACTTGTAATTGGCTGTCTGTCGACTAATGTTTCCTTTTTTTTTGTTGTTTTTAGCTGTTAGTCTTCCATGCTGTAATAAATAAATAAATAAATAAATAAACAAATTAAGACTCCGGGCTTCTACTAAGAATGTCTTAATGGAAAAACCCAATTACTCTTTCCCCAACCTTGGTATCAAACCTAGGACCTTATATGTATAACAGTTGTTGTTCCAACCACTAGAAAGAAAGAAAGAAAGAAAATACATTTATTTAGCATAGACAGGGCACACAATACAACGTAACTACAAGTAAAAAGAAACAATTAAAAAGTGTTGGTACTTCAAAGAAATTAAGAGGGAAGTGTACCTCGCGGCTGCGCCAAATAGGGCCAGTTCAGCTTCACTAGACCAAGGAGACAGTCTAGTGCAATATCAATAACGATTTCTGTTATAATATTCATTAGTGTGTAAAATTATCGGAAAAATACAATACAAAATATTGAAAATTATTTCTGCTTTTAATATTTCCATCTTTTGCTCCATATGTTCATCTCAAAAAATCTTGCTTCATTTGCCTTTGAGGTGCACCTACATAATACCTATGCATGAGTCTGTGTTCAAATTCCAAGAACATGTGTAACATTTATCAATAAACTTTATGGTGTTTTTCTTGTCCTTGTATAAGTTCGTCGAATGTCTGGTTTTTATTGATTGAACTTGTCAACATTTATTTTACAACGTTATTATACGTATGATATTTATAAATATAGTATGATATATTCTAAATATTATTATTAGTTTTCTCTATAATTGTCATCCATCGCCCATCCTTTAAAAGACGTGTGTGCTTTACCATAATTTTGTTTTATTTTATTTTACCATTTATTATGTACATGCATGAATTTATATATATTAATATATATATATATATATATATATATTATATATATTAATATATTATTATAAATTCTGTTTAACGCCAGGATCAAGTTAATGTGTATGCAATACATGTGTATTTCCCAATGTGGCTTGCTCAAAATCATAGTTATATTTTGTTTATATTGGACACCATAATGGTGCTGCATTATGGTTTCCAATTTGAGAAACCAGTAAACTCTTGTATTAGTTTTCATAAGGTTTCTCCTGCATGGAATTCTTTTGCCCTGCAGTGTATTTATATTTTAGCTGATTTTACTCAAAGTCAAAAGCCAAATAAAGTGACAGTGTAGTTTTTGTAGTGTTCTACTGATGGAGTTTAATAATTCAGTGGCGACAAAGACCAATGTGACGTGAACTACGGACTGAAACAAGCTGGCCCAACGGAATAAAGAAATAACCTAAAAATAGCAATGGATGACTTGTAAGTATACACAATAGTAAATGCTAGAAAGAACAGTGTAACTTATATTTAAATATTAATTGATTTTATGATTAAACTTCATTCTTGAGCAGACTAATGGAAGGTGTTTAATGGAAGAAACAATTAAATGACAAAAGGAATTCATTATTTCAATTCATTTCCTACGATTCAATGCAGTATCAACTGTGCTTATATCAATTGAAATGGACATCTTTATTAATAAGATATTATTATTGAACTAAGTATATTTTTATATGCACACACACAGCACTGCACAGCAGCACTCTTCCAAGATCTTACAATTTATTCATCAATATCATAAGCGGCCTCTGTCAACCGCTAGACAGTCGTGAACCTGACACTGACCTAACAATAGCTAAAAACGTAAGAAAATTTGAATTTCGCGGGCTACCTTAGCGTATTCCCCTTAAACAGGCCTCTCCTTCAGCAACTCTCATCAGCTGCGGCTGGTAGCAGCTGATGAGAGACCCGTCGAAGATCGTCACTACACCTAGCCTTTATTTTATAGATAGCAAAAATAACAAGCTAAGTGGTGCACTTTATTCCGAGTAAACTTTTCAACTAACTCAAACACTATCAGATTGCAAACACTGGATAGTAATTTAATATACCACGATAATTACCTGAAACTCAACAAGTTCCCATAAAACATTTTAATTACGCTTTCTACTTTAACTTTAGTTTCGTGTAAATCGTTTATAACTATCAACAGGATAGATTTCCTGTTGATAGTTGATAGTCTATGCTTTGGTGTACAGGCTATCTATCTAATTAGCGATTAGCCCTTAGTTCCTGTACAGAGTTAACGAGCGGTAATCTCTTATTAAATTGAAACTATATTAGATATTGTGTATCAGCTGCTTTTATACGATTTTATTTTGTTTATTGGGAGCCCTGTCGATAGAATACTTCAATAAGTCATGCTTTCGTAATAAAAACAAAACAAGGAGATATTAGAAAATAACAGCCGCACAGGTCGATCGCATCGAAGGTACGCTTGTCGCGGACGATTCGTGGATGGGTGACCATCCGTTACATATTGAGACCCCTCCGTGTCTCAGGATGCACGTTAAGATACGCAAATATTTATAATTACATTTCTTACGGGTAGTCAGAAGCCCAAAAAAGTTTTAACCAGTCTTACCAAGGGGTATCGTGTTACCCAAGGTTGTGGAAGTCAGATAGTCAGTCGCTCCAACTAAGATTCAGCTGCATCCGGTTAGACTGGAAGCTGATCCCAACATAGTTCGGAAAAGACAGGCAGTATGAAGGAGATATAAAAAAAAGTGAATACAATTTTTTTTTTGTGTTTACTGTATAGTTGCACAAAATTAAGATATTGATTGGGTCTCAGTAATTAAGGCTTGATACGGTACAATAAGCCTACTCCTGAAAAGTTGCGAGAACTTCCTACTAAAGATTAAGATTAGAGTTAGAGTTATGTCAAGATCAGAGCTTCTGACGTTATTACGAAGTAGGGCTATTACCTCAAGGATGGATCTACTCCAACAAGTTGAAGTGCTACTTAGTCTGGGTCTAGTGAATTGTTCGATTAGAATTGTAAAAAAAAAGAATAATACGTACGAAAAGATTTGGAAATCATGTCTTTGATAGATACACGTGGATTGAGTTAAAGATTATCATTATCATCCTTTTCCCAACTTTGATGGGGTTGGCTTCCAGTCCAAGTGGCCGCAGCTGAATACCAGTATTTTACATGAAGCGACTGCCTATCTTACCTCCACAACCCAGTTACTGGGTAATACTATATGCTTTGGTAAGACTACAAAGAGAAGGCCTATGTCTCAGCAGTGGAAACATTATAGGCTGATTATGCTATACGATGCAAAAACAACTAATGAAATGGTAGAAATCAGTGTGTTGTAAAAGCGCAAAAGCATCACCTTACAACACCTCTCATTGTTGTAGCCATAAAATCAGTCTGTCAAAAAAGTCTCAAGTTATAAATAAATGATCTTCATTACTGAATGGACTCGCGTATCAATCAAATGAATGACACACCCGACCTTGACTCGAAATGTACCAATATAATGTTGTTTTTGCATACAGTGACTAACCTTAATCACAATAATTATTAGGCTGTTATGAAATCTTCTGTGGTTGATATTGGTTCAAGATATGAACATTAGCGTTAAGTATCAGAAGAAACTGTTTAAAAATCAACGATATAAGAAAATAGTTGGCAGTTCGTGAAAATCAGGTGAATGCTATGAACAGTCTCAGCCCAACAACTAACGGTCGTAATCTTGTCTAAGGCAAGGACTAAGTTTAATAGTACAGAAGATGAATATATAGAAAATTGCAAAATCTATAACCTATCTATAAACAAGTAAGCTTTGAAACGAGAAATTCTACTATAATTATACGATATTTTATGAAAACTAATGTAAAACTCTTAACGCTCATTTCTTTAACTCAAACCACACTTCAAAGAATGTCGTAAGTCCATCTCAATGACACTGTACCACAGTACCCTATGTGGGTGCTGATCGATGCCCGTACATGCTGTCAGAACACAAGAGTGTAGAAACAATTAGTTTTTTTACAATGGCGGACAATAGCTTCGTTGTTTAGTTGCTATTTGTCTTGTGTTGGCTGGTTTCAAGGTCGATTTTGATGAAAGGTTTTGTCGTGATGTTAAGTGTTTGTGGTTGTGGGCAAGTTTTAATTATGTGGAGTATTTCAACTTGGTGTTCAGTTTTTGATTTTCAACTGCATTTAGTGCACTCGGTGGTTTCAGATAGCTAACCTAAACGTCTTCAAGTAACTACCAAGTGATTGGGTGACTTCTATAGTACACCACTGCCAACTATATGATCGGTTACTATCTTTATGAATCCAGCCAATATTGTTAGGCATGATCTCTTCCTAACAGGCAACACCGATTTTATCCTAAGTTTGGGGCATCCGATTCTCAAAACTCGCTTTGACAAAAAGATCTTTGCTGGGACTTTTTCAACGACATGTGCGTTTTTCTAGTATGCCAGGGAAAGGAATGTGTCCGAATCGTATTATTAGTTTTGTAATGTCCGAAACATGACCAATTCTTCACCTTTAATCTATCTAATGAGTGAATTAACACAGTACTACTATGTTAAATGGCTCTGGACTGTGTAGGTGACGAGTGGGAAGAATTTTTTTAGTTGAAACCATTAATTGTAAAACCAGTATTGTTCGTGTTTTTTGTTTCATAATGATTGACCTAAAGGTCAGAGCTGGACTTGTTACAAATAAATTGAATTTTAACGATTGATTTTATAGGAGTTTTAACAAGAATTCCATGTAGGTCAGCCGTGTTCGCAGGGACTTGGGGACCACCATGGTTTTCTTAGAAGTGGTATAAAATTTGATTAATGTAAACGGAAGGCAAGTTCCTGTGTAAGGTAGGTATATCCAACTTAATAAAAAAATCTCAGTACCTAGTAAGGAAACTACCTATACAGGTGGATAAATATAGTGGACATTAATAGTTTTATTGAAACTGCAAGAGAATACTAAACCTGACAAATTAAATAAAATTAAAATTAGGGTTTCTACAGCTTTTTGCTTTGTTTTGGATTTTAAATCGATATAAATCCAATATGATAGTAATTTTAAGACTGCATCCATCATACGATTTTCAATGATCATTGTATTACCTACGCAAACTGTGAAGTCATTAGCTCATTGTGTATCATCACTGTGTTTACAGTGACAGGTAATTAGTTCACTGCCTACGGACAGAGGCTATTGAAAAGAGTACATGATTAACGACTGTACATATCATTAATGTTTTAATTTCTGCACTAATCATTGTTGCACGGTTTACGTTTTTTTTAGAATTACTTGCACAGAAACTAGGAGTAATTAATCAAATGTTTTTATTATTCAGTTACTTATATAATATTTCATTTCGTGACCGTTGGAGTGTTGGCAGCAAAAACATGATTCACATGAAGGCCACGTTTAGACCAAACGCATCGTCAGCCGCAGATTGTGAGCAAGCTCACTAAAAGCGTGTTAGCTCGTAATAGCGTATTGTTGGTTTGTTCAGTGTGAGCGAAAACTTGAAAATGTATGGAAAGGCAGTATTTAAACTGCGCAACCCTTGCTCACAGTCAGCGGTTGTAAATTAAATACATTTCTTTGAACGCGGCCTAAAACAGATAAAGCTTCCGTACATTTTACACACCCATATTTCACCAATATTATTTCCCTTTATTTATCATTTTGGGTCTGACCCTTAGAAAAAGAACTGCCATAAGACTAATCCCCTACTTATCTACGTGCGTGTTAGAGCCAGTTTTCCAAAAGCAGTTTGGTTATTCCACACGAGAAAAGACGGTAGTTTAACACAACTTACCTCAGAACACCGGTCTCCACGGTATGCGGTACAGTCTCGCCAGGTGGACCGAAAAGCCTCAATAAGAGCGGTGTGAGCCGCGAACACGCCCGGCTTAAGGGTGTGTTATACTGTTTGCAAAGTCCGAGATACCTACACCAAGTTGTATTTTATGTTCCGGTGTTAAAGGTTGTGTAGTGTGTGTTATATGGTCTAATTAAAGTGGAAGCACGTAGTTGTTTTTGTTTTAATATTGTGAAAAATGTGTTTCACTTTTTAAACTTTTACGGTTATCATCCATCGGAATAAGCAATGAATAAATACGAGCTTTATTCTGTTCAATTAGTAATGTTCTCGTGAACACCTTAGATTAAGTAAATAATAGCCTGTACTAGAAGAGGGTTGAGGTCAATGGCCGGAGTTTTCTGTTACATTCATTCACATACATATTATATATATATTTATATAGATAAGATAATGCTTTATGTGTGTATGTATTTATTGTATATGTAAACGGTACACCACTGACTACCTGCAGTATTGTCTCTCCTTCTTACTTTAATCCATCCAAAGGTTGTCTGTAAAAGATCGCTTTTAGCGATAAGACCGCCCATTGTGTCACCCTATGTAAAATTTCTAATTTATGTCTGTAATTTTTATGGTGTACATAATAAAGAGTATTCTATCTATCTATCTACATAGTTGGAAATGATAATTATTTGGGCTATGATTATTATAATGCCCGTAGTTACCAGTTTAAGGAATTGAGAATGACAGCTGAGATAATTATTTCGCTTTTTGCTCAATTGATGATTATAGTATCATTAACATTCATTGCATCGATGTTGAAGTACGACCCATCACACTCCAACACAATATCTTTGTTAGAACTCTCTGCATTCAAACAATATCATGTATGTAAATAGCAATAAAACGATGCCTGGAATTTCATATTTTCATAAAACAATAAACAGTTCGCACATAAAATAAAATAAGTAGAGAAATATCAAACTGATATTGAAATAGGGCAAACAATTCTAAAATATTTGTACAAAACACCATTGCTAACTCAATGTTCTGCGTGTTTTGACTCAAATGTCAGCAATATATACAGGGCGTCCCACGGATATGCCACATGCAGAGAAAGCACCTTGGAAATTATAGATGGAACATTTTACTGAAAGAAGACATTAATTGAATTTAAAAAACAATTTAAACTGCATTCATAGATATTTAAATAATTACATGGTTGAACCGAGAATCGAACTTGTTACATGAGAAAAATAATCATTCTGTAGCTGTATCATACCGATCGAAAGGCTTCATCATAAGGATTATTTTCTGCTAAATAACATAGTGTCACAAATAAAAGGAAGACCATGAATTTTAACATTTTTAATACGAAATTAATCAATTTATCAAATGCTCGAAATGAGTCCCTTCCTGTAATGAATACAAAGTATTTTCATTTTTCTGAACAAAATTTCACATCAAATGTTAAAATTCATGGTCTTCTTTTTGTTTGTGACACTATGTTGTTTAGCAAAAAATAATCCTTATGATGAAGCCTTTCGATCGGTATGATAAAGCTACAGGTGATTATTTTTCTCATGTAACGGGTTCGATTCCCGGTTCAACCATGTAATTATTTAAATATCTATGAATGCAGTTAAAATTTTGTTTTTGAAATTCAAATAATGTCTTCTTTCAGTAAAATGTTCCATCTACAATATTCAAGTTGCTTTCCCTCCATGTGGCATATCCGTGGGACGCCCTGTATAGTTCGCAGTTCCCCGCGACTTCATCTGTAATCGAGGATAAAAAGTAGCCTATGTCCATCTCCAGGTCACGATCTACCCAAATGCCAAACATTCAAATACGTTCAGCCATTTTAGCGTGAAAGCGTAACAAACAAACCTTCTTTGAGTTTTATAATTTAAAAAAACTAGCTGCCGCCCGCGGCTTTGCCCGCGTGGTATGTCGATAAAAAGTAGCCAATGTCCTTCCCCAGGATGCCATCTATCTCCTTGCCAAATTTTGTTGAAATCCGTTCAGTGGTTTAGGCGTGAAAATGTAACATACAGACAGAAAGACAGACAGAGTTAATTTCGAATTTATAATATTAGTATGGAAGTGGATAAATAAAATATTCACAAAGAATATTAAATTAGATACCTGAAAGAAACACTTTGTACACGCGCACTTGTCTTTCATGGAATGACAAGTGCGAAAAGTGTGTGTATATAGTTAGAATTTAATTTAAATATCAGTTAGTTTGAAAATTTAATAATCTAGCTAAAAAGAAGATGGTGCTGGTTATTAGGAAATAAAATAAATAGTGGCAAGGCAATGTTCGTGCCAAATTCTAAACTAATTTTGTGTATACTAAATCAGGATATAATAGAGAACAGGATTCTAATCTAATACCAAAATGTTAAAACAAATATCTTTATAATCTCCAAAACAATTAAACGTTTATTTATAAACATTGCTTAAAGCTAACGAACGTTTAAACGTCAAAAAACGTACGGTCAAGCAGACGTTAATAATTGCTTAACTTTAAGCAACGTTTATAAATGAAATCCCTATATTAATAATAATGAATTAAATATGATGCGACTAAAACCTGCCCCCATGCATTTCGGCCCTCCCTTAAGCAATTTACGAAGGAATCTCAGCACGAGTGACGTAATATAATAAGAGTAGCTTTGTGCCGAGGATCGCGATGCAAAGCCTTTTATTATAACTGCACGGCCGAGTTCAGCCGGTTATTGTTGGAAGTCCCCGGTGAACGTTGGACGGCGACTTCAGTGTCTTAAAATATTTTGGTCGGTTGAAAATGTTGTATAACATTGTGTGGATAGTGGATTTTACGATCTAGTACCCATTCACTTTGGATTCAAAATTCAGTCGGGTGTGATTTTAAAACTATTTTAACTCCAATTGCGATTCTTAATTTCAAGCAACTTGTTTTTTTGTCTAAATTAAATGATCACAAACCATCCTCCTCCACGTTATCATTATTTCATTTGAGATTAGCACAATAATTATTTTATATGTTCAAATCAAATCAAATCAGTTTATTGCAAACATGTTGTACAGAGGTTGGAATAAGATAATAAGTAAGTAATAAGTATAAGTTAATTGCAGCAGTTAAATCCATCTGGTATCATAATTGATTAGTAACAAAACAAGCTCCGAAGATACTATGCATATAATAATTTACTCACTTACTATTTTAGGTTCCTAAATAATAAGCAGTTAGGTGGTGTGAAATTATAGTTTATCTAGTGGTGTTAACGACCGGTTATTATCAGTTGGAAACATTAACATCCTTTTATAATTAAATATCAATTCAAGATAAAAATAAATATTGTTTGTACTTGCTATTCTAGTTTGGTAATTGATTTTGTAACAAGTTAAGTGAATGATGATTTAGTTCTCACGATTTTATGCTGATGTTGAAATTCAAGTTTATCTAGATGATTTGGACAAATCCCGCTTCTCAATATGCTGAATGATAAACGTTTTTATGTCACCACTTTTTATGCAGTTTTGGAGAAATATGAAGCATCAAAGCTAATGAGTCTTCTGATTAGGAAAACCCGAGAAATATTCAACATTTTATAGATCAAAAATTAAGTGGTGCGCCAAATTAGTAACACAATAAATTAGTCAATCGAATTATAAAGTTATGATTAACGACATTATGAATAAAAAAGAACCATTAATTATACGCGAAACAGCTTGTACTCATAACTCATCATTATAATAATTATAAGGATTGAGTCATTAACGGAGTCAGTACCTTTGTACTCATATTTTAATTATGTCGTATCTTTTTGTATTTTACTGTGTGTACATAAATAATAAAATAAATAAATAAATAAATAAATAACGACAGGAAATGCCTCACTGATTCACGAACAAGATCATTAGACCATTACGGAATATTACACATGGACGATTTTAATTCAAACGATGAAAATCGTATAATCGCAAGAAATGATTGTTTTTAATAGTTAATTTGATGAAGGTAGAATGGTGAATGGAAATTATAAAACAATGTGAACAAGCTTAGAAGTGTTTAAACGTTTACTTAAGTGATGAAGGGATGATGCGTTCAAGGGGATTGAGTAAACGGAGCAGGCTAATTCAACTAATTTAAATTAATTGAATGTCAATTTAACTCGGTGAATATAGTGTTAAGTGGGTAATTTGGAGTACCAACACAATGGTATAATTATATTTAGTTAATTGAGATTAATGTCATCTACTGATTCTTTTTTATTCAGTTTGGTCGGACATAGGAACTATTGTTCATCAAACAAATTGTAATAGCATTCATAAGCTGTTATAATATTTTTTTTCCACCGACAATAAATAATACTGTTTTTCATGAATAATGTCGTATTCAATTTGGCAGCACCAGCGTAAAGGTAGAAGATACGTTCTACGATACTGAAACAGAAATTGATTAGAAAATGATTAATAAATTTAATATCGTAGAGTTTCGTAGAAAAGCTTACTGTTGACTATTAAAACCCAAATTAATTAGTTAGCAAAACCTAATAACAGCTAAATATATTAGTTTACTCAGACTACAATGTTTACTATAATAATATTTGCTCCTAAAAGCAATTTCGCAGTACCAATCTAATAAAGATTAATCATTTAATTATTACTATAAATAACAATATTTATTTACTCCAAACTTGAACATGGAAATAGAAAATATTTTAAGATGTTAAGCTTTATGAACGTTATAATCTTGGATTTCATTTGAAATTGTTAATAGTAAGATTTTTATTAGAAATTTTATTCCATTATATTCTTGCTAATCTAAGAATTAAGAAAGCTTGACATTCAACGAAGGTTATACAATCTAAAAGATCAATCTATATAAGATACTTCACTATAGGCAGATAGTCAGTAAAGTTACTCAGTTCAATAGTCACGGACAGGCACCGTAGAGCTAATCAAACATGCTAACAGATCAGGGTGTAACTACAGTGCGTTATTTGCCATGCAAACGCAACGTCAAATTCAATATGGCGACGCTCATTCTACTGAAACTATGTGCAGTTTTTTACCGTGAGAAGTTCTACCGCTGCAGAACAAATCATTATTATTCTCACAAAGAAACGCTTACTTGTTGCAATATCAGAGACTAGTCATGAGTCCAACTTTCTTCACGACATTTTCTGTCACCACATAGTCTTTAGGTAAAAGATGAACTGTGTTTAGGTAAAAGATGAACTTAAAAAGTAGGTACCTACCACTAAATGAAATTACAAAAGTCGCGCTGTTTGTCACATTTGAACTTGCAACTTCTTGACAGCATCCCTTAAAATTCGGGCCACATAATTATGATATTTTTGATACATAGACGACATTCAATTTACAATCCAAATGGACTGGCAATAGACATTTTTAACATAAAGATAAAACCCCTAAAAACGGTAAGTCGTAGAATACTTATAATGATGACCAGTTCAAGCGGAAACTCAGTCCAACGAACTTCGTGATGTCATAGACAGTTTAGCAGTACGATATGACCACCCAACATTCTTACGATTCGCATCAAGATACCATCAGTATTTATCAAGTTCCGGTTCATTCTAATACACGTCATTTTAGAACCTTGGACTGTATGTAGAAAATACAAAAGGCAAAAAACAGTGACATGCCGTATGACTGTGCAAAAAGTTTGTAGCAATTGTATGAAAATGTTTTTTGTAATTGACAGTCTGTTATTGCCTTAGGGTATTGTACAAACGATAGCTGTGCTAAGATTTTGATCTTGGATATTAATGATTTGTATCGTTGCCTTTCTTTTTATGTATAATATGCTTAGGTATCTATCTCCTTCTGCGAAGCACTAATGCTCGCGAAGGAGGAGGCGGAACGCGTGAGGGAGAGGCAAAGTTTGCGCCATCACGCCCCTAACCACTGCCGTTGGAGACGCCCTGGGCGTCGGGAATCCCAGGCGGATTCCCGGCCACCATAGGCGCGGGCTTGCGGACGGCGAGCAATGGGTAGCTCGCCGTCCGATTAGGATCAGGCCCGGGTCGATGGCGCGTCGTATTCCACGCGCGCCTCAAAGAGATGTCAGCACAATTGGCGGGGTCCGCTAGGACCGATGCCTGCCAGGGTTGCGGGTTAGTCCGAAAGGGATACCGGGACCTTGGCAACAGGCAACTGAAGGAACACGGGTGGGTTTTAGTCAATAAAAGTCTGACATGCCCTTCCGCTCCGCCCAGAGCGGGATCATTGGATGATTTCCCAACCACAAAAAAAAAAAAAAACTATCTGTGGGAAATTTATAACGGGTATAGAATCCGTCTCCATCAGTCATTTACAATATCCTTATGGATCTTGATGTCGCAATCTTCACTAGAAATGAAACGGGATGACTTATTATTTATGAACTAACAAGCCATGTACATAATTATTTTAAATACTATGATTAAATAAACCATTTGCATAGAATAAAAAAAACAAGCCATGAATGACAAAGTTTACCTATGTTCTACAAATAACAATATTTGAATTTGAACTTTCATCGCAATATTTAACCCTTATGGTTTTATACTTACTTTCGTAATATAAAAAAAAAACTCTTGTGCACATGCCTCTTGATTGCGCGCGTTGTCTGTCATTGAATGATTGAATTAAAAAATATATATTAAGTATTCTGCGTTCGCAATTTATTTGCTAAACATGTAAACAAACAGGAATTTTACCAAACACAACTGTAATGCCTACACATAAGGTTCAGTTTGCGCTACAACTTCATATTTTTTATGATCTTTCAAGAGTACTAGTCAGCCTAAAATCAACTTTTTTACACTTACATAAAGTTGATGTTTGTTTAAGTGGAAATAACATGAAAATTGGAAACAAGTTTTTAAATAGACCTTAGATTCGTTGACTAGACGTTGACTTTAACCTATTAAATTGGTAGTAGATAATACAAAAGATTATCCAACTCATAGCACAATTATTAAGGTCAGCTTTCTAAACAATGATTGACACTTAGCTAATTGCTTACCTTGATAGAAGCGTGTCGTGATCGTTTGACGTTTATGTCCCATGCTTCTTTGTTTAATGTCTAAGTTATTTTTAGATTTCCTAGAGAACGAGAAGTTATATAACTTAATAATTTGCCATAATTTTGACCTTTGCAGACATATGCGAGAATAGAATGTCTTTAAAAACAAATTCGAATTTGACTCCCACCGTCAAATGAACAAACTTTTAAGATCAGAACAAAAACTGAACAATAAAAACTTCGAAACGACTAATTTTCTTTATCGTCGAGTACTTTGTCTTTTATTGCGAATACTAAATTCTATTACAATCAGTAGACACTGGAGAGTTTTCGTAAAATGCTATTAACAACTTTTTGGAACGATAAAATTAAAATGTCTGAAAAGTTGTTCGGGTCACGGTTTATCAAAACTTGACGAACTGCGTCAAACTCGATTTCAGTTTTTACGTTGACTTCAAAATCATCTGCGGTATTTCTAACGTAATTAACATTGAAATAAAACTTAACTATAAAGTTTGTAGTACGTCTCGAAACTTAGCTTTTCACATTTAGATTTTTAATGTATTCATGAATAAATAATTATTAAAACTAATAATTCAATTTTAGGTTTTCAAAGAAAATAAGTTCGTATTCGAATTATTCTATTTTTCATTTCAATATTTCACAATGGTTTTCATGAATAAAAAAATTATTACTTACTATCAATAACAATATAATCTATCTGCGGAGGAAAACAATACGATTTGCATACATTATAACCAAGCCACCATCTGGCCGGGTTTTCTGCTAACATAACTCATTTAATTTTAAATAAACCAAAATATACAAAGGAACAAACTTCTACCCTCAAAAACGTGTAACGTTCCCGGTCGGTAAATACCCCAGTGATTTACTTGAACAATTTGCATACATATCACATTGCTACCGTTTCAAATGCTGAAGTATATACTTGGACCTTATAATATATTAGGCCGAGTGCCCCTCGGTTAAGAATCCTGTATATATTTTCCTTTGTAGATATCGAAATATCTGTCTTTACCATTTCCAGTTTTCTTTTTGGTTGTGTCCTCTTCCAGCTTATTCAATTATATTGGTTGATCAAACAAAGGATAGCATACAATACCTAATACTTTGTTCTGCGGTGAATTATTTAAAGTACCTAAACTTAATTTCGTGAACTTACTAACTTTCTTGAAATACCGTTAATTGTCAAATACAGAATTTAATCTGACCAGTGCTGTCCTGTCGAGATGATTTTCTTACCGCAGTTGTTCAGGGTAAGACAGAAGTGCGTATGTTTGATATAGTTACATGAGTAAAAAAAATACTCAAAAATGGTTCCTGTCTTGATGCCCCTAAGTGCACAGTAGCATGTGAAGTTACAATAATATCCAAAAATACAATGTCACATACAAATAAACCCAAATAACTATTACATTATTCGCTCAATACCCAAAAACTTGTGGGCACAAAAGTATCATCTAAATAAACCGTTAATACATAAATCTCCAATAATAAAAGGTCGTCAATAAACAAGAAAAATGTACACGTAGGCGACGAGTAGGTAAGTAGACATAAGACTGCCCACACAAGATTATCTTTTGTATGTTATAAGTGTTTATATGCTGTCATTCTACTAATATTTCCGTGACCGACAAAGAATCTATCTTGTTCAGCTAATCGGATTAGAACTACTTGCTGAAATTGCCCAATAAGAGAAATTGGGCTCGTGGCTAAATAATAACAGCCGCACGGGTTTATTCAAGGTTAAGCTACGCTTGCCATGGTCGGTTCGTGGATGGGTGGCCATCCATAACATGTCCCGGAAAGAACGTTAAGCCGTTTGGTCCCGACAGCCATTCTTAGATCTTTGACAGTCGTTTCGGATAGAAGCCCAAAAGTCTGATAGCCAGTCTTACCAAGGGTAGGGTATCGTGTTACCCATTATCTGGATTGTTGAGGTCAGATTGGCAGTCGGTCCATGTAAAATACTGGTGCTGAATCCGGTTAGACGTGAAGCCGATCCCAAAATAGTTGGGAAAAGACTGGGCAGATTGATTGATACATTGGACATTACTGCCTTCTCTTATACCGACAAGAGTCAAGCATAACCAATGGGCATTACACAAATGCGTCTATGTGTACTTATTGAACTCATAACTGTCATTCTTTGACAGTTGTATCAAAAGGCTAAATACACGGCAAATTAATGTAGTGTGTCAATTTGATAAGCAACTGATTTCCCCGACTGTGTTTCTATAACCTGGGTCTAACATTTGGCCAGTGCTAATGTTTTTTTTTGCAATAAGTATTGAATATAATTACATCCATTCAAAGTCCAAAAATAAAAATTCATAATTTTCAATACAAATCGTGCTTCGCTTACAAAATACGAAAAACATCATCAAAAACTTTTTGAAATTCTATTTCGAAAATGTATAACGGGCAAACGGATATTGCTAGTCGGACCACCATTTGGCCATCCGAGGGTACATAATAATTATTTAAAAATTCTCCGCAGGCTGTTTGATAACTCAATTTCATTGGGACTAGAGGCCTGAAGAGGTTTATTTGTAATTTTGTAATGTAAAATGGTCTAGCAGACATTTATATTAAAATAGAAATATAATACCTATATGTTTTTAACCTTTTTTACCAGTTCTTCTAAATACACTAATTAAGAGGTCCTTTGTGCAGTGTCAAAAATCAGTTCAGAGAAAATATCAGTCTTTCTCGATTTAATTTTTTAAATTTTTTTGTGGCTTGACTTCGATCTCGCCTAATGGAATGTGTGCTGGGAGATTGTGTCTTTAATTTACTGAACAGTAATGCTGTTTTGAATTTTGAGAAAACCTGCTTTAACAGATAAAGTAACAGTGGTACTATAATTAATCATATAGACTAGAATAGTCTGTACACCATAAACTCAGACCAACAAAACCATAAATGTTACAAATTTATAATATGGTTTACAAGGGGTGACACAATGGGCGGTTTTCAGATAGAACCCGCTCATAAATACTTGAACTCATATAGACTTGGTTGTAAGAGCCTGTCGTGGTTGAGGTAGAACAAAAGCTTCATTTCCGTTCTTCAACTCCAATTCTAATCAATTAAAAACATTTCACCTGACACCTTACAAACAAGTCACCAGCCCAAAAACACGTCGCGTGAAATATTCCTTATAATAAACACCAAATTATAAAATAAAGGAGCGATAAGGCGCGTTCGTGCTATAAATAATCTGTGGGTCAAAAGTACTAGGAGAACAAAAACGTAAGTTGGTGGGTAATTTTCCTCACTGTTCATTTCCTCTGTGTGGTTGACGAGTGGGGTCACACACCGCCATTTTGTGATTTATTTTGAGTGTTATAGTAATTATTGGGTTGGCAAATTGGTTAGGATAAGGTGTTTCGTGTTGGTATATCGAATATATCAGGGATTATTTAAAGGTAGGTAGAATTACGTAATAGAACTCTTCGTTATTTCTCGGCTTTAGTTGTTGAGTATGAATGTTAAAATACATAAATGCAAGTTTACGATGTTCAAAGTGACGATTAAAAATTCAAGGAAGCACCCAGTACTACATGTGCTTAAGAAAAAGTTCCTGGAATGTTATGGACATAATTATAATGTTCCTTAATCAATAGTAGAACAATAAAACAAACATAGATCTAAGTGAAACAAAAAGTGTCAAAAAACATCTTCATGAAAGAAAACCATCCGTGAATAGAAATAAGCTTTAATAAAAATAAGTTTTAATATAAAGTAAACGGGAATGTAAATATGGGTAACGATCGAGCCTCAAACGTGACCTGGTTGCAAGAAACCACAGATTTTGGTTAAATTTACCAATATCCGACTTTTATTACATTTAAATTATTCTATCTTATCGAAGTACGAGTTTTTTATCAAGCGATGTTTTTATGCTTCGCGTTATTTTTACGATGAAAGAAAAACAATTGGTTCGAAGATAGGATGCGATGCGAGGTTACGTTTGCGATATCGGATGGGAGCGTTGACGTGACTGCAAACTGAGTGCACTCATGTTTTTTAAACACGCTGTGTATAGAATTTACGATTAGATTGGTGCAGATACTTTCACTGTTATTATGGAATTGGATTGCATTCAATTTGTGAAGACAATCCTGTAAAATAATAATTTATTTTAGATAGAGTACAACTACCAGTCGTATTGATAAATATTTGGTACCATCACTAAGTGATTTGGAAGAAAATAAAACATCCAACGATTTACCCGTTAAAAATAAAGATAAACTCTTTTTCTTCTAACATTTGCTCTTAAAAATTCTAGAGGAAAACGCAGTCGGTAGTATTGCCAGCACAGAATTAAAGAAATAAACTTGGCTTTTTTAATGCCTAACTTTATTAAATAAAATAAAAGCCATATTTCTAGCGAGTAGTGTGTTTCGACGCTGTGCCGCGAATACACAAAGTAGGTCAACGCGACCGACTGCCGCTTACACGAAAAGTTTTCAGTCTATTGACGACATGGAGAATCAAGACTTGAGTGTTTTGATTTGCATAATAATGTGGGAATTAAGATGGAAGTAGGTATAAAACATTAGCGGAAATAGTATGTTCAGATTCATGATAGACTCACTTCCTCAACTGAACGCCTAACAAAATAAATAAAGTATTATAATATCATGAAGGCAGATTGCATTGTTTTTAATTGAGCCTTTTGGAGCAGCAGCAGATAAAAAAAAATGACTGCCCGGTAACCTTCCAAGTCAATTTTGGCCTTCGCTTTTATTAGGACTGAGGAGACAGAATTTCAAAGTCGTTAGACAAGAAATTCAAGGCATGATTATTATATTTTTTTCAAGGGAGATACCTCTGGAGATTCTGAAAACACACAAGCATTAAAGAAAAAAGACAAAGAAAAAGACAATATTGAATTTGCTCGCACGATTACTTTTTACCTTCATCTCAAGAATATTCAAACTAGCCTTATCTTTTGAAACAATGTTCTGATAGTTTGAAACTTTCCTATCGATGTTAATGAAGCTATAAAATCACTGGATAGAGATTTAATCACAAATCTTTGGCCACCGGATAGTAGATACAATGTAGGGACGCGTGTGAGGTTCTAGTGTTAGGATTCTGTTAAAATTGGAACCTTTAAGTGATTTTATGAGCATTTTACGACTATTGGAACTATTTTATGTGTCTGACCTTCAAATGGTGTAAGTTTATAGTTTGATTTGATATTTTTGGGACCACACGATTCGGTGATGTGTGGTTCAGGAAATAAAAAAGTTAGTGTAGGTATATATCTTGTTTTCAACTGCCTGCGATTTATTTCAAAATATATTTTTTAACCCCCGACGGAAAAAGAGGGGTGTTATAAGTTTAACGTGTGTATCTGTGTGTCTGTCTGCGCCATCGTAGCTGCCAAACGGCTGAACCGATTTAGATTTTTTTAGTTTTGTTTGAAAGGTGACTTAATCGAGAGTGTTCTTAGCTATGAATCAAGAAAATCGGTTCAGCCGTTTGAAAATTATCAGCTCTTTTCTAGTTGATGAATGGATGTGAGCATCTTCCACAGGTCTAATCGATTGGAAATTTAGAATTCTATTATTTCAATGATATGAAAAGAATATATGTAGTAACCTTGAGCTGATGCTGCAGCATCACCTGGAATTTGCAGGATACCCAACTCCCTCACGAACTTACAGCAGAAGTTTCGTGTTTGGACTCATTGGAAAGGTCTCAACAAATAGGTTACAGATAGATGGTGATCAAGCTCTGATGATGGAGTAGGAAAGATAAATGAGAGTAAATTAGTAGGTAACAAGCTTCACTGTGGCAAAAAACGTACAGCTACGCAGATTTCGGCGAGCTGCTTGTTGATCGTAGCGTTTCTACTAGTAATGTAATATAAAATTTAAAAAGCTGGAAATAAAAATAAATTAAAAATTTAAAAAACCCCCGACAAAAACAAAGCGTCTAAAAAGTAAAAAAATAATATCATAAAAGTTGTAGGTAATATTTTGATCCAAGCGTCGTCGTGTCGGGTGACGGCTAATGAAAATAGGAAGTTAACAGCAGCTATCCTTTCTACAACAGCATACATTCATTATGCCTAGTGTGTGTTGGCGTTTGCATTAGCCGTCCCCCGACACGACGACGCTTGGATCAAAATATTACCTACAACTTTTATGATATTATTTTTTTACTTTTTAGACGCTTTGTTTTTGTCGGGGGTTTTTTAAATTTTTAATTTAATTTTACTCAACAGCTAAAGTCTAGATTCTATTTCCAAAATTAGATCAATTTTAACTTTTGGTAATGTCTGCCTAATTGGTCCATACGTAGAGAGATTTCCTAAGATCAATTCTTAAAATAGGTCGTTCTATACAATGATACTGTTTTTACTTTAGTATGTGGATGCGTTGGATCTAAGGTGGGTTTTTCGATTCATATCAATAAAATCTTCCTCGGTAGTAAACCTGTATTTATAACCCAATCGATATTACAACTTTATAGACGGCGATATAAACAGATTAGTTTATTTTCACGTCAGTATTTGCCCAGCTCAATCAACAGAAAACATTTTCTACCTTTTATACAGCATATTTTTCTACCAATCGTTCAATGTATTCTAGTTCTTGTTCAAATGACACTTTTCTTGCGAATAAAAGTAAGAAAACTGTTCGGAGCATCACAAAAAGTTTCACAATCGACCTTTACGAACTATCAACATTTGTTTGTTAAACAAATCATATCGAATACACATCAAAGAACATTTTGTTCAAGTTGGCATGTTTACTGGCAATGTTCATGTTCCTACTTTTTCACCAAAACTACTCCGTGACGGAGTAACAAGGAATATAGCGTGTTGCGCAAGGCACCACAATTTGTGTGAGTGGAGGGAACGCGTGAGCAATTATAGACATTATAATTTGGACGTTTAGAACGAAAATCGCGTGACAGGAAATGAGGAGAATTTTTGAGGGTACGTAATTATGTTCGTAATTAGGATGTGGTTTATTGGATAACATCGAACGTGTGTAGGTCATGATTTTTGGTAAAGTTATGAAGGTAGCCCTATTTATTATCGGTAGTAATATTTTCATCCTTGAGTTTTCGATGTAGCAAGCAGCGTACTGTCATGCGATCAACTGCAAATCGAAAACTTGTTTATGGTGTGAATATAGTTTTATTGAGAACTAGCTTGCGCCCGCGGCTTCGCCCGCATGGAGGTCGGAAATGGGAACGTACTACCGGGATAAAAAGTATCCTATATGTTAATCCAGGGTATAAATTATCTGTGTGCCCCTCCAAATCCGTTCAGCCATTTTTGCTTGATCATTGTATTTTAGTTTATTACTTCTATGCAATCGATTTATGCTTCTACGAAAACAATAGTGACCAATTGAGTTTTAGTCATTTCCAACCCCACCTGTTACACTTTTTTCAGAATTAAGTTAACACCGGTATCATTTATTTAATGAGGAGTATGTTGAGCCACTTCTTCCCAGCTAAAGCACTAGGAAAGTGGTGAAAGGGGGGCCTTTTGGGGGACTGTCTTTCTGAAAGATTGACGTTTAAAAAGTGCTGATTCTCAGCCTAGTTTTAATAAATGACTTGATTTTGATATTGAATCTAAGGCGCAAACGTATCGGTTCGTGCAAAGAGCATTAATTTTGTATCAGTTATATACCTTGCAAATATAATATTTCGGTACAATATTAATACTGCCCAAAACTTTCACCACGACAAAGCTTATTTCAAACAAACAACAAGCAAACAATCTCTAGTGACTTCTTCGTCTTTATACTCGGTCCCTCAGTACTAAGAATCGAGATTCATCTCGTTGATGTCTTGTCCTCTGAAATTTCTGAATCTTCGTGTCAAACAGGAAATTAATTGTAATCTTTTCTTCCACAGTGCCAACATCAGACGTACAAGGTGTGCTGGGCAAGAAGGCGTCACTGCCGTGTGACATCCAGCCTCTGCACTCTGATGATGACGTGGTGATGGTGCTCTGGTTCAAGGAGTCTGATGGGGATCAGCCTTTGTACAGGTAAAGACATCAAGTTTTTACTCTATTTGCAGTTCTTTAATTCATTCATCGCTGAGCGAAAACATAGGATAATGCATTGTGTTTCTTCTCATAATGAGAGGTGCTTATCATTGATTTGTTTGTTTGTTTGTGATTTCTTACCATTAGGCACTTATGATTTTGACTAGTTGAAGTGAAACCTTCTTTAGGCGCGGTGAGTTCCTTGTCAATTCAAAAGTGCCTGTAAATGGTTTAGTTGAAATAAATGCTTTGAGTTTGAGTTGAGTTTGAGTTTGCACTTTTTGGGTGAAAAAAAAAATCATGGAACTCGCGTCATCGTCACCGTCACGCTTGAAGAAATGTTTTTAGCGCCATCTACCGTCTACCGTTTGAATAACGTTGAGGTT
The DNA here is from genome assembly GCA_947522985.1 of Lithophane socia. Lineage (NCBI taxonomy): Eukaryota > Metazoa > Arthropoda > Insecta > Lepidoptera > Noctuidae > Lithophane > Lithophane socia. The sequence continues at coordinate 1,326,566 of OX383270.1, read as the reverse complement.
ACGCATTGTTGTTTTCACTTCTATCGGCAATCGCCCAAAAACTGCCCCACATGTTTCTTGTTAGTGTTAAGAGACGCTAGTTTTGATGTGTGATTATGATTAAGTCATAGCCTCAAACTTAAAAAAAAATATGTCCAAAAAAGTCTCATTATATTATCTTGACAGTGTTTTAAATAAATATTTCAATTTGTTTACACAAATCAGTAAAAAACTTGTCTTTGTAAAGGATGTTTCATAAAATTTAACTTTTGGGCGTCTTTTGATGCTTTGTTACATCAAAGATACAGTAATTTAATCATTTATAAAAATGTCCATGGTACAACTGTATCTTGAACTTTGGAATGTATAAGTCAATTTTTTATGTTTCATTTAGTAATACACCAAAAATAATTCCGTAACACAGATAGTTATTGACAATTTTTCGTCCGAAATTCTATTTTTTATCTATGAATTTACTTTCCAAATTTTAACAAAAAGTATTTAATAACATAGGCTACTATCTAATCTTGCTTGAAAAAAAAAAATAACTTTTTTTAAAGTAAAATAATATTTTTAAACAATTGTTGTATGCAATGCTAAAAATAACAGTAACACGAACTATAAATAACAGTAACTTAATTTATTTCAAAAGTAAAGTGGAAAGGATCAAGTTGGTTTATACCTCACGCCCGGTTTGCATGTGTGCGTAGCGTACTTCAATAGACTCACACGAGCGCATCTTTGCCGCGCCCCGTCAAATTTACCTAAATCATTGCACTTCGATTTTGTAATAGCGCTCATAAGATTACCATGAAGATTATTTGTTTACAGAATAGTTTTACTAAATTATAGTACTTATTAGAGTAATAGGCATTTGAAATGGCAATTTAACAACATAATCTCTGTCTGTCTGTGTCATAATCATGTTCTGCAATTACCTACATGAGCTCAACCTACTGACCAATCGGACAAATCGATGAAGGATGTAAACCCTCACTCAATCTAAACATATTGGCCCCTTCTCTGGCTCTGTCAACTAATTATAATAAAACTATTCAATAAGGAAGAGTATCTTTAAATAGAAGGCGCAAACGTCGACACGACAGTCAAATTACTACCAAGTAATGGTTATGATCCAGCACATGGAATACTGTTTATTCTATCAACATGGAACACTTTAACTAATGGTAATGTAGGTACACGAATTGATGAATATTGGAGTGATTAATATTAGGAGTATTGAGTACTCAGTTGTTTTGGTTATTGTGGTGATTGATGATTATCATTTATCATTTCACATGTTTTCATCACTGTGAATCTTCTAGATACTTATTAGACAAAAGTTTTATGACCATCAAACAGGCACAGAACAGATACGTCTGTCTGTCTGTTGCTCAACCTCTTGATTCGCTATTTTACTCCAAGATAGTTAATTGATTTAGGCGTGACTTTGCGGAAATCCTTTCTAAAATACAATAGACGTAGATATAAATATTTAGTAACCTATTCCGCTTAATTATTCTTCAAGAGTCATAAAAAACCCTCTAAGAAATCGACACGTGTTTCACCTCTGAAAAGATCAAAGATTGACCAATTGCAAACCAGAACACAACGTGTTGCCACACCGAGCGCTGGATGCAGAGTGCTTTTTAGGTTACTATATCTACGTCTATTGTATTTTATTTTACTCCACTCAGCAACAAGCCTCTAGTAACTGCTGTAAAGAATAATTCGGTAGTCAACCAAGATCGCTAAGAATCGACTTTCATTCGAGATTATTTCCTGTAACAACTTGTTAAATAACTTTCGTACTTGCATAATAACTCTTACGTTTATAATAATTATTACAACTACGTGCTAAAAGAAAGTAAATTACAAAATACTCGCATAGCGTTTACTTTCTTTTAAGTGGTTCACTTTCCCTTAGCATCCCTCTTGTCTACTCCAACTTAATCACCATCATCATAATATCAGTCGAAGTTCAGTCGTCCACTGCTGGACATAATTCTTAAAAAAATAAAATGTCTAATACAATATTTTTCTTCCACCAGCTACGACATCAGAGGCCGTTCTATCAACCAGCCGAAGCTCTGGTCTTCGCCCAGTGTCTTCGGGAACCGCGCCTTCTTCCGCGGTAGCGCTACCCCCGCAGTCCTGATGGTCGACAATGTGATAGCCAGCGACGCTGGCGTGTATAGATGCAGGGTAGATTTCAAGAATTCGCCTACTAGGAACCTCAAAGTTAATTTTACTGTTATAAGTGAGTATTGGGTTTGTTAAATAAATTTTACCTACTAAGTATTATTGTAGATGTAAGTGGTCACCGCCACAGACGTCTGTAATACCAGAGACCCATTTTGACCCAGAGATGTAAACACATCTGTGATGGATGTGTTTCCATCTCAGGGTCAAAACTTTCCATCAGGCGTGATCGAGGTTAAGAGGAGGCCAATTTGACCAATCAAAAAAAAAAAAAATTATTATGTGTCTCCTGTGATGAGTGATTTAAGTCAAGTTGTACCCGTTTTGTGATTTTTACATAGAAATAAACAGAAAACAAAGTATTTTTGGTCTAACTCACGTTCTTCTATCTGCTATGCCTGCTATGCTACTGCCAGGATTTTGGAAAAAAATCATGAATATAATGATGTTTCTTTTCCTACAGTCCCACCAAATCGTCCAACAATATTCGACGCCAAGAGAAGAGACAGGACGAAACTAGTGGAGCCTTACAACGAAGGATCCAACGTCCTCCTTATCTGCGAGGTCGAAGGAGGTAAGTTATATTCATGTTTTTCCAATATTACCATAATTAATTTATTAAAGTTTACCTACAAACCAACACACGTTAGTTTCAAAAGGTGTATTACATTCATCGTTCGCCAAATATAAAAGGGGGAGTAGTGCTGGCCAAGTGGTAACGGCCGTAACTTAATGAGTTGTAGGTCGTAGGTTCGAACCCAGGCAGGCGCTTTACTTTGTGTAAATTATTTCATCACCGAACCAAACATTCGAAGACATGTGGCTTCTACCAACCTGCACTGGGTCCGCGTGGTGGATTACGGCCCACTCCTTCTCGACAGGAGGCCTGTGTCCCAGCAGTAGGAATATTATAGGTTGATTATACAGTTATAGAAGATCCCATGAAATAGGAAAGCCTATTGCCAATAATGGGGTACAAATTTTAGACTTTGGGGTGCTAAAGAGAAATTCGTAAAAACCTTTATAAAAAGTTACCCCACCTGGATATTGAACGCAAGACTCCATAGTTGCTTTAGTAGACGAAACGAGGCAGGACAAATATTCACGTGAAGTTATTTCCAAAGTTCATGTTCACGAATCATGGTGGTGTAAAAAATGTAAACCAATTAATATTTTGAAGTTAGTTCAACTTTAATAATTACCTACCTACTTTGGTTTGTAAAATATTAATAAACTTTAAATTCATAAACACTTAAAAACTTCTATTTGAGGCAGATATTTAATAGTAGTATTTATTTATTTCACGAATAATAAAATACCAGCTGGTAAAATAATATAATTTCTGCCTGAAACTATATTTCAAGGAATACGAAATAGTTTTTACAGTCGGGCCAAAAGGTTAATTCTAGCCAATATTAGCTAGATGGATGAAATATTTTATTATGTGACGAAAAAAAACAATGTCAAATAGTGGCTGAAAGCTTACTCAAACACAAATAAAACAAAACTATACAAACACAATGTATTTAACCTATCCGTTTAAAAGCAAATTATGTAACTCACACAGATTAACTGGAATAGCGAATGGCTTCAAGAGAGGCTGTTTAATCTAGGTCCAACATGGAGATGTCTGACTTAAGCTAGTACACCTATAATAAATCTTCGGCACTGAGGCGTGAAGGGAAATGAAACAAGATGTCTTAGACGTAGAGAGAAACAGGTGAAATGGGTAAATTAACATTTTGTAAACAAATGATGATTGTGTGTTTGAACGAAGCGATGGTTATTTAGTTGTGAGAATAACAGCTTATTTTTCCAACGTCAAATATTAGGAATAAAGGAATAGTTTAATTTTTTTTTTTATTTGATTCCACCGATAAAAGATATCTGACGATGTAAAAATCAGACCCAATTTGTAGATAGAAATACAAGAAGTGTTACTTATCTAAAAATAAATAAACCTATCCACCACCATTTAAAATTCATAAAGAACAACCGCCCTGAACCCTAATGACCCAAATAATTGATAAAACAAAACGAATCAATAACAAATATTTAAAGCTATCTGACCAATTAAGGGCCATAATTGTAGCCTTCGAGTGTTAAACAATAAAACATTCCGATCCCATACAATTTGGGCCCGAAATAACAATGGCACCATAAAATGATAAACACACAGGATGCGTGGGCGTTAATGATGGGAAATATATGGGAAATGGTTATGATGTTCTCGATAACGGTAAATCTATTTTTGAAGCTACGATAATCCGACATCCATTTGGTAGGGAATGGTAGGATGCATTCATTTCTAATGAAAACAGAAATATTCATAGCGATGTTAATATCGTATATTTTGGAATTTCTGGAATCAGAAGCTGGTTCCATGATTTTGGGTAATCATAAATGATTAATATTTGAAAACTGTATAGGTGATAATACGTTAAATGAAATCAGTATAAGTGAAATATTGAATATAGTTTGAAAAACTGCAAGTCAACGAGAAGGGTCCGTTTTTTAACCCAAATTAATCATGCTATCAATGAAATCTGAAATATTTTCCCAGACAAATCACCATCTTGATTTTGAAACGACTTTAACATATTTCACTTCTTGATGAAAGCCGAGTTGTGTCAGAAAGAAAAATGAAGCCATTAAACCCCGTTATGATTGGAGCGACAATTTGTCAATAAGAATAATGGTGGCGACCACGAACTTCAGATAATTATCGACAAATGTGTCTATTTCGACAGGGGGATCGATTTTCTTGTACACTCTGATTTGTTGTTGTCGAACTAATATTTGGTGTTTGAAAACCTGCTTTATGTAATAATGTTCTTTGACGAAAATAAGCCTTAATGAGATGCAATGAAGGATGTCACACTTGGTGTATTATTGATTACCGTCACAATGTTTTATTTTATCCAGCCTTTTGTAGCCGTATTAGGTGTTAGTTTAGACTGCTTCATTGGTCTAGAGGTCGCTACTACTGAGCATGCTGAGTTCGATTCCTAGGTCTGGCAAAGTGTTATTAGGGTTTTTTCATCAGAAATTTCTCAGTAGCAGCCCGGAATTTGGATTTGTGTCCGATTGATGGTATTATGCCTGCCCATATAACATGTGACTTAAGCATTACTTGTGAAATGTGGGGGCACTGTAGGTTCACCTCTACCTAAACTTTCGGGAATACAGACGTGATTTGTGTTGCTCCAAGATGTTATAATCAAATTTTCCCCCAACAGGTAGACCACGGCCACGTGTGACGTGGTACTTAGAGAACGTGGTGATAGACGACTCGTTCGAGCAGCGCCCTGATGGCGTGACGGTGAACACTCTGACATTCCCCAACGTGGGCCGACAGCACCTGAACGCGAGGCTAGTCTGTCAGGCATCTAACACCAACCTCGCACAGCCAGAAACCAAAGTTCTTATTTTAGATATAAATTGTAAGTACAAAATAAAATATTTATTTGCATACGCCAATGTAATCAGAGAAAAAGGGGATATATCAGGTACCGGGTGCAGAACTAGCTATTGTCTATCCTGTTGTGTTCTTTGAGCTTCACCTAAACGACCACTGAGCCATGCCACGTTAAAAAGGCGAAGCAATCAGAACAAGATTAACAATTTACTATTTCGCGTTGTCATTGAAAACTAATTGCTGCTCCCTCGTAAAAATATATCAATGAAAGTTATTTTGCTAAAAAATTGGGCTGTAGTTTTCCCTCCAATTTGCTATCAATATTTTAATGCTTGACACTTGCGTATTCAGCATTTTATTTATGTCATTTTTGTCAGTGCATTTTAAAAAGAATACCAAAATGCTATTTGAGTAGGACAATATTTTTTTTCGATGAATAGTAAAAAAGAATTTCTAAAATCAAAATGCTATTTGAGTAGGATAAATTTTATACGATGATGCTTGTAAAATGTACACTAATGAATTCGATTTTTGTTGCAGTAAAACCAATAACAGTGAACATACTTACGAAAGATAAGCAGGTATCAGCAGACAAAAGGTACGAAGTCGAGTGTAAGACGACGGGTTCGAGACCAGAGGCATATGTCACGTGGTGGAAAAACAATAGACAACTTAAGAGGATGGCGAAAAATGTGAGTTAACTGTACTTCCAGACGGTATAATTTTAAATGCACTTTTTCGCCTCTTAGGGAACTAGTTGAAATCTCATATTTAATGATCCTAAGTGGGGAAAAGGTGCATTTAAAATGATTATGAATACGAAACTAAAATACCTACTAGTAATGAAAACTTTTTGGATTCCGGCTTACTTACGGTATTTACCAACATATAAATATTACTCAAATTACCGTTACTCATAGAAGTGATGGTTTTCAGAAATAAATAAACGCATTACAAGGTTTTTTCTGTGAATGAATGGCAGTTTACTATGCATATAGCAATATTTGTGTTATCCCTTATGTACACTCTAGATGTTGTATCAAAGATACAACTTGAGCTAAAACTTATACCCACAAACCAAATCCCGTCAACCACAAAAACCTCATCTCCCTTGTTTATAACCGACCCAATCTCAACACCAACACTAGAATCACTTCCAGCGCATACAATATCAAATGCAATTTAACGTAAAGCGCATCTTTTCACAGTTTTCCGAGAACAACGAGACGTTGAGCGTGCTCAGCTTAGTGCCGGGCGTGGAGGACGACGGCAAATATTTGACGTGCCGCGCTGAGAACAAACATATACAGGACTCCGCTATCGAGGACAAATGGAGGCTCAATGTTCACTGTGAGTATTGATGACAGTTTGAAGGGTTTTGATTGAAGAGTTCGATGGATTTGGAAGCATTTTAGTCCAAATTTCGAATGGAAACACTTTACTGCTGGACTTACTCAATACTTTATTACATTCTATAATGTGTACATAATAGTTGGTATGCTAAGACATCGAATATATTATGGACCCTGTCGGGCACAGCAAAAGTTATTTTTTAATAGGAGAGAGGATAAAGGCGCTTTTCTTTAAAAAAAAACATTGAATTAAAATAAAATTGTATCATTTGCTTTATCATATTAACACGTATAGGTGGTATAAAAATAATAATTCAAATACGATGTGGGTTTTTGTAATTTAGAACCAATTACATAGAATTTTATTAATAAAAATACTACAGTCCAATGGGGAATAAAACAGCACTCAAGAGGTAAGGGAGCCATTTAATCCAAAATAACTTAAAATATGAAAATGTATGTATATGTCATAGTTTTAGTCGAAAGTCGTTGATTCAGTTGAAAACACACGTTTTACTAACGAGGACAAATGGAACCCGCAGTTCATTGTAAGCATTAATCAGAATTGAAAGTATTTTGATGATAGAGACGATGATAGATTCTGAGATTTCATGTCAGTATTTCTCCTGTCTCTTACTATAAAAGAATATCTTGTGTTACAATGAAACAAAGGGCATTATAATCTTGGCACCTAACATAATAAATGTTTTTATATTTTGATGTTCCTTTTAATTAATAGTGTTATAATGACGCATATAATACTTTGTTAAATCAAGAACAAGTCAGATTAAAACTATAGCAAAAAGGAACACCTCTTACAAAAGTTTAACGTTCCAAACTATGATGTGAAACAACTTATACAACATGAATTTTCTCGTTTATTTTCTAGTAACAAACTTTACAAATATCTTCGAGCTTGTCTGAAGCAACTTTGAGTTTAATGAAAAAACTAATTCTAAACTAAATATCCAAGAAAGTGGTCTTCGAACACGTGTCCCGACCACTGTATTATCAAGTTGGTAATTCCGCTGAAGTCATCTCACTAATTCTGATATCAACTTGTGATTGGATAACTTTCAAGTTCTCGAACTTTCTTTGTTAAAACGCTGTTTTTCTTTCAGTTCGATTCACTACATTGTACTTGGCTTTATTACTGTTCGAGCGTCTAGTTCAGAGATCTTTGGAATTTGAAGCTATTATTGATTGTTAAATTTCATGTAGTTATAATAAAATTGCAATTATTGTTTAATTATCTTGGGTAAACTAGTCTATACTTTACCTTTGGCATTTTCAGAAGAGGAAATACAGAATGATAAAGACAAGGCTTATAATGTTTTAGTTTACTGTTTTTTATTTTATATGAGGCTCAGTGTTTGTTGTCCTCCCATGCCTACCAACACTGCAATTTGAAAAGTATTGAAAAAGCCAATTATTTTTAAAAGAGTAACCATGGAGTTTCTTGCCGGCTCTTCTCCATAGGAAACGACCAATTGGAACCGTGCACCTAGCTTCTGACGTTTCATAAGTGCCCATGTAGGTTTATGTGAAATAAAATATTTTGATTTTTTGATTTTGAGTGGCTCTATAACGCGCATGTGCCTCAGCAATATTAATAACGTCAAGCGATGGCCGATATTCAACGCCTTTTTATTCCCGAATGTTTTTTTTTTAATCTCTGATTTATTTTTATTTTCTTTGATTAAAAAAAACCTAATCTAAGCCTATTGGTTTCATTTTTTTCTTTGTCTCATTTGTAATTATTATGGATTATTTCCGGCTTCTAACTTACGATCTTGTTCACAGATGTCCCCATAGTCGACCTGAAGATGGGCTCAAATCTCAACCCCGATGAGATTAAGGAGGGTGACGACGTGTACTTCGAGTGCACTGTCAAGGCTAATCCCAAGACACACCGCCTTGTCTGGTTTCATGATGTGAGTAATTGGAATCATTGTAATTCACTTAGAATAAGCTACGGTGATGGTACTGTTGATAATGTTGGTAATGGTGTTATGCTATATTCTGGTGTTGTTAAGTAAATCAATAATTATTTATTTATTTTATTTTATTTATTTGGTCCACCAACAATTGTATAGACTATTAAAAGTAAATGAAACAGAAGCAACAAATCAGAATAAGGTGTGTGTGTGTATGTGTAGTGTATTCATCATTTGTGCTGGTGTAATATTATTACGAGGTCATGAGGCATATTATGGGCTTTGTCTCTTGGATGGTAAAGTCCCTGCGATGCCTCTGGCTTTGTAAATGTCCATATGCGGCAGTCACCAGCCAATTACATAAAACAGAACAATAATACCTCAATTGAATAATATTGATTTAAATATAAAAATATATTTGCCCCAAATTGAGAAGTATAAAGTGTAACGTAATTCCCAATTTAGGAGATATTCTGACCCAATAGAAGTAGCGTCTAGAAATAAGTGACATAATAATGATATCAATACTGAGACTAATAAATCAAGTTAGAAGTCTTGTTGTGAGCCTACTTTGTGTCCATTTAGCCGCTGATCTAGATATTTTTTACGATCCTATAAATGAATTATCTTTCGGAGTTAGAAATAAATATCAATAAAGTACGGTACTACGCAACTTAGAAGTTACACCAGCAAAATCCGTCAATCACAATTTCCAATCAGTGCTATTTGAGTTTTAACAAATAAGCAAATTGCTGTTAATAGTTTTATTTATGTACTTCAGTTAGGCATATCGTTAGAAACTTTATATGTCGTGCTCTGTATCGTACTATCTACTTTAACAATTCATTAGAAGTAAGTACTTACATTGGCATGTAGGTACGATAAAATATTCATGCAGTATAAAATTACTTGCTTTCCAACTCCCAACTGCAATTCCTTTATGTATAAAGGTTCCAGGAAATGCAACGTACTACGGTATTCACTGTTAAAAGACATGTAGTTTATAACAGTAGGTAACCACAACTGCACGTAACTATATGTTTTGCTCTGGACGTTGCAAAGGAGTCCGTTTTGTTGTTGGTATTTGGACCTGTTTAATTTATTTACTTTGAAGGTTTTCAATGGTGCCATAAAATTACTTTTTATTAAATTTTTACGACCACTATAATTATTAACATTTTCTTGTTGTGATGATGTCAACGAAATGACAATACTGTTCCTATTATACCGTCTATTTAATATCATTTTCGTTGTAAAAAGTTTTTGAAAAGGGGACTAAAAGTTTTGATAATACGTACGTGTTGTGAAAAAATGTAGTACACTCAGTCAAAAGGACTGAAAATGTTGATGATGAGGGAAATTGGATTTTTATTAGACCTTTTTTCAAAGAGAATTATCTGAGGTACACTATTCAATATTTCTTTTGTCTTTTCACCCAGAACTCTGAAATCTACCACAACGAGGGTGCAGGCGTCATCCTGAGCGCCCAGAGCCTAGTGTTGCAGAGCGTGACCAGAGCTGCAGCAGGAGACTACACCTGCATGGCAGCTAATAGTGAAGGAAAGGGGACCAGCAACCCTGTCACTTTACTGGTTAGATGTGAGTATCTTGATTTTAAGTCGGATGGATGGGAGTTTGAGGCCGGCTTGCAACACATACCACTAAATAAGTTTAGTGCTAAACGAATTTAGACCCAACATCGTTTCTACTTCTATAAATCAAAACGCTATTCTATTTACTAAGTGGGCCTAAATGTGACAACGGCAATTCTATTGGTACTGCGACTCCATTGTAGGATTTTGACATAACTTGAGCTCTAATTAATGTTGTATAGTATGACTTTTGGAAGGCTTCATATTTTAGAGTACATTTTCTTAACGACCAAAATTGATGTATCCACATATAATGCCCGCAGTAAATAGGTACCGTGCAGAAACTACCAAATACTTAATATTGTATACGAGCACTTATGTACCTCCTCGATTTCTGCAACCAATACACTTTGACTCCTATCTCGGCGACTAGCATTTAGTGTAGGAAGCCAGTGTCTCCAGAGATTGGATGTACACGTAGGGCTGCTTAATCATAGTAATTTATGATAATCCTTCCTTCGTATTGGTAATATATGCTTCTTGTTCCCAAAGCTTTGTTTAAAAATATTATAACTGATTGAAATATTATGTCCCAACTTTTTCCTATCACTATGATAGAATTTACACAGGAAGCCGACTCCCATAATGTGTCTTTTAATCCAAAGCTCAAAAAATATTCCTATAAGAAAATTTTGAAACAGACATTGTCGAAACAAAACAAACCATAAAATGGCGTTGAGTCCGGCAAAAGTAAAAGACACCTCAACAGCATAAAAAAATGTGGCCACTGCTGCATGACCCTTTAAATAGTAAAACGAAAAGGGTTAAAAGTGACAAAATGAAAAATAGACAGCTTTGACCAATGGTGGGGACATTTTATGGAAAACTTTTGGGTACAATGGATTCATTCAGTACCTACATGATTCTAGAGGAGCCCCAGCGTAAAAAAAATTCGTCTATTTAAAAAGTCGACTATTCCATATCCACAATGCTTTATAGACGAACGTTGTTATACTAGAAATGTCTGTTTTTTTGGGTTGGAATTAGGACATCACTCTCCTGCCCGTATACCACGTATTTCAAAAATCTTATTCTCTATTCCTCTTTGTGTAAATATCAACCCTAATTCCTCGGTACACTCAACATTCGTTTGAGGTTAACAAAATTTTAGAGTCCGTTAGATTGCTTTGGGACCTAGATTGGGTAATACGTTTTGAATAATGCTTTTAGGAAAGATGTTACGCGGACGTTTGGTGGAATAATAGCCCGAGAATTGGTAACGAAGTAATAAGTGTTTTGTTAGCCCGTTCAAACAATGTAAATGGAAGTTTAGAGTACAATGTGACTAGAACAATCAACGTTTGAATATTTGGTTTCGGGTTTTGAACGGTTCCTGTACAATCACATTTTGTGGAAGCACGCTCAGTTTAGTTTTGGTATTTGTAATGTTTGAACTTACCTCATATGCAAGGTAATTTTGTCGTTTTCCATCCATACCATTAATTACAATATTTTTGTATTTTGTATGGGTAAGAATGTTGATTAAGAAAGCATCTCCAAGCGAGTAAATATGCCATCACAGCAGTTACCAAGCCAAACAAAGAAACACACAATTTCCAACTGTGAACACAGCGCAAAAATCCCAACCGTTGTTTCTGAAAGCCGTCAGTTGCAGACTCGAAATAAAATCTCAACTAACAAAACAGCAACTATTTTCCACTCCAAAACCCAACAATTAAGAGAGAACACCAGAACTAAAAGACCCGCAAAATATTATCACTTAAACTGTAGAAAATTATATTAAAATTTTGTTGGGAGCAGACAAAGGGAGGTTAAAATTCCCTCGAGGACCGTAAACCCTCCCTGTTTCCGTCAACCACGGAAGTGATATAAAAACCTGAGAAAATGCAATTTACTTGCAAAATGGATGAGGGGTTGCACGGTGGACCCTAAAATTGTCCTTTTATAAACAGGAGCGCGTTTAATGGCAGATGCGTAGAAGATGTCTGTCGAAAATTGGATGAAAAGAATGTTATTAAAATGTTTTAGTTTAGAGGAAGTTCGTTCTGGGTTCTGTTAAGTTTTATGTTTATAATGTTAAGTTTGTGGGAACGTGTGTTACAAGCCGTACTGTTAGCGGGTGGGTGCATATTTAGATTGAAATATTTCTAATTGAATTAATCCGCCCCTAGATCTACGATGTTCTTATACATTTTCTTCTTTGAACAAAGCTGGTGGTTAATGGTCACTTTACTAATTTAATTGATACAGAGACTAGGCATTAAAGCTGAGAATTGAATAAGAAAAGCTAGAATTAATATTATAAACAAAGCACTTTCATTGCCAGTCCCTTTTAGCGCTCAAATTCGGACACCAGGACCAAAAACCACAACATTTTAGTCCCACAAGCCTTACCTAAAACTCAACACTATGAACCTCAGCTAAACTAGTTCCATTTCGTCACAGGTTGGACTTTATCATTAAAAGTGCTGGCCAAGTGTTCAGAGCTGCAGTTTTATAACGATCGCCAAGTTTCTCCAGTCTTGTTAGACGACGTGACGTAATATTGTACGTCATACTTTATCCGAAGTTTTGTTATTGTTTATGAGTATTTATGAGTCGAGTAATTTTAGAGGAATGTTCTGTTCGGTTATACAGGTTGAATTAAGTTAGCTAGCGACTCTTTACCCACGTGTTGGGTAATGATATCGAAAACAAAAGTAACTTTTTTTTTACTAGTGGTAGCTTTGAATTTAGATTATTGTGATTATGAAAGACCCACTTCTGCAACAGTTGTACAAAAACGTAAATATATAATAACGTAAATAGATACTTTTAACATTTTGTGGGTACTAGGACCTCATCGGTGAAGCAGAGATGAAATTTTCAAAACGTAGTTTCTTGGATTTCTGAAGCAAAAGGAAAAACTAAAATCTGAACATGTTTCTAAAATATTATGTTTAATTTCCTAGATGCTCCAGTCTGTGCTGAGAGAAGAGACGGAGAACTCTTCGGAGCGCTAAAACAAGAGACAGTCACTCTACACTGCTCTGTGGACGCCAACCCAGCACTTGTCTCCTTTCATTGGACCTTCAACAACTCTGGAGAACAAACGGAACTGCCGCCCAAGTAAGTTTTAAATAACACATTTTTATCTAAACGCTCGCAGTATCTCACTTGATAGTAAACAATAATAATAAAACATGCTTCCCTAGATACCATTGATTGAAGTAAACTATGTATTTATTTGAGACTTGGATGGCTGGTTTCCCGAAAGACAGGTATACAGTAAGTAATTCCAGCGCTGACTTGTAACTGCGCTCGTGTAGACACTAGTTTTAACCCAGTCCAGTGCTGTCTTCGCGCCCTCAAGTCTGTCCAGTTGACCTACCCGTCTATTTTCGGGCCCAGTAGCTACCCCCGCCGATCTCGTCTACATGAACCCATTGACTGGGTCGGAAATTCCACTCGGTCCAGTTACTGCCATCGTATTAATCAAACATAACACTAGGTGACAAAAAATTTAATCTACTTAATAAAAATCTTAAGCTCATTCATTTACTGGTGGGTATCGCACTAACCTAAACCGCTGGGTCTAGCAAGCATGAAATTTTGCCCAAGAGTTCCTTTTGGTACCTACAGCGAGAGTAGGCACTTTTTTTTCAAACTGTACCACTGCTGGACAAAGGTCTCCCCCATAGCTTTGCTTTATACTAAGGAAGTATTTCTGAATATGCCCCTGAGGGGGTAAATAGAGGATGAAATTTTTTATCTAAGTAGGTACGTCATTTTTGCCGATAGAAATCCCATCGAGCACACGGCTTGTAAGATGTAATCTATACATACAAATAAATAAAATTCAATTGTCTGTTGCGCGCAGCCAGCCGCTAGTGCTTAAATAAAAGCACACCGTTGGATTGTCAATTCTTGGCATTACAGAATAGAATAGAATATTATTTATTTGCCTTGAACGCTGGTGTTAGTGAAAACAGACAGGAGACTACCAAACTCATTATTTTTATAGAGACTAATATTTAGAGCTTTGGGATGCAAGGTGCCTTCACAATACTTGAGTCCTATCTCGTTACAAACACTATGCAAATAGTTCACACCGTTACCTACATAATTTCATACTAAACTAGAGCAGCAAAGGGTATCCTATCAATAAATTATTGTAGGTACAACTTTGTTTGACACTAAACTTCAAACTGCCATTGTTTCCCGTCTTCGCCCTTTCATCTCCCATATTTAATATCTCATTGAAAGTACACAGAGTTGCCCTAGATATTGCTTCGAAAGCCGTAAACAATGAGCAGTAGTTAGATATTGTGCTGTAGGCACTAATTTTAGACTTTATTAACATGTTGTAACTGGTGTTTATTGTAGAATACATCAAATCAGACACCAAACTGAAATAAAACGAAGTGTTATATCCATCGAGTTGAATTCGAATGCATTACTTTCGGAACTGGGCTGGGCTGTTTCCCAGCTTAGGACGTAGGACTCTTTTCTTCTTTGAGAGAAGTTTATTTTTACTATTAAATTAAAAGCAAGCCTACATTATGACAACAATTCACGATCTTGCACACCCCCTGATTCTAAGATTATATATATATATTCTTTATTATATATAGATTTATATATATATTCTTTAACCAGTTCTTAAAATTGTAATTGCCTTAAAACCTGACTTGATTTCCGTACGTCTTTTTCGGGTGACCACTGAAAATCAGCGCTGTGCTGTACCCACAGCATGATGCTGCGCTGTGCTGTGGGTCCCCATAGCGCAGCATCATGCTGAGTGGAAGCCTCCTTGTCACAGTCATGACGTGCCAGCAGCTGCCGACAATTTCTGTTTTATACTCGTGATATCAGATCTATTGTGTTTTATTTAATTTGTCTGTTTTACTCGAGTTAATTATCTTTTACTATGCACGTGTTTCTGTGACAAATAAACTTATTTTTCTTTCTTTCTTTCTTAATTATTGGTCCTTGCAGCCGGATTACTTAAGCTCCAAATTATCCTACTGGAAACCATTTCTACTTTTGTTCAGGTTGTACAGCAGTCACGGCCACACCTCGACCCTCAACTATACTCCGACCACTGACATGGAGTACGGAACACTGGCCTGCTATGGAGAGAATGCTGTGGGGCAGCAGAAAGTACCCTGCCTGTTCCAGCTAGTTGCTGCTGGTGAGTTGTATAGATACAAACACCTTGTCTACTTGTACCTTATAAAAATGATGATCCTTATTTGGTCTTTGGCTACTTATCCAATTGATATTAGGTCCCCACCTATGAAATCACCGTTTTGTATGGGAATTTTAAAGAAGTTGCAGTTTTCATAATAACATTTTCTTACTTTATGTAACAACCATGAACACTAATGTTTTAAAACTTTTATACACTAATGTTTAAGAAATAAGATAACGTATGCCACGTAAATTAAGAGACAAAAATAAGTTTTGGCTAAGTAAAAAAAAAATAGTGGTAACTGCTAACAAAATGAGGAGTCATTTTTAAGGTATTTTTTATGTTTAGAAAACTATAAGTAATAAGATTTTTTTACTTTTGGTAGCTGTCTATGATGGTCATAATACCCAGTAATTGATGAATATTTTAAATCAAAGAAGTGACGAGGTTAACTATTTGTGAGAAATAAAACGCCAATTTCATAAGTAGCTCTTTTTATCAATTTTGCATTCTACAATGTGAACTTAGGTGTTGGACAGAAGGAACACGGGTGGGTTTTAGTCAGTAAAAGTCTGACAC
Organism: Lithophane socia; assembly: GCA_947522985.1. Classification (NCBI taxonomy): domain Eukaryota; kingdom Metazoa; phylum Arthropoda; class Insecta; order Lepidoptera; family Noctuidae; genus Lithophane; species Lithophane socia. The sequence goes on along the minus strand of OX383270.1, from coordinate 1,310,313 downwards.
GCCCTTCCGCTCCACCCAGAGCGGAAGAAAAAAAAAAAAAAAAAGGTGTTGGACAGTAATCATTGTGGACCCTATCGGGCACAGTAAAATAGGATTACTTTGGTTCAATCTTTTCATGAAATTTTGATTAAGCCTACGCTTTATTTTTGGAAAAAAGAATTAGGGTCCACGCGGGTGAAGCCGCGGGCAATATACCGACATTTTATAGATAAAAACAGGCAGTTATGTTGATGTTCAAGTGTAGTTGGGTATTCTATTGGCTTGATGCCTAACTTACGTATTATTTTAGGACAAACTTTACCCAATTTTGTTATTATTCGTTGTTTTGTTATTATTTGTAGGAAATCAACCGGAAGGATTGGTAAAAACAGGGCTCTATTTAAATTAGATGACAATGCGATATTTTGTTATAAAATTGACTTAACTGTCACAATTTCGCGCCAGGCTTTAATAAAACAAAAAACTATGAAAGAAAAACTTACATAATCGTCAGATTGTTGGATTGCCGCTCGTCACCTGCCTGTTTTAATAGGCCCTTGGTTTACTTAATTTTCAAATACCTTACAACATCTTAACGTCTACACCGCAACTTGCACACCACCGTCTTCCTGCTTCTACTTTGTCTCGCTCACACTAGCATCCCCACATTTTGTATATAAACATGTTTTTCTTCTCCTAGGTCGTCCATTCCACCTGCAGAACTGCTCGGTAGCCAACCAGAGCATCGACTCGCTGAACGTAGAGTGCGTTGAGAACTTCGACGGAGGACTGCCACAGACCTTCTTGATGGAACTGTTGGAACTGCCCTCGCTTATTGTAAGCCTTCTAAACTAGCAATATCAGATTTTTTTTTCAGTCTCTATTTACGATAAATATTTTGATAATTTTATGCATAACATGAAACCATCATAATGGCGCAATAACATTTGGTTGTTTACCGGTATTCAGATACCTTTTATTTCTTTAACCTCTAGAATCCTATGGCTGGATGCCGTTGAAAGTTAAGCTATTGCCCAAGTTTCGATGAACGACCCAGGTTTATACTGAGTAGACCTGCCAACATACAAGTTCGTCTAGCTTAGTTGGCTACACCAATACTCGTCAAGACTGTCAGTGCAGCCCATGTGGGCTAAAAACTAAATGTGATTCCGTCTTTAGTCAGATAAATTACATTCAATTTACAAAAGCAAGCTTAGGATGCATTGGAATTCTGAGAAATTCACTACCTACTTACAAAACTATTGTTTGTCAGGTCCGCTACAACGTCTCCACAAACCGAACCCCTCCTTACTTCGAGATCCGAGGTCTGCCCCCTGGAGTTAGCTACAGGATCGACCTGTATGCTGTCAACGCAAAGGGCAGGAGTGATGTGTCAACGATAGAAACTGTCACGCTGAAAGGACAGGCCAAGTTTACTGGTGAGTTGCTTATGAATATACGTATTAATCAAAGATGATTAATATCAAAAAGTCTTAGTAATCTTAGACTTTTTGATTAACAAAAAGCCAGGCTCTGGCAATCATTATATGAATAAAAGGGCTATTTCTATAGCCTGTTTATATAAATGAGAAACGTGTACTGCTTCAAGGGGGCTAAGTAATAATTATGTTGACAAACTCGAGCGTCTTGAAGACCAAAAGTTACTTGGCGTATTTGCTGACGAATCGGCAGTTCCCCTTTGTGATTGGTTGACAATTCGGCGAATAACTTAAAGCACCATACCATGTTTAGGTTTATGTTTGAATAGATTTGAAGTACTTTATTTGATAATCAAACATGTCTGGACGAAATATTCGAAGAATTATTGGTTTTACCACTTTATTCAATACACTACAACTCGAAACTTCAATATCACGTAAACCCAACAAACCGGTGACAGTAAACTATATACTACCCACATATACCATGCACAACTTCATGGATTTTAAACGCACACATAAGCATTAAACTCTCCATCCAATCCTGGAACACAATACCCACTCGACTTGCTATTTCTTCGTTTAGAATCTGTTGGTATCGCCATTAAGTGCTTCCCCCAAATAAGCAGTTCTCACGCTCTAAAACGACGCCCACATAAAGTTCAACTTAGTAAATAAATCAATACAGAAGGTTTACTGGCTTGGTAACTTACCTACATTGTATGGTAGTTGTACGTTCCAGCCGGGCACTATCTACTAAATAATGCAGTCGGTATCTCGAAAATACAGGTCACCTACTCCAAAATTTCGTCTCCAGTTTATATCTGTCTCAAAAGACAAAGATTTAGGCATTCAAGCAATCATACAAATTATATTAACATATTTTATCAAAAAAAATACTCAGAATTTGTTTGATTTAAAAATATATAAAGAAAATATCACAAGTCTTTTGGCAGGCTCTGTGATTATTATATTATTATTTTGAAAAGTCATCACAAACATAGACAAACTTCTTCTCATGGGAAACTACAGAACGCCACCTGCTAAAAGCCAATCGGTTTCAGAGCCAAAAATTGATAGTAGCTGACTACAGGCGATTTCTCGAGCTTTTGTGGTTTTCCGAGTGTTGTGCCAAATGGATTTTCTGTGGTTCCATCTCTGCATCGTGCTTGAACCCAGAAGTCTGAAATTGTTTACTTATTTGCGATCCAATTGGAACTCTTAAACCATTATAATGTATTTCTTTTTACCGAGCTCACGGTTTTTATTACTTGCAAACAGTATTGGAAAATTCCGTTTATAGAATTCGGTGGAATTTGAATAGTTGTTGTGGGATCGGTCTAGTTTTTCCAAGGCATGAGAGAGATTAAAAAACAAAAACATGGTTTCCTGCAAATTTTGTAGGCTGACTTGCTTCGGAGTCAGGGACTGAGAAGAAAGAATACCAAAAAAAAAAAAGGAAGAAAATTTTTTTTTTTGCACAGACTAAAAGCCAGCGGTAGGTATAGTTATCTAACAAAATAAATTATATTTGGGTCACCAAACGATCTGACTTACTTCACATCATCACAACATTCACGATACTTTTAAAAGTACATAGATCCTGCAATGCAAGCAATGAACAGAAAAACGTTGTAATCACAATTTAAATTCAACTTCAACCATAGGTACTTCAATTAACTCAAACATGAACGTAACGCCAATGCAATTGCTTTGCTTCCAATAGACCGGTAAGTACCATAATACAACCATGGCTACGCTTAATACCTAGATATCTGCAAAGCTAAATGTGCTCTAATAACTTGGTCACGCTAACGCGAGCCGGTTTTATTTCACAATTCCCGATAACAAAATGAGTTAATAAACGGCTTGGTTGTTTATTCTGAGAAATGGAGCGAAGTTGTTAGTGAAGTTGCGGGGTAAAGGACCAAGATTTTATTGGAGTGCAGGTTTCAATGCAATTTGACAAAGTGATTAATAAAAAGTGGTATCATTTTTATTCTTGGCTTCTCTTTCTATCTTCAATTATTTATAGTTCTTTCGCAATGGTGAGGGAATTTGCTTGGCAGACGAAATCAATTGATAAAATAATGACAATCTCAAGTTGTTGTTAGCAAGCAAAAAGGCACTCCACAATACATTACGTTTTCATCAATTTAGTCGTATTTTATTTAAAAAAAAAAATGTTTAGATGGAAGTGGCCAATTAAAATACAAACCTAGTCAATAAAAGCATACTACAGACCTACTTACACACAGCTTTATGCACCGACTATTGTTGTCCATAACCATTTTGGTTTTGCAATATACAGGGAGAAACGACCGCAAATTTTAATAAGTACAGGTTGCGTTACACGGGTCAATAAAGCACGTAATTTGGTTAAAATAGGTGCGCTTATAACTAACTACTTTTCTGTTTGCTGTTATTAAGGTGAACATTAGACTGGGCTAAATTTAGTGCACAATCTGAGTTAGCGCCTAAATTTAGTACTCACATTGAGGGACGTAATTATCTGGTCTGAGACATAAAATAAAACTAAATGAGAAATGAGGAAAATGTCGTGGGGAAAGTATTGAGTATGAATTTCGATGACTATAAGAGTAGGGGAAGATCAAAGAAACGATGGATGGACTGTGTGAAAGATGATACGGCTAGAAAGGGGATGACTGCCGAGATGACGACAAATAGAGAAGTATGGGAGAAAGGGAAAAAAAAATTGCGCCGCCCACGAATAAATTGGTAAAAGGGCAGGATAATGATGAAAATCATGATGAGACATAAAAAAAAACATTATCTGCCGAGTAGTTAAAGCAAGTCATCTTTTACTTGTAACAAGTGATTTAAAACTATAATAATTATCAAAATATTGGCAAAGTACAAACTATTGGACTGAATTCACGAAATTGTGAGAGGAACAATAGAAACATGACTCACAACGTAGATAGACTAAATTTAAAACATCGCAAGAGCCGTAACAAGAACTAGAATTAGTCTATTTTTTCCGAAGTTATAACATGAAGAAGCAACGGATGGAACTTTTCTTTTTATAGTTTTCATTACAAGTTTTTCTTTGAGTTGAGTTATGAACAGATACTTAGTTGTTCTTTAGTTGTTCTGTTTTCTTAGAATTTTTGTCTTTGATTCGGAAGAGAATCTGTTGTTATATTAATTAATATTCATTTCTATTTTTATTTATTGAAACTAAAATGTTTAATTAAGTTTTTAAAGATATCTCTTTATGTAAGTATATTTATATTTAGAGTATAAATAAAAAGATGGTCATCAAATAAACCTGCTCTGTGATAAATGTCTTTCTAGTTTAGTAACATTTATTGTAAAGCTAAGCAATCAAATTACAGTATTGTGTAAAAAATTAAAATTATTAAAGCCCTATAAATATTTGTTCGCAGTAATTTATTGTTGCTTTAGCGCCTACCCCAAGGGATTAGCATATCGCGTCGTAAAACTCACGTTTCTATTTAAAATGGCGTGCTCATAGTTTTTATTAAACTTTTTAAAACACCAGTATTTGTCACATTTCACCTTGTTTGAAATGATTAAAAGTTAGCTTGTTATAAATTTTAGAATTTAATTTAGATTTTGGAATTCTCTTGTGGTTTTTAGATATATACTAATAAATTACTACTCGTTACTGTAATTAATGCTACCCGATTATTCTTGCATAGGTACTTTAGACGTTTTTTTTAATTTAGCGTCGTCCTCAAAAAGGTTTATTTAGAGGTTTATATTTGTTCTTGGATGCCACAACAGAGTCTTAGTATCTTGCAAGACTAAGCATGGCTCGGTCACTAGTGCATTTTGAAATTCATATAGATCCGTGTGGGGAGAAAGGAGGCTTCCCTTCTCGTATACCAAACCCTAATTAACTCATTCTTGTCACCAGGTGAAGGCAGTGCCCTCGGCATGTCTCCAGTGCTAGCGTCCATAGCAGCCATGTCAGCATTACTAGCTACTGCAGTGTGCGGCGTGCTTGCTGTACTGTACAAGCGGCACGCGGCAAGGCATCGACATTTACCGGCTAAGCATGCGCCTTTGAGGTAAGTTCCAATTTTCCAGTAACATTTTACGTTTTTAGCACTTTTGGTAGAGGATGCGTCGATTTTAAGGGCGCCTGCATTCGTTTAGTAAATTATATTTATTTCTCTAAAAAACAGTTTTACACGTCAAAAATATATTTTTTTAAACCAGGTGAGGTCACAGTCTCCTTTAAAGTTCAGACAATTAATCATAATCTTAAATGAGAACCATGCAGATTAGTGCCTGAGATGGTCGTTTAAGGGAGGAACCACACAATTTGAGTAGACAGGTTAGTCCTTTGTATTCATTGGTTAAGTGCTCCCTTTTATATTGTACTAGCGACCCGCCCTCCCGGTTTTTTTATCCTGACGAAACATTGAGATTTCCTTATTACATTAGTTTAGTATATTAATAATGTATTATACTCATAAACGTTCCGGAATACATTCTCTAAATGATGGTGAAAATCGCATCAAAATTCGTTGCGTATTTTAGAAGAACAACGCGGATATTCAGACAAACCCGAAAAATGACTTTGTTTTCTAATATTTAGATTATGTATTTGCTGATTGGGGTGTACCTACCCTAATCGATGTAGACTTCTGTACTAAAGTATCGTCAATAGTATCGTATGGTTACTAAAATATCTAAATGGAATGAGTTCTTCTGATAATTATTTGATGTTTAACGCTCGACAGTAAAGTTTCAACGGCATGCAAGCTTTAGAAGGACAGGTTTTTTTTTTGTTTTGCGTACCTTTCTCTTTTAAACCATCAATTATTTAGTACAAGCTGCGCCCCGCGGTTTCATCTGCGTAAGTCTCGATCGTGTATCGGGATAAAAAGTATCCTATGTTCTATTCCTGGCCATGGTCTACCTAAGTGCCAAATTTCATCCAAATCCGTTATGCCATTTTAGCGTGAAAGCGTAACAAACAAATAAACAAACTCACTTTCGCATTTATAATATTAGTTAGGATTCAAAGTGTGTTTATATTGTTTTGTCTCTCCTTCAGACGTAGTTTTAAGACGACTATTTCAGTTTTACGATGAGTATATTTGATCATGAGAATTCTATTTCCCAGTTACTGGAATAAGCACTAACAGTACCTGTGATGCAGTCGAAGCTTTAATCCACCGGCTTCATTCCGTCTCTAAGGGCCAGCAAAGTTAAATCGATTTCAAGTTCTCGATTTTGAATCAGTCTAGTTCAGGCTTGTAATTTGACTTCTGAACTAGTGCTAGTAATAGTCGCATCCGCCAATGAAAGGTATATTGGAGTTATTAGGTTGTATGATGGTAGTCTTGGGATGCATTTGGACTCAAGATGAAAAGGAAGATTGACAGTTTGACATAGAATTTCAGATAACAGAAAGTTGATCTAACTTTTTATCTCAGACATTTTTAGGGGTGTTACAACACTTCTTGTTCAACTCGTCATATTAGATTCGGAAGCAATTACTACACAATCATATTCGGCTTTTATTCGGCTCGTGCCGATCAGCAACCTCGGTTGAATCATGTTCGGGTATCAGCTCGGCACAATTTGAGCCAAGCTGGGCGTCTTTTTCCCGAACACATTTTACATAAAGATTTTTCCCCCGATGCCAATCATCCGACCCGAACACGTATGTAGCACAAGGAGTGCAAGTAGGTAACTGTGAACTCACTTGCTTTCACAAGAAACTCAATACCTACCTTATTTTTTTAAATGTCAGTAGCCAAAGAACCATCTCCGAGTCTGCCAACCCTACCTACAAAGAAAGATTATGGTACTTATATGACGTAAAATTTCACTAATAGCTACTTATGAAGTTTTCTTGAACTTTAATAGTGGCTGCTTGAAACTGCTTGGCACGCAACACGCCACGGGTTCATGGCTAAAATTGGTGTAAAACATGTCAGAAAACTGAAATGTGTATTGTAAAACTTTGAAGTTAATCACAGTGGAAATATTATATTTCTGATTATTTAGGGCCACATAACTTATTTTAGCATATAATAAGTTTGTATATTGGATATAGTTTAGCTTATAAACAGATGCTTGTTATTAAAACAGACATACTACTCATTATTATTATGGTTAAAACACACTTCCGCTCTACTTAACCTCATTATACAATATGTTAAAAAACCCAGTCCGATCCGAAAGGGGATCATAGGTACTGCAATAACATTACCAGAAAAAAGAATGATATTATTGAAAATAGAAAAGTTACTGCAAATTGAAATTCAGGTTTTTAGTACAAAAATCACTCCAATTTCATTTTAAATTAGCAATTTGTTTTTCTTTTTTCAAAAAAAAAAAAACAGACTGTCAGTATTAATGATTCTTAACAACACCCTCACGGATCGAACATTTTTTTTTTTACACGCTGTGTAACGTTCTTAGCATTTTGTTTTATGATCATTATTGTGAACATTTATTATATGTATAGATAACTCTCTTTCTTCCTTTAAATTTATCCAAAAGTTGTCTTTAAAAGATCGCTAAGTGCGATCATTGATTGTATTCAGGCATTAAAAATACTGTGTGAATATAGTTAGATAACTATAATTCACACAGTATTTCTAGTAGTTTTTAGAGTAGCCAAGGAAAATCGCACGTTTTTTTTCCGATTTTCCTTAGGTATAATAGCTATAAAACTATGGTTGTACCAAATATCCCATAATTCAAAACCACACCCAATCTCCCTTTGTCTGTTGAAATCAATAGCGCATTGTGGCCAATTACCGGTAATTAGTCACGGCCAATGATTAGATGGGTGGCCATTTACGCATTCAAGACAGAATCCGAGGAATAGATTTGTGAGGGCATAGAATAAAATAATACCATAAAGAAGCGAAACTCATGTACAGTACGCGCCACAGATCTCTGTGACAGTGACGTTTGCTGCAGACTATAAACCTATGAAACTATGTAAATTACTTTGGCGAAACAATGATCAAAATTCATTGATTCATTCATTGATAAGTTTTTGGGAAAGTCGCCAAAAAACAAAGATACATACATACATACGGGCCGAATACAGAACCTCCTTTCTTGAAGTCTTGAAGTCGGTTAAAAATAATGAATTGGACAGTTTCTTTAAGCCTTTGTTTTATTTGAAATCGTCCAATGACTTCTCCCGCTCTGTGCGGAGCGGAAGAGCGTGTTAGACTTTTACTGACTAAAACCCACCCGTGTTCCTTCAGTTGCCTGTTGCCTAGGTCCCGGTATCCCTTTCGGACTAACCCGCAACCCTGGCAGGCATCGGTCCTAACGGGCCCCGCCAATTGTGCTGACATCTCTTTGAGGCGCGCGTGGAACACGACGCGCCATCGACCCGTGCCTGGTCCTTATCGGACGGCGAACTACCCATTGCTCGCCGTCCGCAAGCCCGCGCCTATGGTGGCCGGGAATCCGCCTGGGATTCCCGACGCCCAGGGCGTCTCCAGCGGCAGTTTCTTTAAGCCTGACACCGTTTTCTCCAAGATTTCTTAGATTCCTTTCTGTAGGCATTCAGAACGTATTCGGTTCGGTATTTTCGCTTCTGTCTTTTTATTCTATGGTTTATCGATCATTACGTGGTTTTGTTGTTAGATCAAATAGCTAATTGAAAGGACAGATTCAGAGAATCGTCTCCTCATCCCCTTGTATGTCAATTCTTGAAACACAAGGAGGTAATGAGCAAACTATTGAGGATTTTGTGGTCAATGATATTTGTTTACACAATATCTTGGTTTGTTATCCTTGTTAAGCTTAATTTGAAGATCTAGGCACCAGATGATTGGTGCTATTGGCCAGCTGGCACCTGAACAAAGGTGAGAGCTGGTTTATATTGCCAGTTGCCAAAATAATATAAAACCTATGAGATACCTACTGTTGTCATTGTAAATCTACGGTATTGTAAAAAACTCTCTGGTGGTATATTTGAGCACGAGGTCCTAGGTTCAATCCCCAGGTCGAACAAAGTGTTAATCGGTTTTCCTTTACGAATTTCTCGGAGTCTGATTAGTACCCCGTTGATGGTAATAAAATTGCTCCGTTGCTGTGTAAAAAAAGGGTAGGTAAAGCAAAAATCAAGAAACACAGTTAAGAATTTATAATAATAGTAGGACCCCAACCAAAACACAATCTTTTTCTTTTATTTAAATTTAGTGTACTTATAACGTGTTCAAAATATTTTCTTTCTTTTTTTCTCCTACAGTGAAGCAATGTACGTAGAACGCGCACCCCACTGCCCCACTCCTGTAAAGCAAGAAGCTGAGTCTAGAGCGAGCAGCACCGAACCTCGAGACCGGGGCGAGAGAGGGGAGCGGGCGGCGCGCGGAGCGTTACTACATACAGCTGACCCCAGAGACGCTGATGATGCAGACCCGGATATCATACCCAGTTTGTACGGTGAGTTATTCAATTGTTTTTAGTTATGGAAACTAAATAAAACGCTGGTCATATGGGAACAAGATGAGTCCGAAATCAGTGTAGCACTGCAAATACAGGTTCATAAAGCCAGTTTTTCATCAGATTTTAATGCTGCGTTTTCAATAACAAGGATGGGATAACATTTAGGAGTTGTCCACATTTCTCCCTAATTAGAACTGTCCCACTGCAGGATATTTTCATACGGACAGTATAATATACTGTACTGTTATATTTTATGTGTACTTATTCTGGTTACATTGCTTTATAAATCCCTGAATTGACAGTAAGGCCATTTGTAACATAACAGTGGCGTGATAGATCATTATTTCTTTCAACTTTGACCCTTTTCCACCGCTGGACATTATTTTGTATAGCATTGAAAAAAAACTTAATCCACATTTCTATCCAAACAGAACGAAGGCCAGTATCAAATGGGTACATGAGCCTGCAGCGGCCGCCATCTTCGGGGAAGATCACCAAGCTGAGCGGTGAGGACGTGCGCTCCGAGCCCGACGGGGGCGCCTACTACACAGATTATAGAAAAAAGGATTATAGGATACCCTTAACTAGTGTAAGTATAATTTAATTTGTACTTTTACTGTGGTTGTTGTATTAGCAGCAGTGTCTAAGCTTAAAAAAAAAATACGATAGACGTAGATATATTTAGGAATCTATTCCGCTTAACTGTTTCCCAAGAGTCATAAAAACCCTGTAACAAATCGACACGTGTTTCACCTGTCAACGAGGCATCCTCAGGATGACGATTGACCAGTCGCGAACCCGAACACGACGTGACGACGGTGTGTCGTGTCGTGTCTAAGTCGATTGTATTTTATAATGGATTTCCGCACAAAGTCACGCTTGAATCAATTAATTGTGTCTAAACTTTGCAAAAATTCCTCTTGAGAAGTTCATGAGTGACGCTAGACAAATAAAACACTTTACTAAAATGTGAACGAGAATCTTAGTTGCAGAAAGTGATAAGCTTATCTTTTGCTTGTACTTTATTATCGACAAGCTGTTGCCCGCGACTTCGTCCGATCCAGAATGAAAAGTATATTACAACCCATGTCCTTCTTCAGGTCATGGTCTACATATGTGCCAAACACCCAAATCCGTTCAGCCGTTTAGCGTGAAAGCGTAACAAACAAACAAATAATGATCTGGATTAGGAAAAAGGATACTTTTTATCCCGATATTCCCACGGGATCGAGACTTCTATATAACCTTCTGTCTAAAATATCTTTTCTCACATTCACCTTCTTTTCCAGTCTTACCATAGTTTAGGACGCGTGAACAAAGGCGTAAATGCATGCAGCCCAAGTTCAGCGACAGGCGTGACGTCATCGCTGACGGCGCACCGACTGCGGCCCGAAGTCGTCACGACCTCGCATCGCGTGCAAGAGAGCTGTATATAGAGTCGTCGCGTAGTCGTCCCCTCCTGTGTAAATAGCCTTTATACTAAGTATTGACGTAAGAGTGATGAATCTGTGTAGAAGCGACACTTGTGTTGGTCGTGGTTATTACCTAATTTGATCTCGTTTGATGAGAGATGACAGTTTGATGCGCCTCAAACTCGCTTGCGTTCCATGTGCGGCCGTCAATTATTTCATATTTTAGGAAAAATAAAAATACTCAAGTGAAAAATTTAGTTCAAAAATTCATTGTATTTCTGACAACTGTGTGAAGTTGTCACAGACAGACTGCCCTTTGATAAGTTGTAATTAAAAATATCTAAGTATCTCTCTTATTAATTATTAATTCAATGAATATCACGTAGTTTAACAAAAAAATTATACTACAGTTCAATCTTGAATGCAATACATAGGTTTGCCATGTGGTGAAGGGAAAGTAGTTTTTAAATGGGTCGCATTTGTGACACATAAAACAGTCTCGCTTCTGTACAATTTCATTAGTCTCATGGTATTGACTGTGTTCCTTTATAGTCTAATGAAAACGAGATTTTTGTAAAAGATTTATGAATTTTAATTGTATGTTTGTATGTGATACGCTTGGTATGCCGTCTGTCGGTATTATTGTATATAGTAGATAGTTAAGTAATGACGGTCTGTATAGTGTTCGTCCTTTCCCATTTAGTTTGTGGATTCTGGAGTATTCTGAATTTTTTAGAAGTCTAATAATTCTGATTTTGTAATTTTGTACTCCGATAATGTTTAACTGAACTGATCAAAGTAAAGCACCACTGTACAACATTAATATTATTTTAACTTTTTAATTTTATGAAATTAAAAAACATTCTTGAAAAATAAATCTGGTAATTATTCGATTTAATTAGGTAACGAAATTGTTTTTAATATGAGTTAAGTATCAAAATCAAGTTACATTTATTAATATTAATTCTTACAAGTGGTGCAAAGTTTTTGATTAGCATTAGTCGACAAGGAATTTCCTTAAAAAAATACTAAATATATTATGAAGTCTTCATAGTTTTGGCAATTATTTTGTTTGTTACTAACAAAATTAAAACTTTTTGTTGCAAATAAAATCTGTTGGACATTCATTTTCTAAGTAGTTTCTTCTACACATAAGTATTATGAAAATTATGTAAGCCAAAGATTCTTAGAACTTTATACAAATTGAAAATAAACACAAAAAATAGAAAACACATATTTCTATTACACTTTGATATTTAACAAGTCTTTGTAAAACCTTTTCACACTTTTGACGATCTAAAGAACCAATAATCAAAATGTAACACAAAAGTGACGCTTTTGGGACGAAAAGTCACAAGTACTGTGACGTTTTGGGACGAAAAGTAACAAATAGGAATATTGAGAGCAAACGTTTGTTAACAAACTGGAGTATGATTGATTCTGAGAAAGGGCTAGTTGGAACAGTTTGTTAGTTTTGTCGATCAATTGAAAAGTGAGGCGGAGTGGGCTAGGAAGACAGCGATTTTAGAGTGAGTAAAGCGACGATTATTTTGATAATAATGGCGGGATTGTCAGACAGAGGTTTTGTTACAAACTTTTACTGCTGCCTTTTATTTCGTAAAATTCTCAAAGATAAATTTCGGAGCATCAAGATTCTGCCAGTTATAGGCCCCGGTTATGCCACTAAGCCGCAAATTTTATTTTGACAGACGACACAGCCTAAACCGCTGAGTCCAGAAGCATTTTTCACAGGAGAGTTGCTTATGTATCGAAAATGAACACTGAGGAAGTTCATCCCTTATTTAGTTAAATCTATACATGTATTATAAACTAAAGTCGCTTTTTGTATTAGTTTGTATTCCGCGTTGTTCTTTTAAACCACACAACAGATTTTGATGAGGTTTCCACTACCGTTTAGAGAATTTATTCTGGAAGGTTTATGTGTAGAATACGTTAGTTAAAGTTACATATAACTAAGAAATCTCGATGTTTTGTCAAGTCGTGAAAACCGTGCGAAGCAAGTAAGAGATAAAAGCTTGCATGATAGTTCGTCATTTTTGCCGATTTAAAATCCCATCGGGCGCGCGGCTTGTCATGGATTCCTCCATGATTTCTCTTTGTTTCAAAAATAGAGCTTCACGCTAATCGCTTCGCTTCTACACCCGCCAATTTCGCAGCCCCACTACATCGGCCACACGCAAAGCGTCGTAAAGGCGAACGACAACATTTTATCCACAGTTAACGCACCGACAGTTATTTAACTCTGTTAAGTCGTTTTAAATAGCTCACAACAGGTATAACATTGTCAGAATTATGTGCTTGAAGCTCACACTTGACAAGATAACGAGTTGTCTTAATGGTGACACTGGTTTCTGGTATACTGTTGACATGTGGTTTGAATGCGTTTAGATGGAACTTAACGTATTGTAAGGCGTTTAGCGGCTTGAGGGCAAGTTTTCGATGGGAAATTCGGTTCGATTAACTTGGATTGACAACAGAAAGTAGTAAGTCTTGTGTTATTTCTACCTGACTCGTTGGTCTAGTGGTGGCAAGCGCTACTGCTGTGCATGAGGACCTGGGTTCGATTCCCAGGTCGGAAAAAGTGTTATTAGGTTTTTCTATCTGGAATTTCTCAGTAGCATGCCGGAGTCTGAATTTGTGCCCTGGTTGATAACAATAGGCTCGCCCTCTATTAGGCCCCTCGCCCAAGGTGACTTTTTTGTAGCGATGCTGTCGCGCGTTTTGTAAAGATTGTGTTGTTTACATTCGCCTGTTCAACAACATATTATGTAAATAAAGCAATGTAAGAAGCGCGTTTACAAAACGCGCGACAGCATCGCTACTAAAAGTCGCCGGGGGTGAGGGGCCTTACATGGGACTTAGACCCCTAGCCCACGGCGACTTTTTGTAGCAATGCTGTCGCGCGTTTCTTCTTTCATTGCGTTATTTACATAAATGTTGTTGAACAGACGAATGTAAATAACGCAATGAAAGTGCGTTTACAAAACGCGCGACAGCATCGCTACAAAAAGTCGCCGTGGGCGAGGGGCCTTACATGGGACTTAAATATAACTGGCGAAATGTCGGTGTACACCTCTCCCCAACCCTTTGGGGAAACAAGTCATGATGCTATGTCAAGAAAGTATAATGTCTTGTGTTATTTCTATTACGTGTACGAAGCAAGGTGAACGAGATCGTCTTTTCTAAGGTATCACTTGGTACCTACATTCTGCTTGGTTTTATATCTCTACTTCTATAAGGGCCCTTTTCCTGTCATGCGTATTTTCGCCCGCGCGCGGATCTGGTCCGCATGCTGGCTGCCCGCACCTATCATTTCATACATGTTTTTCCTATCATGCGGGTAGCACGCACGCGGAACGCGAATTGGTTGAGGGCGCGAAGCCCGCGTGCGTGCTAACCGGATGCGGACGGCGTTCTGCCTTCAGTGTGGTTTTTACTGTGACGCGGGTCGTACGCATACAATCGTTCATTTTAGTGCACGAGTTTAGTCTTTGGCGGCACGCTCGACACTGCAGCGGCCAAAGAGTATTAAATACACATGACAGGAAAAGAACCCTAACGTTCTGTTGTGAACTAGAATTGAGTACCTTAGTAACATAAACATCTGAAAAATTTAATAAAGTTTCCAGTAGTATATTTTGTAACTCGATTTATAATTACCCAAACTTTTGCTTCAAAACTCATTTCAAATCTTCATAGTTTCAAAGACAGACAGTATAATTGCCACTTCTAGAACTTGATTACTTGTTTGATCTACTGTTGTTTACCGACTGTGGAAAATAACACTTTAATTAAAACTAGCGAGTGTACTGTTCAAATAAATTATTTTTGTAACCAAATATGTACTTTGTGTAATTGAGTTTGTGTTTAAAGGTGGGATTCCATTGAAAGCTATGCTGTGACATTTCATTTTAATTTATGCTGTTCATTTTACTTTACACTGAAAAGTTCGAGACTATGAATTTATAGAGACACATTTAAGATTGTCCTCGGAATCAACGTAGTAGTTAAATCTTTATTTTCAACTAATAAACCTCGTAATTTCTTATCGACTGATCACGCTATGGTAGCTAATTTATGTTTTAATTTATTACGTATTCTGACATTCTTTATATATGCAAGTAGGTATCTATGAGTATATTTTTTCGAGAAAGGGCTGATTTTATCAAAGTCATCCTTTCAGTCAGTCAGTCAGTCTTTTATCCGTGGAATGAAATTGTCGTCTCACAGTTTTTGTATGAAAAACTGCCAAAAATTCAAAATTTATTTGCAGGATAAGACTTATACTCGGTATAAAAGTTTAGTAAAATTCACCCTTAGACAAAGTTTTTACACACTATGAACATCAAAATTAGTTTGCCAAAAGCAGACGCGATATCGCCCAATCATAGCTTCCAGTGAAGTCTCACTCTAACGTGTAATTTCATCTGCTCAAGATAATCAAGTGTAATTGTGCTAACGCTCGTGTTTGTAGGTATCTAAATTGTTAGTATTAAGTTCTTCAATAATTATTTAGTATAAACAATAATCTGTTACTTTGTTCAGTGTGAGATGAAAAAGTGTAATACCAAAATTATATTTTCTTGGTTGTGTAGCTGTTACGTTGGTCTATATATTTATTTATTTGTCAATTTGTATACAAATACGTTACGGTAAATGCCAATATTTTGTATTCTGATAGCTGTCTTTTGATACTTCGGACATAATTATTTTCTATTCTTACCAAAGGGTATCGTATTGATTGTGGAGATCAGATAGGCAGTCGCTCCATGTATATTGGTACTCAGCTGCATTCGGTTAGACTGAAAGCTGAGCCCAACATAGTTGGGAAAACGCTAGACAAATGACGACGAATTCGGACATATTTTATAGCCTAAAATAGTTACTAAAAACTCAAAATAACCCTGATACTGCAACAGCTGTAAGTGCTTTTTAAATGTAACAAATTATTTACATTTTATGCCAACATGACATTTTGCGACACTTCTCTTCATGTCTGGGTTAAGCCACGCGTGCACCAATGACGTCATAAAACCGTGCACCGTGCAGACGTCCCACGTCGACGGCTGCAGATAATATTGTACTTTATTTTAACACAGCGAGAAAACGTATAAATACGTCGTTTCGAAAATCTGTGCGCCGCAGTGGGGAGGAGGGTTTATTTTAAACTAGCTGTTGCCCCCGACTTTGTCTGCGATCCAGGTCATGGTTTGGTCGTTTTAGCGTGAAAGCGTAACAAACAAACAAACTCACGTTCGCATTTATAATATTAGTTAGGATTAAACTTGGTGGAAGAAATATGTGTCAATCGATATACTTACTGCTTCTTAATTGACCGATTCTACCGATCTTACTGATAGTTATTTATGTAAGTTCATGTTAAAATTAAACGTTATTTTCGTAATTCAGAGCATTGAAAACGCATGTACCTTTTAAAAGGTACCATTGCAAAATTATTTGGAAGGATGTTATTTATTTATATTATTATCCTGCAACAAAACAGCAACACAACCAAAACCCATCTTCCACACATCAAAACTAAGTTTTGGATTCCATTGCGTCTTCTAAATCATAATCTTTCACAATTTCTGTACAAAATACGCAATGGATTCCACACAACCTTGTTCCTTGTACCATTAGTACCCGCGTCCATTTTCAACCAGTTTTGTAATTATGTAAAATTGTAAATAATTTAATATTAAGTAACGAAATTATAAAATCTAGTCTAATTTAGTACTAACGGTGCTAAGTATTGTACATTTTTAATTAATTGGTAACAACAAAAATAGGTTAATGTCAATTGCCGACCTCATACTAAGTATGGGACTTTAAATATTGTTAAAAACATTGTTTCTTGTAAATGTTTCCAAATAAATACAATGTCAAGCATTTATCAATTCTTTTGTTTTATTTTGCGTATTTCCCTTCACCTTTTTAACCCCCGACGGAAAAAGAGGGGTGTTATAAGTTTAACGTGTATAACTGTGTGTCTGTCTGCGCCATCGTAGCTGCCAAACGGCTGAACCGATTTTGATTTTTTTGGTTTTATTTGAAAGGTGACTTGATCGAGAGGGTTCGTGTGTAAACGAGCGAATGCACATTCTACAAAATACTTAGAGAACCACACTTACTTAGAGTGGGGCTCTAAGTAAGTGTGGTCGTCTAAGTATTTTGTTAGTTTTTAATTGTTCTCTTATTTTAATTTAGTACTTTCTTTATATTTCTACTTGTTTTTCTTGTGCGTGTTTCAAATAAAATATTTTTCTTTTCTATTTTTCACTCTACCAAATTCATTTTGTGTAAACAGGGACAGACCTTCGCTGGTCTCTCTCCCCTACTAAAATGTCAAGAATATCAACAAAAAAATGCTCTAGCTCTTGTTCTGGTTCTATGTTCGTTTGATCTAAGCACCTTCATACGATACAACGCAGAATGTCGAACGCCATCAGAATCTCTGAAGACTCAAGACTCAACTTTAACGTTTTAAGCTGTCGCAAATATCTCGACAACTAGACGTGTTAGGTCAAATAAAACCGACTTCAAAAAATACAAAAACAACTTTTACATGCTCCAACTTTTGACTACAACATCTGGAGCTAAGAGATTTGAGCGTCAGCTGCTCAAATCTCTTATGCGCAACGAAAAAATATATTTTTGGTATGATTTTCAGCCAGAATGAAATACTTATCGCACGTACTCAAATAATATATTCAAATCAAACTACTCATAAGTGGCACTACAATTTGTCCTCCTCAGGTACGTTTTCTGACCCATTTATTTAAATTTTTATCAAAAAAAATTGGAACTGTGTTTACAGTTCACCCTACTAATTCAAACTCATCAATTTCAATTAGATACCTCCGTAAACTATAGTGACAGAGCCGCACCTACCAAACTACACCCCACTACAACTGCATAGAAATGGTCGTGATTCCCGTGATTTTATTTCACTATATCGGGCATAGCTCGTTTCGCCCATAAAGTCGGTAGTCAAGAGAATTGCTCAATAAGGCGGATGCAACGGTTTTACTGTCGCACGATCCGGAATGAGAAACGGAACGGGGCGTGGAAGTGACTGTATCAATTGTAGAGCTTTTTGTCATAGCGTTTAGAGTCAAGTGCAGGAGTAAGGTGATTTATTTTTCCGGTTTATCGTTGAGTTTTTTAAGGGTTTTGCTGGTATTTGGCACAATTTCCCCGATCCCCTGGTTTGATGTTCAGGAACGGACGTTTTGTATAATGATAATGTTAGTTACAAAAAACGATGAATGGAATGATGAAGATCATAATCATGGTCAGAGAGGGGATACCGAGATGATGACTATTAGAGAAGTACCTATGGAAGGAGAAAATGTTGCGCCGACCCCAATTAAATTCGGAAAAGGGCAGGAGAATGACGATGATGATTGTTATGATGATGATTATGATGATGATGATGGGTAGTTCCCACGTATTATAAATCTAGACCAAATTGCAGTTAAGTTCATTTTTCCTAAAGTAACCAGCACGTGGCAAAACCAAACCGAAACCTACATGAAATAAAATGTACCTACCTACTTCATTTAAAAAAATTCGATTCGTTACATCAATATTGTTTTTAATACTTTTGCCGAGGCTGCTGTTGTGTGCAAAGATTAAAATCGTGTTTTAGAGTGTTTCCATTTTGAAGCCAATATTTTAATTTAAATAATATAGTAGTAGATAGGGGAAACAAAAAAGATATACCTACCTACCTATGTATTTACTAAAATACATATTTAATGTAGGCTGTCTGTCAATGTTAATGGAATTAATTTTGAATAACAGATTTTACATACTCACCGCACAGATAATATAATACTACGTACAGATACCCAATCCCATACAAAGAAATGACGCCACCCTAAGTCTGGCTATTGAGCTGGCTATTTTTCTTCGTCCAATTTTTTAACAGATGGCAGCGTCAGCGACTCACTAATTGCCAGAGACTGTAGTTTTACAACGCCATCTAGGAGTCTTGCCTAGATACTACGCAAGACTACTAGATGTTTTCCTTCCTTTTTTACGCTTTTTCTTCCTAGATGTTCAATTTTTATATTTCTACGTAAAATACTAGATTAAAAGAAAATGTTGTTTGATTTTCCTTAATGAACGCAAGTTTAAAGTGACCCTGTCATCAATTGAGTAAAACGCCATTTATTGCAAAGAGCTCTCGACAAAATGATTAACAGATGGCTACTTTAGCATTCGAAGGGTTCGAATTGAAGTAAACGGCTTAATTTAAGTTTTTTGTTGAAAATACGGGATTTATGAGTGTAAATACATAAATCAGCATTAGACAAAGATGTTTTGATTTTTACTAATATTACCTCAGCCAAAATTTGCCGTATAGCGCTTTTTAGTGATTGTTAATTTCATAAATTGTTACTTATGCTGCCATCTATGATTTTTTTTTCAAGACTAATTTTAATTTGTTCGAGTTGAGACCCCATGCTCACCGTTCACGGACTGGAGCGATATGATTTGCGACACGTGCGCGCTCACCTGTTTGCGTCCATTGCTCCGCAAGTCGCGTCGCGGTGACTCGTAGCGTGCTGCTCTAAACAACTTCTTTCGTTTTTTTTCGCTGTCGCAAGACGCGTGTCGCTTGAGCGTGTAGCTCGTGGCCGCAGGGGTACAGTCTAATTGTCAAAACGTCCCAGGGCATTTGACTTGACTACTCTCATCCAGTCACCTAGCGAAAATAATCGCTTCGCCTAGTCCAAGGGCATGCCTACGATTATAAAAAATGTTAGATTTGAAGTAGATTCAAAGTAAATTCGAAAGCAAAAATGATATAAACTACTTTAGTGTTTCCAGAAGAGTCGTGAAAAACATAAATTTTTAAGACCGGAAACGGTTACAATTCAATTCGTAGTTTAAATTCATAAATGGAATTACAGCGACAATACTTTTATGGATCCATTTGAATTTTATCTGTCAGAAATAAGAGCGAAAATGCAGTGGCATTCAATTTCGTAAATTGAAATAAAATTTTGTCGCTCCATGTCTGGCCGATTTCTGTCCAATAGGTTGGTATAGGGTTGCCACGATTAGAAACTTTAAGTGTCTTTAAGCGAAGTTTTCATTTACTTTTTCCTAAAACGACTAGCTTTTCCTTACCTAAATCTTAAATGGCAAATACCCTGTCTCGGCTCGTCAAGTGTGATTTGTATTGGTAATTTACTATTCCATGTATTTGGTGTTGATCTAGATACCTAATAACTTTACGGTAATAACACCTACATCTAATTTTTCTAAGAACATCCTCACGTAAAGATATATTATAATAAAACAACTAATGCTCGTTAGCACTAATAATAAGTCACGCCAGAATTAATGCCTAAATACTGTTGCATCTTCGACGCACTGCTGGATGTTCGACGCCCAGCACAGAGCGACGAGAGTTAAAAATAAAACGGTGCAAAAATATTTAGATGTGCCCTAGTGTTAGTGAACTAGCATTAGAAAACTAACTCAGGACTGGTGCTCAGTTAAGAATACCGTTTTATCTTAATAAAAAAGTTTTTTATCCAACCTCGACAACCCTACCTAAACCTTGAACTATCAGTAGAGACACAGTTTTATAGTGCCCCCTGCAGCTAACAATACCTGGTCGATTTATGATAAAACAAACTTCCCAACATAACTATAGGAAACACTTTACAGCATCGTTAAATGTGATAATGTCACAATTTTTTATTTACTAATTCAAAATGTCAAAACTAACAAATTCCGTTTGAATGACTAAAATTGTTTAATAGTCGGAGAGCTGAAGGTGGAAGCAGCGCATCATGATACGCATTTATAAGAAAATATACCCATTAAAATATCCACCAATATATTTTCCAATTAAGGTCTTGTGAATACCTACAACATTGTAACTTATAGTGCTGAAATAATACTTCATTCTCATCATTATCATCATTTCAGCTGAAAGGCGTCCACTGCTGGGCCAGAAGCCAGCACAGCCACTTCGACCGGTTCTGTGCTTCCCGCATCCAACGGGAATAATACTTGGTATAAAGAAATAGAAAAATCTTGTAGTTTAAAATGTCTAGCGAAAATATTATTATTCCTACATCTTTTGTAGAAAATAGTTTACATAATTTGTAATAGAAAAAGAGGTGCAATTGAGCAAGTTAATAAAACATTTGATGAAATAAAAAGTAAACTATAAAAAGTTGAGACAGAAAATCGTTTATTCTCGCAAAAGTTCAAGTATAGAAAGAAGGTTGCTCCATCATAACTAACAACAATAAATATTTATTACATATGCATAGACCTAAACAATTTTATGCAAGCTCCTAAACTAAAATAGTAAATTACTAGAGGAAGTCGTGAATTTAATATTGTTGATGTAAACATGCCCACTAAATGGCTGTCATCAACGATGTACTAAATGAATAAAAGCTTTCAATTTAATGGGGTTAGCAGCCATGGTTCATGGGCTCACACCATGGGTTCTTTCAGATAGCGTGGGTGTTGAACAAATTAAGTTGATAGGTAGTTCATCATACAGACCTGTAAAAGGCTAGTTTTAAACATGGCACGAAACTGAACGGTCAAACAAGTAAATTACTAAAAAAAGGTTAATTATAGGCAGATAGTTAAGTACTTTAAGAAGCTCTAACACGCTGGTACTTATTCTCTGGAGATTAAAGAAGTATTAGGAACGAAAGGAAAAAAAGAAAAGAAAAAAACATCCTCCATAGAAAAGGGCGGATCTGCCGACCAGACGGGTGATGTGTCTGGTGGCGAATAACGACTTGTACACACTGCTACACATCAAGCTATAGGTTTCCAGTATAAGCGGACCCTGCATTGTACGGAAATCCTATACAATGTCAGATTAGGTTATACTGGAAATGTATAGCTTGATGTGTAGCCGTGTGAACGATGTATGTGTAGTTCGAATGAGTAGAGTGAGTATTGTTTGTAAATTATGTGAGCACCATGATGTATCTATCACATACTTAATTTATTTATTTGTCATTGCTCCATTCTTAATTCTTTTTACCTATTGTGGTACAGTAATCGTATTCTAGGTGCATCGTAATATTCACATGTAATATTACGTACGTATACTATAATTGATCTATACAAAATATTGTAAAACATTTTTTTAAAGAGTAACGGTGGAGTTTCTTGCCCGTTCTTCTCCATACGAAAACTACCTTTTGGAAGGGGCAACTAGAATCAGTTCTATTTCCTTGTTTTTGACGTTCAAAAGTGCCTTTAATGTGCCTATTAGAAATAAATTATTTGACTATGCCTTTTACTACTTTTTTATGTAACCCAAAACGAACTGTCCCATCTTTTTGCTCCGTTAAAGTTCAAGCGTGGCAGGAGGCATAGATTGTTCGCCGTGCCTCGGAGTCGAACCGTCACTCGAGCCCAGTCTCCTATCCCTCGCACACTCTCTGCACTCACGCTCTCTTGGACGCTAAGCCTGACTGTGATGTGTTCGCGGATGAATGCAAGAAGATCTTGTCAGTATGTCTGGAGTATTGTGAGATGAGCATATGACTGTCGAGTAGTTGTATACATTTGTGACTGTACTCTAAAATGCGTTTTTTTGTTTGTCCTTGGCAGTAATTGTCCTTGGCAGTTTTATGTTAAAGTAAAAATAAATTAATTAATATGAAAAAAACAACAAATTGTTACATACGAGTACCTTTATAAAAAAAGGACGTGTTAAAACACAGGGTAACTTAATTAAAGGTTCGCTTATCGCTTCACTATTAATAAGCTCCCATTAAGTATTAATTAATTGCTCACTTAACTAGTTCATTAATTTGCTGTTCAATTATAGACTTTATGATTTTTAATTTAAAATAGTATTTACCTACCTAGTGTTAAAATATGAGCGATAAAATTATCTGTTTAGCTCTCTTTTTAACCTTCGAAAAATAAAAGGAGGAGGTTCTCAAGTCGATGCGTATTTTTTTGAAGTCACTAACCTCATCTATTGCTAAATATTATTATAAGCGGGTGTAGTGTGTGGTACACACACTCTGTGGAAATTGCAAATGTCTACCTATTACGGTTCAAAAGATACAGCTCTGTGACAAACGGACGGACGCGGACGATGGACAGCGGAGTCTAGTAATAGTAACGGGACCCCGTTGGCATCCTTTGCGTCCGGAACCTTAAAAATAATCACTTTATTTCTGTAGAATGTCATTCTTTATTTTTTAATATACGTTTAGCAATAGTTATATAGCGTATGCTATATAACTATTAACTATTTGTGCAGAATAAACAATTTTTCTTTCTTTCTTTTCTTTCTGTAACATTTTTGCCAATTTTAAAAAGAAAAGGATATTTACAACCTCTCAGTTTGTATCACGAAGTATTACTAAAGGACCAGACACTATACAGTTAGAACAGATAGATGCCAGGCAGATGGTGGGCATACCATATTTCTTTGCTGCGATCCACAAAATCGTATGCCAACTGAACGAGGTTATTTAAAATTCTGTACCATGAAAAGTGCATAGTATTATTTATTTATTTACATAATTATAAACAGTGATCGGATTTTGTGGTAAGTATAATATAAACCATAAATATAATTCCGGTTTGTCGGAAAATACCAACTTGTCATACTAAGATGTAATATCGATTTTTAGTAACTGACATAATTATTTAAATTGAGGTTAGAATTTTCTCAAAAACGCGAATGAACGAACCAATCAAGGACCATTAAAGATTCAAAGAACAAAAACGATACATTAATAGGCCAATCATCACGCTATTAACCACGGTACATTTGTAGCCCAATCTACCAATTACCATATTATCAAGCAAGCGTGAAGTCAAATTAAACTCCCATGATCAAAGGTAAATTAGTCTTATGAGCTGATCAATATGTGTTTATCAATAATGTGGGAACGAGAGCTTGTTATGCCGGTAATCTTTGGGTTAATGTTGACTTTTTGGCTTTTTAGGGCTATGAAGAAGGCGTTTTAAAAGAAACTGTACCCACAGCGCTTCTACACATCAAGGTTTAATAACGAAATGAAACGAATTTTATATTTGACTTCAACGATATATATAAAGGTATATAGGTTACCTATGCAATATTTGATCGATCACACACAATATAATAAACGTAATTAAGAGGTGATGCCAAAAGAAATTGGATACTCAATTTATTATTTAATACAAGTAGGTATCGATCTTTTCGAAGGATTCACCCTTAGCACGTAAACCAATTTCCATACGTCTGAACCAATTTGAAAATACCTCTGACCACTCTTCTTTAGACACCTCAGCAATCTCGAATTTATGGGCAGTCGGTGCATTCTTTGCTTTCAAATCTTTTCCACTTTAGTTTTTCTTTGTTTCTTGGAAACAGGTAAAAATCACAAGGTGCTAGGTCAGGGGAATATGGTGGGTGAGGGAGCATAATAACGTTTTTTTAGTTAAAGAATTCGAGTGTTCAGGCAGATGTGTGGCACCATATTTTCGTGGTGCCCGAGAAGGTGCCAGATTCCCAACTGCGGTCGCTTGTCACACCCAGCTAATATTACTATTCGAGGACAAACTGTTTCAAATATGTCAATAAATAACCAGCCTATATGATAATGAATAACTTGCCAGTGTCAAACAAATGAGTAAAGAATATGTAACTTCTTTTGGCATGAATATCAATGACTTTTCTAGATGTGATTATCCCGGTAGAATGGTATAAAATATACAGTAAATAGTTTATGTAGCTTGTGCCTCATAGGTTTGTTATACCATTTGGTTTAATCTTACAATGTGCAATGGTATTTTGCGACCATGGACAATGCATCAGATTTAAGGCTTACATACTGGCGCGATTCGCCGCGCGACGCGAATTTTAACAAAACAATTTCTGAGAAAACTTCACGGCGAACAATGCGGTGACGTCGCGTCGCGCGACGAATCGCCCCAGTATGTAAGAGCCTTTAGTTTTTGGCTGTCAGTGTATTGTAAGATCATTCTAGCAGTAGATAACCTATAAGATCGAATTTTGACTGGCAGTGTAATAGGTACCTGCATTTAATTTAATAAGCGTCAGCGATTCTACCTGCATCTTGCACGTTCTCGTGTCAGCTGTTCTCGTGGCCACAAAACATAAGCGCCAAAGTAATTTATAGTAAAGATATATCGCTCAATAAACTAAAACTCTGTCCTATTAATTATTTTCATTTTAACATCGGAGTGATGTATGGACATTTTTTATTTGAAGTTATAAATTGGGCCTCCATTTATTTGGATAAAAGATAGATGTCGTTTATATTGTTTTAAAGGTTTTAAATGTTACGATGTTAAATAAGAGGGGGATACAGTGTGTGATTGTAAAACGATATTGACGATTGAAGTGATAGAAGATAGAAAGTTAAATTAAATGTCAATATTTAAAAAGTAATCAGAAAGTGCTTAGATATTTCATGAGATATAGACAAACATATACACAGACAGGTAAACTTCAAGCAAAGAGTGAATTTCGCTTACTAGAAATGACCTAAGTATGTAAAGATCCTGATCTAATCCCAAAACAGTTCCCTACTTGCCAAGCAAACAATCAACAATCGATTCTTGAGAACCGCTTCAATCCAGTCCGGAGCAGTTTGAACCAGTTCAAACCAGTTGAAACAAGACGGCTGAGCTAAAACAAAGAGCTCACTTCGGCTGCACAAGTGAACGCTTCCCGTTTAAGAGTTCCTAGTAAGTATGTTATGTCTACTTCAAATATGTACCTTCGGATGTTTGACTATCCCTTTATATGGATTGGGTGTTGGTATAATTAGGTACTGAATTAAAATATTTTAACAAAAAACATAATAAGAAATAAACATTTCTTTTATCATAAATGTATTAAATTCAAAGATATAAATTGTCTACATAGACATTCAAAGCTGAGAACTCATCGAAAAAAATTGCGTCCAACTGTTAGCCGCTAAATGCACACCGCACACTAGAAAATCTCAGTGACAGCACATTGACGTGGCGTGAGTGTGACGTAGCTGTCACGCACACCAGCATATCAAAGTTGGCTAGCACCCAAATTGCGTAACAAACGATCAATCACAATCTGAATTATTTTGTAGGATATTATTGTTAATCCATTGCTTCATAAGTTCGAAAAAGTTGTCTGCTCAGGAACGTAAATAACGCAATGAATGTTGTTGAACTGTCAAAATGAAACAGATTGCGATTGGTCGTGTGTTACGCAATTAGGGTGGTGTTTGTTTTAGTTCTTTTGAAGCGCGACATTTCATTCAGACATAAATAATCTAAGATTAAATTACTACCCGAACAAAGCGACCATGAAAACTAAATATGAGGTATTTATATTAAAGTTAAACAATGCAGCTGCTAGGAAAACTCAAAAGATTTTGTGATAGTTCCCAGAACAACTCTCCTTTAATAACAAAAAGCTATTTTAACTATAATCCCAGTATAAGATTTCACTTATCAAAAACAAGATAGAATCAAGAACTGAAATAAGGCACGTGCCCCACAAGGACCAAGTTCGAAAACTCCTTTGTTAACAGAATCCGTTGCCTAGCAACTATAAAGATCCCTAGTGATAAATTAACATTTTGATCGACCCATCCCGGATTATAGAAGTAATTTACGTAAGCAGTGTGCCGGTATCCTATCAATTTCATAGAAAATTTAGGGCGCTTACAGACAGACGACTGTACACCAATACAACAATTTCGCTTTTCAAAAAAGTATGATGAATTTATAAGAAAACTAACTATTCCCTGACTGCGACTTCATCTGCGTGTGTTTTGTAGGTATTTCATAATTTTTCAATACAAATATGTAGCATGAAAATAGCCTATGTCCTTCGCCAGACCAGCTGCCTGTCATACATTCATAACGATTGGTTCAGCAGTTTAAGCGTGAAAAGGTGATAGATAGACAGATAGAGTTACTATCACATTTATAGTAGGTATTAGTATTAGTTTATGACATTGACATGAGACGTTGTTGGTGAACATTTATGCAAATTGTACAGAAAAATCAAGATGGCAGCAGTAGTACCAATTTTGGGCACGTGCCAAACTTTGGACCATTGTAGTTGCACCTCGTAACAGTTTAGTTAGACAAATCGGTTGTCTGCGGGCGCCCTTACAGAGCTCCATCAAAATTAGGGGCCCCTTTCTGTTTATGATAAGGTACAGCTGTTGGTTACTCCTGAAGTCATAAAGTCTTAGGCTCTTCTGTTTTATGCGCCCCTGATCTGAATAGGGGATCTCATTTTATAGTTTCTGCCTTGAGATTCTTTGTTGGGTTAATATTGGAAGTAATATTGTAGTGAAAAAAGGGCCGAAGTCGTTTGTTTAAAATTGGCACATTAGTTAAGTCTGCGATATTTCCGTTTGTCGGTTTATGGATAAGGGATCTGGCAGAGTCCAAAACAAGACTACGGATTATCCGAAATAATGGTGAAAACCTGATAATAATATGAAAGTAAAACTTATTTAGAAAAAGTTAAATTCAAAATTACTTTTTTATAGTTTTACTAAAACTGTGACATAAAATATTATTAAAATTTTACCTGTCTACTACCACCTGGCCCATTGAAATATTATACAAACACCATAAACTATAATTAACTATATTCAAACAACGGAAATTAATAACTTTGGACTCGATACTCAATTTTAAACCTAATATCTATTGGAATACGATCAATTTGATATTATAAGAGAGTGGCTTTTGTTGATGCCTATTGTTTATAAAGTGCGCTTCATAAATTAAATATGTTTCTAATAATATTGTAAATAAAATAATCACCTGTAAACATAGAGCGATTGAAGTTACAAATATTAGAAGATTGAGAAAAACAGAGGGTCTAGACAAGTGACAATCGCTTCCAAAGCGTTTCGTATTTCTACAACGACTTTCAACAGGCTTGACATAAGCTTTTCGATAGCTTATGTCAGTTCTATACATTTTTTACTGTTCCATCATCGTAATCAACTTATCACTCATCATCATCGGTGTCACTTTGTCTAGGGCCTTTGAACTATACTAGCTGGTGTAGATTTTGAACTCAGCATAGCGCAGTCCATTGCTCCTATATACAGCAATGGATGGGCTTCTCCCCAGTAGGTGCGCAAAACCCAGTTCTTTGGCATCCACTCAGTCCCTCAGCACGCTTGCAGAATCGTGGTCTCCACTCAGAGAAACAAAATTATGAAAACGTGTTTGTTCGCAGACATAATAATTTTACAATACTATCACCATTGCCAAAGTGCAAAGCAGTTGGTTGGCAGACGAAGTTCCTATTTTTTTTCCTTACTTTTCTTTTTAAGATTTGTCTGTTGTCTGCTTCAACCGCTATTGTTTCTTTAACAGACACAACAACTTTGATAAAAACACTATCCAACCTTAACACATAAACATTTAAAATTAAAAAAAAAAAAAAAGTGTACCTATATCAAAAAAATAGTGTGTAGGTATGTAATCGATACAATGTAAAAATTGTTACTGAAATAAATGAAATTTACTCTAAACGCCCAAATAGGCGTACTAACAAGAATCGATTGTGTCCTCGTTCAGTCTCCTTCAACCGAATAATAATAATTATAATATTTATAAATGCGAAAGGAACCCTGTCTGTTATAATTTCACACCTAAACCGATCGTTATGTTTGACAGATAGGTACCCTGAAGCCATATGCTACTTTTATCCTGAATATTTAAATAAAAAAAATATAAAATACAAAATACCTACACGTAGGCAAAGTTACCAGCAACAGTAAGTTAAAAAATAAAAATTGAAAATTCTCACTACCCCTTCATTATTCGCGTAGGGTGCAAATGCACCCAAGTCCATCTTATAAAGCCTTACCTTTGTATTTTTCGCATTAAATCCGTTCCATTAAAATATTATTATTTATTTATTATTTAATAATTTTAACCCTAAACTTACCTAAATCCATGATAAAAACCTAACCTAGTCCTATTATAATTGCTACAAGGGTTGGAGTGGAACAAACGCTAAACTTTAATTAAGAAGCTGTCAGTCGAATCAGGCCCCATGTGGAATGTTTAGAACTCACGCTTTGGATGTTGTAGCCTGAGCAGTGGTTGAGGTGGCTTGACTGCTTACGTCACTCGGCAAGTTATTGGCCAAATTACTTACTAAATTACGCATTGGCGCCTTTCGATAGCTTGGTTTGCTTTGGAAATGTTTCTGGTTTCATTAAGTTTGTGCTCAACGGGACTGGAACCCAAAGCATAATCAGCCTAATAATGTTGTTCCCATTGCTGGTACACAGGCCTCCTCTCTGTGAAGGGGAGTGGGCCGTAATCCACCACGCGGGCCCAGTGCGGGTTGGTGGTTGTCATATATCATCGAATTTTTTATTCTAAGATATTTCGGTTTCCTTACGACGTTTTCCTTCACCGTTTTGAGAGCAGTAGTGATGAAATATTTATACAAAGTAAAGTGCCTGTATGGATTTGAACTCACGACCTACAACCCGTAAGTTGCGGCCGCTACCACTGCGCCACCACACCAACTGGTCGGCTTCCAGTCTAATCGGATGCAGCTGAATACCAGTTTTTATATTATATACGAGTATATATATTTTTTATAAATACGAGGTAAGACTGGTGGTCAGACTTTAGGGCTACTGACGACGCGTAACGTCTGTCAAAGATCCACGAATGACAGACAGGACTAACGGCTTAACGTGCTTTCCGAGGCACAGAGGAGTCTTGGAATGTAAAGATGGTTACCCATCCAGGGACCAACCACGGCAAGCGTAGCGTAAACTAATGGATCGACCCGTGCGGCTATTATTACTTAGCTACGAGCTCCTGCCAAAGCTAACTAATACCAACTTTACCTAAACCAAGAAGAAAATGATAGAACTAGGCATTGTTGTACATCAGAACTGAGAGGCTGTTGGTTACGCGGTCTGAAACTTAGAACTTTGAATTTGTAGCTGTGGTTATAGTTGCGATCAACTGAAACTTAGGGTGGTCGATAATACACTCGAGTTATGTACAGTTTAGGGTTTGTTTAGTTTAACGGCATATTAAGTGTGTGTGAGTGCTAGAGTGCTGCATATGAGCCGTCTTGTAAACAATGAACTCAAAAACTTATGCATAGTTTGTGGAAAAACATTCTTCATTACTAGAGTCAAAAAATAGCAAAGTTGTGTTCGGAAAACTTATAATATTGTCACATTTTGACATCTTCCACTGCGGTAGGAACCAAGGAGTTGTGATTTTTTTGCCTACTAGAATAACGGAGTTCCATTCTACGGAATACGTGTTAATTCTAAGCAAATGTTTTACCATTATTATAGCAAAATGTTTCGTCACTAATCATTACAAACATAGCTTTATTCTTAAAATAGGTACATAGTTAAACGACATTTAGAAAGGCAAACACAAAAGATTACGATCTGTTATTCAACAATAAAACTAAGGTGCTTTAAATGAGCAATTAAAAAACGTTAAAGCCCTTGTTTAAATTGTCACCTGTTGTGTCAAGTCTTTTCTAATCGCTTGCTAAGTCGTAAAACAAAGTATTTCCGGATAAACTGTCTAAGTAATAAGCTGCAGCGAGTTTTGGTTCCATTATCACAGTGGCTATATAATTACATTCAAAGAGAAAATATGGAGAAGCTATACATTAGTCCAATAAGTGTTTTACTTATAAGTCTTCCTCATGAATGAGGAGAACGAAACAATGAGGCTTGAGCTACGAGTTTCAGTGGCATTACAATTTTGCAATAGAGAGTTGTACACCCTTTCAAGAAGCTTCAGCTAAAGCACAGGGGTTTTAAAGTCCATAACATTATTGAGATAATATTAGGCGTATCCTAGGCTTCCAGTTCAGCCTGCTTTACAAACTAGTCTAAATCGAGAGAACTCCAAGAGAGGAAGGCCTCCCACAAGGTGGACCGATGACCTTGTGAACGCCGCAGGAATACGCTGGATGCGGGAAGCACAGAACCGGTCGAAGTTGCGATGTTTGGGGGAAGCTTATGTCGAACAGTGGACGTCTTTCGACTGAAATGATGATGACCAGCTACAGATACGGCCAACCCATGAAAAACATAAGAAGAATCGAATTACTACCATATTTCTTAATATTCACTTCACAAACGTTTTAATTAATTAAATCATTAATCCGTAACAAAATCTTTCATTATTATTTAATTATATTGTATTTTTTTCCGTTTTAAAACGCCACATCTCATCCTATACCCCACACTATAGGTTTAATACTCGTCAAATATCACAAGTGTCGGCCGGCACGCGGCTCTGTTTGTATAACGATTTTTGACACCAGTTAAATTAATATGACATGTTATAAATCGGACATGTTTTAACATATTACACGTCTTTGTATTGATATTGTAATGACCTGGGTGATGCAATGGTTTAAGGCTAAGTGGTAAAGGGAAAAGGATGAAGATAAGGGCCTACTCTACCTCAAATTGCTTAGCATGATCCTCCGTTATGCCGAAAATACTGCAGCATTAATTTGAAATAATTTGATATAGCTGAGGATTGATGTAGGATGATGAGGTATGATCTAGGTCCTATATTTGACGGAAATACGATTACATAAAATTTTCTCGATAGGAAAAAAATCCAAAGTTACCTCTAAACCGAACAATAAACCGCTCCTGGTATTAAAAAAATCATAAAACTTTGCATAATAACTGAACTAACTATAAAGCAGGTCTTATGTATATTTTTTTTATTACAATTGTTTTCACCGTAAAAAGCAATTACTTACCTAAATATAGTAATGGTGCGAGCAAGATAAAAAGTGAATTTGAGCTGAGGCCTTTAAGTTGATAAATATATCACCTATTTACAGCGAGTATCAGAAATGCATGTTTAAGGGTGTACATCAAACTGAATAACTTTCTCCAGGGACCAACATCGTAAAACAAGTAGTGCGAGTCGGACTCGCGCACGAAGGGTTCCGTACCAATCAATCTGCCTAGCCTTTTCCCAACTATGTTGGGGTCGGCTTCCAACTTAGACTGGGTTAGACTGGAAGCCAACCCCAACATAGTTGGGAAAAGGCAAGGCAGATTTTTTTTTTGTTGGGGTCGGCTTCCAGTCTAACCGGATGCAGCTGAATACCAGTATTTTACATGGAGCGACTGCCTATCTGACCTCCATAACCCAGTAACTGGGTAGTACTCTATAAAAACGGCAATAAAATTAAGTTTGTTGTATGGGAGTCCCCTTTAAATATTTGTTTCATTTAAATTAAATTATTTATTTTTAAAGTGAATATGTAACTAAATATTCTGTGAATATTTCAAGCATCTACTATTACTATTATTTCCGTTATCAATATCGAGCAAAAACGAGCAAAAAAATCAAGTTTGTTGTATGTTATATGTTACAGTTACAGTATTTGTTGTTATAGCGGCAACAGAAATACATCATCTGTTAAATTCACGGTTCATGAGATACAGCCTAGTGACAGACGGACAGACAGACAGACAGCGGAGCCTATTAGTTATAATAGGGTCCCGTTTTACCATTTGGGTACGGAACCCTAAATATATCAACAATCCCATACAAAACTTCAATACCCACTCGACCCATGTATGGGACGGCAAATTTTTTTTCGCGATTACGA
Organism: Lithophane socia; assembly: GCA_947522985.1. Taxonomy (NCBI): domain Eukaryota; kingdom Metazoa; phylum Arthropoda; class Insecta; order Lepidoptera; family Noctuidae; genus Lithophane; species Lithophane socia. Next base: position 1,277,395 of record OX383270.1, on the reverse strand, counting down.
TACGAAAGAAAGAAAGTTGGAGAAAGTTGTTCAACTTGGTGGTATGTACCACAAACTAAAATAATATAACCACACCTATCTGATACAGGCTGTATTTTGTAGTTATCTATCTGCATCCGATGCTATCTGTATCATGTATATGGTCTGTTTCAGTGAGATATTCGGTAAACTGCACGCCATTTCTACCAAAACCCTTACTGCTACGAAATAGAGGAGCAGCTCCTCTAAGACTTTGACAGCAAAATACTTTGACAGCTGCTGTCAAAGTATTTTATTGTTACCATGGACGTGCTACACAGCATGTAAGAAAAACACTGGCCGATCCGAAAGGGGCACATAGGTACTGCAATAACAATAAAAGGTAAAAAATCAAGTAATAAAAACTAAAACCCAACTACGACTTAAAAGGTATAAACAAGACACCACAGACAGACAAATTAAAAATCCGGAGTCACACATGTTAGGGCATAAATCGAACAGATTACGTGTGACTCCGGATTTTTAATTTGTCTGTCTGTGGTGTCTTGTTTATACCTTTTAAGTCGTAGTTGGGTTTTAGTTTTTATTACTTGATTTTTTTTTAAATTCTTTTGGGGTTATAATATATATATTTTTGAAATGTGCTTATTAAGCCCTTACATTTGATACCCAACATGGTACATTTAACCATTTTTTTTTTTAAGTTCCTCACTTTATGTCCTCTAGAGGGCGCCATTTTTAATTTAATGTGACTTCACATAGCCTATAACCAGCGGACAATCACGACGCTTCTAACGATACCTCATTTGTCAAATTGTGATAAGTGGTTTGGAAGATAGGAGGGAACAGATGAACATACATACATACATACATACGTACATACATACATACATACATACATACATACATACCGGTCAAAATCATAACCCTCCTTTTTTCTTCGCCGTAGTCGGGTAAAAAAAATTGAATAAGTATAAAAAAGAAATTGCAATTTGAAATTCACATTTTTGTACCAAAATTAACCCAATTTCAATATAAATTTGAACATTTTCTGCAGAGGTCATATGACATATAGACACCCGCTAGACGACGGCCGCCCGCGCTCCATATTCCCGATTGAAAATAAAAAGGGCGATTTTTATTTTATTTTTCCAAAAAAAAAAACACATAAATAGACTCTCAGTATGATTCTTAACAACACCCTCACGGATCGTACAGGGTGTTAGTTACACGTTGTAAAGAAGGAAGACAAAATATGCACTTGTATTAACAATGTAAGAAGAGATTTTTAAATTAACCAATTGGTTCACCAATGTGACCTAATAACATCTTAACTACAACAGCACTGACCTACAAACGCCAACAAAAACACCTGTTTTTTTTTTTTTTTTGGGTGGGAAATCATCAAATGACTTCTCCCGCTCTGGGCGGAGCGGAAGGGCGTGTTCCTTCAGTTGCCTGTTGCCGGGTCCCGGTATCCCTTTCGGACTATTCCGCAACCCTGGAACAAAAAAAAAACACCTATCATTCAACAAAAAAATCGCACCAAACTTTAAAAAAGGCTCACAAAGAAACACCACGAAATCGGAAAGCTTTTAAAACAGTGGAAGAATTAAACTGCTCTCAGTCCGCAGTTTCTTTAATCCAGGTGGAATCGATTGAGTAGAGCAGTCGGCACTCTCAATAATGCAACGGGAAATGTTTAAAAGAGTCTGAAGACTGTAGGGTTACTACTTAGGTACTGTTCTTGGTGCTGTTGCGATGCTTTTGTTTAAAGGTTTGAGGTCTGTGATGAGCGGTGGCGGAGCGGAAAAGAAATGCGAGGCGAGTAAATTAATTTTGTGCTTACTTTTGATACTTACTGAGAATGAGATTATCAGGAAATTATTGTAGGTACCTCTTATGTAACTAAACACTGGTGTGTTTCATGGATTCTAGGTCCATATTGCTCTTACGCGACAATTTATCTATTTATTTACATTCATACTCTACCATTACAGTGTCCCAATTCGGTAGTGCTATTACTTTTAACAATTTATGAAAACAATTACAACATATTAATATTAATCCATGCCATCTGTATTTACAAATTAAAAACAAAACACGTGTAACGTCGCGGTCGTCAGTGAACATGAAAAAAGATCTATTCTGTCGGCAACCAAATAACGTGTACGCATTTAGTATGCACAAGGAGCTTATGTTGGTAAAGATCGTCAAAGATTTCCTTCCACCTGAAAGTAGGAGGCTGCATTAGTCCTGTAAAAAAAACTTTTAAATAATAAAGGTTTATGAGCAAAAACTTAAAAATTCAAGTTTTACTTTATGTTTAATGGGCGATTGTTACAGGTTATGAAATATCCAAAGCACCAATAATAATCATTGATAGATAATTATAATTGGAGCGAATTAAAATCCCTCCAATAGCCATCGACGGTTTTGCTACTCATACACTTTTTTATAATAAATATGACTTTCATAGATGTTGATATTACATAATATTATATCACAGACATTTATACCCACATTAAATTAATGTGGGTTTATTGCTTACTTATTTTTTTTAAGTTAGCAACTTAACTTCCATCTTTTTCTGGCGCCCGCTAACTTCTCCGCTCTCACTAAGATCACACCCGACATACACAGAGTGCTCCTGATACATAGGAACTGAATACGATATTCTATTTGAAATTAAAATCAACACTCGACGGTCTCACCACTGTTTTAACTAATTACAATTTTAATTAAGATATCTTCTGAAGCATCGACAAAGAGAAACATTGTATTGGAAAGTTTCATTTTGTGCGATATTCATTGGATCCGGGTATTTTTTTCATCATGGAAAAAGAGAACTTCTTTCATGAAATCTATCTGCCTGCTAGCCGAACCCAACATAGTTGGGCTAGGCAGATTATGATTTAAAAGAGTGTCTGTGGAGTTTCTTGCCCGTTCTTCTCCATAGGAACCTGTAGTAGGCTTTGGAATAGGCAACTAGCTTCATATTTTTGACTGACCGACCTCTTGAAAATTCAAAAGTACCTGTAATTGGTTTATTAGAATGAAATGCTTTGAGTTTAGTAGGTGAGTAATTCCACAGACAAACTATTTTGCAAAAACCTACCTACAATGTCGTCTGCTTGTCCCACATTTTGCATGGTCATAATAATAATATCAACACAAGTGAAGTAATGATTACAGCTGTGCAAGTAATTACAATAATGGTCGCAGTAAATGTTAATTGCAACGACACGAAAAGCAAGTTCAAAGACTTGGAATTATTTTTACCAGTAAGCTTTTTATTAACTTTTAAAATTACAAATATGAAAGGGCTATAAGTACCTACTAAACGTCTTGGTTTTTGTTGTTCACCTACACAATCAAGTTTTGAACCACTTCAATAAGCTACCATTTTTTATAAAACTTAATCTAAATCACATATTTTAAGGAATTGCATAAAATAAGTATGAACCACTTATATTTCGTTGCCCACGTGAGTGCCTTCTACAGCCGACTCACAGAGAGGACGCCCAGCAGTGGGAACATTATCATAATTATGTTCCAAAGTTTGCTCAACAATGTAAATAACGCAACGGATATTGCTGAACCGTCAAAATGAAAGCCTTTGCTACTGTTAGTGTGTTATGCAATTATCCCGCTGTTTTCAATCAGTGCAGTTGTCAAACTACAGTTTAAAATACACGGCTAATAAACAGCTCACTTGCAAAACAAACACGATATCCATTCAAAGTGTCCAAACACAATCAGAAACATGAGACTATTAAAAACACAAAAAAATGTTATAACCAAACAAATGAAATAATGCATTTCATGAATAAAACTATATCGGAAAATGTTCCATCCACAGTTTCATCGGATATAATGAAAAACAGGCACATGAACTTCAATCAACAATGTTTCATTATTTACAGGTATAAACGTCAGTTTTCAGGCAACTCATGGAAACTGAAAGCGCTCATAGTTCGGCCTGAAACATTTGTAATTACGAAATCCTCAACACTAGGGCTGGCACTGTACCTACTAGGTAGGTACTGTAAATTGCGTTACTGCTTTTTCGTCTATTAATAGGTAATCAATAGAAAAAAACTGGACAAGCGCGAGTCGGACTCGCGCACGAAGGGTTCCGTACCATTATCTGTAACGACAAAAAATCACGTTTGTTGTATAGGAGCCCCTTAAATATTTATATTATCCTGAACGCAACCTTGTAGGTTGCGTTCAAATCTCGTTTGAAACGCGTTTACGCGCGTCATCTGCGCGTCGTCTGCGCGTTAAAATACACCGTGTGCTAGAACCCTTACTGTTTAATAAAATATTATTTTTTGAAATATTAACAATAATTTAAACATTCGGTAATTATTCGGCAAATTCAACTGAATATTCGGCCGAATACGAACAATGAAAAAACATGCCGAATGTACCGAATACGAATAATCGGCCGAGCATTCGGCGCATCTCTAATCCTGATTTTTAGTATTTGTTGTTATAGTGGCAACAGAAATACATCATCTGTTAAAATATTTCAACTGTCTAACTATCACGGTTCATAAGACACAGCCTGGGTGACAGACGGACAGATACAGACAGACAAACGGACGGAAAGCCTAGCCTTAGTAATAGGGTCCCGTTTTACCCTTTGGGTACGGAACCCTAAAAAAGGGAGAGTCTCATAAATAGTTGAGTGAAATAATAGTAAAAAGGTATCTATTATCAATAGAGAAAAGAGAATTAGACACGTAGACAAGCTCAAAAACAGTGAAAAAAACTAAAAATGCCATATTATAAGTTGATAACTAACTTTCCTATTACAATCAATCATCTCTTCAAGATTTATATCGGTTTATTTCAAAAGCTTGTTCTTCTATAAGGATACTGTTGCTATCATCTTGACATAATCTGCAATTAAACCTGACTTGGTTCCGTATACGTAATTTTCAGGTGAAATCAGCGCTATGCTGTGGCACAGCATCATGCTGTGGAAGCCTGCATGTCACAGTCACGAAGTGCATTGCCGGTTATTTCTGTTCTAGGCCACTACCACCAGCTCTTACAGCAGTATTATTTTAATATTAATTCAGTGTAGGAAAGAGATGAAGCTTTATGGACGTATAGCTCCATCTCTTTCCCCCATTGAGTAAGATTAAAATAATACTGCTGTAAGTGGTGGTTGGCTCGTATTTTATGTTTTTTCTTCACTTAGCCTTTTGTATGCACTTGTTTTTGTGACAAAGAAACCTATCTTTCCTGCTTCTTCTTTCCTTCAATTATTCTTGTCTTGGACCCTGGAACAAAAATATCACAGAGCATCACGCCTTGTTTCTCCGAAAGGTTGTACACGTATATTTCGCTAGTTCAAAATATAAATTAAAAAAGGCTTTATTTATGTTTTCACGACAACCCTTGTGCAACTCGCGGACTGATTGCGAAAGTTCAGTGAAAAATATCGAAACCTTTTAGCGTATTTTTTTTATTTGAATGTTATTTCAAAAGCGAATCTACGGGACTTGTTAGTGACATACCTACTTTGTATTGTATCGGTGCAACTATGCTGAGAACTGAGAAGTTGAATGAGCGGACAAATAAATGACTATGAAAACTCATAACTGTCTTATTAAAAAATGGAACGAACTTTTTACTTCAACACATGGCAACTAAGGAGGTAATTTATCAAATATTTTATTTAAATTTCGATTTGGCTTGCAAATAGAGCAAGTAAAGAATAAACAAATGAACATTTACCTTTTTTTCCACAAAACCGTGTTTATCAGTTGTGTAGTCTAAACACCTTTAACGGCCAGTTTCATCTGTATGGAGTTTGACATAAAACTGACATTAAACACGCGTTGAACAAGTGTCTAAGTTTTTGTGGTAAGGAACATAATGGCGCGTGAAATATTATTGGCTGGAATTTAAAATTAATTTACTCAGTTTGAATTTCCTCGCATTATTTGAGAAAAGTACTATACAAGCCTTGGCCGCAACCAGGCATTGAGGGACTCATCGTATGTGTATCAACTTAGGCCCCGACAGTAATGTATTGAAATTAATAAAAGGAGGTAAAAATGCATGCAAATTATAACAAATACCTACGTAAAGTAAGTAGTGTTAGTTTTTAACAGGATAAGCTAAAATATCCTTTTGGATGTAACATACGACAGGGCTTACCCAGCGCCTTTTTATTGTATGTTATATTTATATTTTGCCAAAACAATAAGCCATCTTGCTAAAATAAGTCATCGCACTAAGTACCAAACGTTCCTTAACATACGAAATCATGTTATTCAACACCTGTTGTAAGCCAATCCTCGCATTTCAACGTCAAGAATGTCAAACACGGTCGTAGAACGCAACCGACACGTTGCCAGCTCGCACATTCGACCATGACGACACACAGACTCAGCGCTTACGCACTACACACGCGGCGACGGAAACGTAAAAACACACACATACAAAATACAAGAATACTTGTGTTCCATACACAGTTTCTTGTACTCACACATGCATGCATTCGTGGGATAGCGTGCGTGACGTCGTGCGACCGCGTCGCTCGCGTTGGCTGTGCGAGCTGGCAACAGCGGATGGTTATTTTTAGTTCACCGTCTGTCGTGTCGATCGCATCACGTATTTCGTTGTTGATAAAAGTTTTGAGTTAATTTAATTTCGATTTGTGTTAATTATTTGTAAAAATGTTGTAACTTTATTTGTGAGCAGTAATATCAAAGTGAAATGTATTAAAAAACTAAATAAGTGACAGTTGGTAGTTAGTTTTTTGTTTCATTTGAAAACTGACAAAATGGCTTAAAGTTTAAATATAAGACTTTTTCCTTCGATTTTGTGCCTTATCGTGAAGAAATAAGGACTAACACGTGGATTTAACGACGTATGATGGAAACCGTTTGTGAATTGGACATGAATAAACGAATGAATCTTATAGAAAGGTTGATTAAGGAGGTGGCAAATACTCCTTTACTGTGGAACAAATATCACAATGAGTATAATAATCGAACGGCAATGGACCATGAATGGGAGCGAATAGCAACAATAGTAAATAAAGATAGTACCTAAGTAATATGTAACGTTGTTATTTGTGTAGTAATTATGTGTGTTACCTGAGTTTGTTCACCTGTTGATTTGAACTAGGGGTGCGCAGGAGTTGTTTTTATTTTGGTAAGACACACACACACATATGTAAAAACACTGTCCAATTCCTGAGGGTATCATTAAGTAGGTATTGTGCTAAAAGTCTATTTATTACCTATTGAAAAAAAGGCAAAAAAATAACCCCAATTATTTTGAAATGGGAAATTTTACCTGGTCCTGGGCGCGGACGGTCGTTGTACCTATAATCGGGTGTCAACAAGTCATAACTTATGAAGTTATGATTATGACCTCTATTGTTACCTAATGAAATTGGGGTATGTTTGACAAACATGAGTTTTAAATAGCAATAACTTTATTTTAATTAATATTATGATTTTCGGATCAAACAGGGTTTTATTATATAAATAGGATATTATTGTAGTTCATCAATGCTACTGATAAGAGGGTGACGTCACGCGACTGCGTCTGCGATGCGCCATTTAGGTCACTTCATTCGCGCCATCAGTGACGTAGGTAGCTTTTGTTTATTTATTACTTATCTGTAGTAGTTACTAGCGGTCCTGTTTCTTTAGATAATGTCTTGATATTTTCTACGCATAATATGTTATTATTGTTTACCTACTCGACCATGTAATTGCGCTACCACTTTTGACTAAAACTCCCAGTAAATTGAAACTTCAGTTAAAAGAGAAATAAGACCCCATACGAGGACCCACTGACCAGACCTTGTGGTGATTATAGGAGACTTCTGCAGGATTTCACTTATGTATTGGCGCACAAAAAATGATTAGACGTAAACAAAACTATCTAACCGTGATATTTCGTTTAGATTTGCTCTTCCTCGGTGCACTAACACGACTGTAACCTCTTTGTGAGGCAGGCTCTCCTCAAGTGACTTAGGGTGGCCTAAAGCAATTTACTAGGTCGACTATACTATATTATGTACCTACTTACATTATTCAACAATGTTTAAGCAAATCTAAACAATAGCCGTATTGTCCTCATGGACGCTAGCTTGGCTATTGAATGTAACGGAAGTGTTTTAAGTTCAAATTCGGGTAAATTGGTGCACGTTTTTTTTGTTTACACTAATTATAGTACGATCATAATTATAAAATACTAGCTTAGCTTCGTTAGCCCTTATTTGTAAGGTAATATGGTTCTCTTGTGATTGATTGTGATTGTATTTTCATTCCACATTTAGTAGAACGCTGTTCTTTATCTTATAATTGTTTTTTTGGTCGCCTTATTATCATGAATTAATTATTTAAATAAGAAGGATATAATTATTTGCCTTGCTTTCTGTTGGCGAAGACGAAATGGTCAAAGTAGTAATGCTATTCTAAGTCCATCTAATAAGGTTTTTTCGCTGTGTTTTTAAACTGCTTTGCCATTGCCATACTGTCCCGTTAGTGAGCGCCTCCGCGCGCCGGCGCAGGTTCAAGGAATCGAGGCACGGGATATAATTCCAGCGCAGACAATGCTGTTCTTCGTTTATTAGTGGTCAGGCATTATTTATTAAATAATAAATACCTTTAACCTGTTCCATACTGAAAATGAAACAGTGTTCTTGTATTTTTTTTACATCCAAACCTTTTTTTGACAACGAATTGTTATGGTACTGTGTCAGACCATGTATTTAACCTTTAACGTTAATTGTTACAGAAGACTTCGTAAAGCAAAAATGGCGGAACTTGCGAGACCAATTCCAAAGGGAAATTAAAAAGGTAAAGGTTCCTTTCGACAATCCTACGAAGCCCTACATCCAATACTACAGAGGCAAGTGGATATACTTTGAGCACATGCTTTTTCTCAGAGACATCTCAGCAAAAATAAGCAACACGTGCTATTCCCCCTCAGAAGACATCGAAATACATGACGATGATATTATAAAAGAAGAACTAATTGTATTCGAAGATTCAGAAGATAATATGTTCGGAGAACAAGCGAATATGTACGATAGTGAATCAGATAATTTTGAAAAAGAACCTTCAGTCACTTCTCATATGGTTGAAAATAATCAAAATATAAACTATCAACTTATAATTAAACCTAAAATTGAAATAGTTGACGAGTTCCAGTCAGAAGATAAGAGAATCAAAAGACACGCTTCTGAAACTAAATCAGACCCAGTTGTTTCACCTAAAATTAAAAAGCTCTCAGTAGCTGAAGCCTCATCAAATACTGAAGACAATGGAGAAATTGACGATGATCTACATTTCGTTAAAAGTCTAGTGCCATATCTAAGAAAATTAAGCCCTATTAGAAAGTTATTAGTTAGGAATGAGATACAAAGTTTGTTGATTAGGGAAAGTCTTTGTGAGAATTGTAAGTTTGGAAAAAGTTCGTCACATCATTCGTAGCTTAATTTTTTTTTTAAATATTCATGACAGTAACATTAAAAAGTAATTATTTTAACTCACATTGGTTTCTTTCCCACTACCTGTAAGTTATAAAGTGTTATGACTAAATGATTAATTTTAAAAGATTTTATCCTCAACTTTATTTCAAATAACGTAACGAGTTTTAGTATTACTACCTGCATGCCTTTTGTTTATAGGTGCAGTGATCGTCAAAAAATATGGTCGTCATTTTAAGGGTTATTTTTGTCTTCTCCTTCCACGATAGAATTTGCTTTACCGATTCAGCATTAATTGCGTCGATCGTGCTATGTCAATACCTACCGCAGAATGACATTCAGCCATCTTCTTTAGATTCTGACAGTTAATTTAAACAACATTGATTCTTATTTCATAGGGCCAAGCTCAGAACAATAACATATTGTTCTGAGGGGCCAAGCCATTAAAAAGTTTTTGGTTGTCAACTCGATATTTAAAAAAACAAAAGTGGATATTATTAGTTATTAAGTTATTAAATATAGTTTTGTATGAAATAGTGTGCTCAGTGCCTTAATGAGGTTTGCATCCATTGACACAATTGTACTATTAGGTACTCTATGTTGGTCGTCGGATCACAGTATGTAAAGTCAGCCATGCCCCATTCCCAGCTGGCTGATATGTTTCTTATAAGTAACATGTACGACATTCTCAGATAGATATTCCCCCAGAGAAGAAGAACTTCTCGTCTCACTCCCAGTTCATTTGTTTAATGTTAACACCGACCTTAAAACAAAACAACAACACCAAAGTAAGTATTTCAGGCAAGTAATAACAAACGAATTACCTCACTATTCCTTGAACGAAACGTTAGAAGTCACTTGATCATAAAAACAGCCTTAATTAGGTAAAGTCTGCGAAAGCCCGTTAATCAAGTCTCATAGTCCTCGGTAATGTTGTACAGTAAAAATTTTATGTTCAGTACGTTTTCTATTAAAACTTGGCATTTATAGCACAGACTTACCTGACGCCTAATGAGATAATCAATCAGGATGATAAAACAATAGATTAGATGATTTAAAGCGTGAGTAATGAACAGTTAAATGATTTATGTTTGAATTTAATTAACTATTTATGGTAAGTAAAATTGGTTTAAGCTGAAAGTTTACAGGATGGTTAATTTACGGTAACGAGGGTCCAATTAGTAGGTAGCTATTGGCTGCTAATCATAAAATCAATCATACAGGAAACTATAACAGTAATTAATACTAATCCATCATTATTGATTCCATTATTAGCTTTAATTTATACTAGAAGAACCAGGACCTCTTTTCAGGCGCCACTTCGAACCAGCCCTCGCGGTAAGCAGAACCAGCCTTCGTCATCTTTCTGGGCCAGCCTCAGCGGCCGGCGCCATCTTTGTTGTGAGGACCCCAGCGGTCATCGTGTAAACGAGCTTTGCCCAATATTGGGACATTGCAGCATTAGTTAAGCAAAAAAAAACTAACCACCGCAAGCTATGTACAAAATATTGTTTACCGTTACCGTGTACCTACTACTACCTACCGTGTATTCTTGCCTCTCTTAAAGAAACACCAAATACTAAAACAAATAATAAAAATTAAAACAGAAATAAAACTCCTACGCAAACGACATAATTTTCGAACTTTCTCTACAATAGTATTAGTCAAACTGCCGACGTTAAAGATAAAATAAAATGTGTTATAAACACAGGAATTTGTAACGTTGCACATAAATTAGATTGACGGCGGTCCGTCAAGTTTCGTGATAAATGGGGCGTCAGCGTATGTGATAAAAATAAAGAGATTAAAAATACTTGCTGGGCATTGTGAATGGATTGAGGCTTTGCACGGTGTGTGGTAAGTATCTTATTACCGAGTAACAAAAGAGGTATTTTAAAGATGGTCCGGTAGATCCTGGGCCCACCCCGCTACCAAACCTGATTTCTGCCTTTCGGGCTAGCTAGACCACAACGAACTATACCTGTCATTTAGGTCAATAGGTCGTACTGATGCCGGCTTAATTGGCATATTGCTCTCGGGTCGATGAGACTAAAAGTTCTGGAGTGGTTTGGTCACAACGTAGACCGAACACCTGGTGAAGGTTGCAGGAATCTGCTGGAAGACAGAAGCTGGGGACCCGACTTTGTAGCAATTTTTAGGCGACCATAAGCCTAGCAGTGAACATTTTCAGCTGAAATGTAAATAAATATAATACTTTTACTACTGCGAAGCCAAGTAGCTGAATTACAGATTAAGTTATAGTTGTTATTTTTGCATTAAAACATAAAGCATTTATATAAAAATGACTCCAACAAAGAAAAACATTCACAAAATAAAAAACCTTTAACAATAATCCTGCAATTAACAAAGCCTTAAAACAAAATCCAAAGATAAATACCGATACTGATCCTTTTCATCTGAACTGAACCGCTTCCAACGAACGCAACAATGGCGGCCCGCATAGCGCTGTTTGCACGGCATTAGCCCGTCTCCATGTTGACATACTTATAGATTCACTGATTGTCGCGACAGGATAGCCTAACTATGCTTAACGAGGTAGTTTCGGAACGATATTGTGTGGCTTTTGTTTTCTTTTTGTGGAACTTTTGTTGCTGAAAACTGAAAACAAACATGAACGGTGATGGTAGTTGTTTTGTGGCGGAAGAGGAGAGTCAAAGTCAAATAATTTATTTCAATTAGGCAGGCACTTTTGAACGTCAAAAACTACAAAAAAATAGAATTGCTTCTAGTCACCCCTTCCAAAAGTTAGTTTTCGTATGGAGAAAAATGGGCAAGCACTGCACCGTTACTCTTTTAAAAATGTTATACAATATTTTGAAGAAATCAATTAAATAATTATTTGTGAAGACGATACACCTAGAATAAGATTTCTATAACACAATAGGTAATTACCCTCCTTCTGAGGCAGTCGGGTCAAAATAATGAAAAATGAAGCAATGACCAATAAATTAAATATGTGATAGATACATGGTGCTCACATTTGACAATCCTTGTAAAAGTATACGATATTTCTATTTTTTTTTGTGAGTCAGTATTTTGGTAAAACGCTTGTGATTACATTGTTTACATTCAAGTTCGAGATGCTAGTTTTAATAAACAGGGAGCTAGTAATTTAGTAGGTAGGAATATTACCTACATTTTTATTTATTTATTTATTTATTCACTCCAAACATACAAATATCCATATCAACTACATGTAATGTAGTTATATAGGTTATAATTATATATAGGAGGGGAAAGAATCAAAGGCATTTTACCAAATTCGTCCGCATCGCTGTCAACAGGAAAAGTGCCCAAAAGGTGAACAGTATTGCCACGTTCTATGGCAATGCTGATTCTTTGCCTAAAAACTCCGTCAAAATAGCAAAGCTATCACAGCAATCGATTACAGAACAAAGTCATTTCCAGAATAAACTAAAATCACATTATTTACTCCTCTAGGTATATTAATACATTCTCCAGAACATTCTACTCCTGGCGTCCTGGGAGTAAGTAGTCTACACCTCAATCAAGGGCAATCTAGCATCAGACGCTGTGAGTTGCTTTCCGCTGATACAAATAAAAAAGGTAAGTAAGTATCACGAGTTTCAAAATCAAAGTAGGTTCCTAAGTTATACACAACTTCAATTACACTTTAATATTAATACGTCATTAAAAACATAACATAAAATTATAACATCACGCCTGTATATACGCCGAGGAATACTTCGAGGGGTTAGTCAGAGGTGTACCTACCAATTATATAGTACACCGACATTGCGCTAGTTATGTTTTTTAAGTCCCATGTAATACGAGGCGAGCCTATTGCCATCAACCGGGCACAAATTTAGACTCCTCGTTACTACTGAGAAATTATGCCGATGAAAAAACCCGATAACACTTTGCCCGGCTCGGGAATCGAAGCCTAAGACCTCATACTCAGCAGTAGAGCTTGCGACCACTAGACAAGGCAGTCTTTAATGCTGGAGCCACACTAACGGCCAACGTCAATGCCCATCATCACCATAAACAACGCGGTAATTATAGCGATAGTTTGAGTGGCCACACTTCAACGATCAACGTCAATCCTCATTTACCGCCACCCGAGTTATCGCCTGACGTCAAACGCCAATGTGAATTCCTTTGTCAAATTCTCGCGATAAGTTGTGCTTACACCTATGGTTAACGTTCATCATCGTGATTATCAACGGCGTTTCCCGTTGGTGTGGCCCCAGCATAATAATTAATCATCATCATTATAATACATCAATCATCGCCAAAATTAGAAATACCAATTCCCTTCCGCAAAATTCAAACAAAGCCACGCTGTACCATCAGGGAAGAATAAAATCGTATAAATTACGTCGCAAGCTCGGCCATTCGTAGACATACTTTATCTATGTATCATTACCATGACCTATAGAAATTTTGAGAAAGACTAATGTCCTAACATTTTGGAGGACTTATTCTGGTAGATTACGTTTCGGAATTAAATTGAATTTGTGTTTTGAATTTTGAATTCTTCATTCATGAGTGTGATCGATAAAACAAATTGCCTTATATTGATGGACAAAGTGCCTTAAATAGAAATAAAATCCCTGATTTTAAATGTATAGTATATAAAACGTTATTTAACTACTGTTACTTTAATTATAAATTAGGATCTCAATCTGTACTTATCCAAATTCCAAAGGACATTTCAACGATACATAAACAGAACATCAAATACAAATATTACAGATTGATGATGATAACGAGATATACAAAATGTATAAAAAAACATCTGTATGTGAATACAAATTCTGATACAAATAGAGATTTTCTAGGAAAACGACAATAAATCGATGAAACATCAAAAGAACTCCCATCGATTTCAATCAAACTGGAATCGAATATGGACCGAATCCGATTATAAAAATCGATATATTCAGAATACGGGTCCGGTTTGAACCGCCTCGAACCGGTTCAGTAAAGTTTCGATTACTCAAATACCGAGACTTTTGTTATCGAATCGCTTGATATTTCATTGTACTGTTTTATCGTAATGGCTTATAGGACATATGTCTTGTATTTTATTGTTAAGACCTTCGGGACCTTTGAACTCGGAAATAGTACCTACCTACTTGATCCGGTTCGCTTCGAACGGAAACCGTAAATAATAAATTGTTGAAATGACGGTGGTTCTTTTGTTTCGTATTAAAGGTAATTTTGGATTTATTCCGCATTCGCCTCATAAAGTTTGCCCCACATTTGATATTCCCTTTTCGCCCCACACTTATTTCCATTCCGGCCTCAAAAATAATTTGTTAATTTAATATATTCATATATAATTTGTTTATAATAATATAATTATTATTATTGGGTCCACACCTATGAAATTGCGTTTGCTCACAAATGGAGAACCTCGTCACTTTTATGATTTAAAATATTCATCAATTGCTTGGTACCTATAATATCGAATAATGACCACCATAGAGAACTAACAATAGTAAAAAAACCTTATTACTTATAGATTTTTAAACATAAAAAATACCATAAAAATAACTCCTCATTTTGTTAGCAGAAATTACTACCTACAATTTTTTTTTACTTAGCCAAAACTTATTTTTGTCGCTTAATTTAAGTGGCATAAGTTATCTTAGTTTTAAACATTAGTACATAAAATATTTAAAACATTAGTGTTCATGGTTTATATATAAATTAAGAAAATGTTAATATGAAAAATGCAACTTCTTTAAAATTCCCCTTACAAAACGCTGATTTCATAGCCTACCGTTCACCTAATATATTTTAAAATTGATCATTGCGTTTCCACCCTCAAAATCTAGTAGTAACTAATAGGTAAGTAAAATCTTTCTTACCCATAAAAGTAACCAAAAAAGCAATAAAAATAATCTTAAAAGTAATTGAAGACTTAATAAAGCCATTCAGCTTATAAACCTAAACCATTCCGTAGGATTCTTGCTCCTCAAGCGCTTTAAACCCTACCGATGTTTTCCAAAGTCCGCTTTACGAGTTAGAAACTTCAATATCCACCTGTCTTCAGTAAGAAGTGGTTGTTTCAAGAAAACTGTTTGGTAGTAAAAGATTCATTCTGTTTTCTTCACTGCTATGGAACGTAGTTTTGAGTCTAGGATGTTTCTTTACCAAATATATCAAAAACTCTTCTCATACAGAGACAGAACACATGCGGGATTATTAAAATTATCAAGCTCAAAGTCGTAAATCGAAATCTAATCATTTAAAATTCTTTGTTGAAAGTTTTGTTTTAAATGAACAAAAACAAATTGCAAAAAAACATCTTACCACGCAACAGATTCGTAACATAATCGTCAAGCAATTTTGACACTTCGAGAAAGCCGCTTCACATTAGGACCTAAAAGCGGCCAAGTGAGAGTCGGACATACGAAGGGTACCCCGTACCTTATCTTCTTATTTCTTTCAAGTATCTACTTATTATGTTTAAAAGCTACAGTCCTGTGACAGACGGACAGATAGCGCCAGCGCGACGGAGCCTTAGCAAATTTAGCTAATAGGGTCCCGTTGGCATCCTTTGGGTAAGGAACCCTAAAAATGAATGAAATTCAGATTTCATTAGTGCATTACCTACTAGTAGTTGTACAGTCGACCTCATAGTGGCTTTAGCGCCCTTAGGTTAATGTCGTCACGCACGTTTTATAACGACTAACCGCCTTACTAATAATCGTTGTATAGCGCCTGTATAGTTACACAACGTTTTGTCTTCTTCTTTCAAAAGTCAAATAAACCAAACCACCAAAAAAAATTCAAAAATTGAATACAAAATATCAACATGGCCGCTTTAACCGCGGTCCCCTCAGGAAGTGAAGCGCTCCATCCATTACTTTTGAAAGAAGAAGACAAAACGTTGTGTAACTATACAGGCGCTATACAACGATTATTAGTAAGGGGGTTAGTCTATTTTTCTATGTGGCTGAGACAGGTTGTTTCATCCGTATTCAATCTGCTTAGCCTTTTCCCAACTATGTTGGGGTCGGCTTTCAGTCTAACCGGATGCGGCTGAATACCAGTATTTTACATGGAGCGACTGCCTATCTGACCTCCACAACCCAGTAACTGGATAATACGATACCCCTTGGTTAGACTGGTTGTCAGACTTTCGTGCTTCTGACGACTCGTAACGACTGTCAAAGATCAACAAATGACAGCCGGGACCAACGGCTTTACGTGCTTTCGGAGGCACGGAGGAGTCTCGATATGTGAAAATGGTCACCCATCCACGGACCAACCCCGGCAAGCGTAGCTTAACCTGATGGATCGACCCGAGCGGCTGTTATTATTTAGCCACGAGCTCCTCCTTGTTTCATCCGTATTGAAGTTTCAATTTAAGTACTGTGAATTATTGTTCTAAACTAATAACGAGGTTGACTTTACCTTTATAACCTTCGCGTTCAATATAATAACGCATTCAGGGAGTTGATGGTGTTGCCTCGATACTACAGCGCATCAGGGATGTTTGCTGAAGCTCGCGTTGACTGCTTCTACACTGTAATGCGGAAGCGTTGCGCATCACTGGTTAGTAGGGTGCGGGCCACCACCAACAGCATCCTGGCTATGGTAGCAAGCAGGCTAGATTGTGCGTTTGTGAGCCACTGCTGCAAGGTATCGACTGGGCCTGTAACCTTGCAGCAGTGATGTCACAAATTATTCCGGTGTTGATGTTAATATTATACTGTTGGTCACGGAAGGCGAGGCGACATCTTGAAGTTGTCAGGCGATCAGCTGTCAACCGATGGAAGGTTATAAAAGGAGCTACGCGGTGCGGCAACGGTCCTTTTTTGCTTGGACGGCGCTCGGAACGGACGTGCTACCTGACCATTATCGTGTGCTCGGTTATTTTTGGGTTATGTTTAAATTCATGTACTGATTATTCTTTTGGGCTTGTGTGATTTTTATTTGATTAATATTTACAGTGCTTCTTTTCATATTTCTATAATTTTTGTAAATTGTAATTTAAATGGATTAAAGACTGTTTATTTTTATTTTTTTAACTTATTTCACTTCTGATTCCTAACATCAGAAGTGGGATAAAGATTCATTTGCGCCCACAAGTTAAAACTAGTTTTCAGGCTTTCAATTTTAGATTAAAGCGGGTAATAGCAATGGATAGATCGAGTCGTTCATGTTCAAATAGTGATTCGCGTTCTAAACGGTCTCGCAACCGCCATAAGCGGAACAGAAGGTCACGCAGCAAGTCTCGAGATTGCGATCGCCGTTCCAGGCGCGAACGAGATCGTCGTGGGAGCCGCATGGGGTTGCGAAGCCCTACGTCACCGCTTTGCCGACGATCGCTTGAGACGATTGTCTCGCGGTTGAAGGCTTTAGAAGATCGTTCACGGGTGATAGTTACGCCGGAAACAACAGGTACTGCTACTGATATTTCGACTGCAACCACGGAGAAAATAGTGGAGGCAATACAGTCGTTAAAGTCAGTAAGCACCCATCATTTTTACATTTCTAATTTTGACCCAAATGTGCATGACGTTGATCAGTGGTTTGACGAGGTTGATAGGGCTCAGATTTTGAACAAGTGGTCAGAAAATGAGTGCCTTTCCCGCGTTGGGAGCTGTCTGAAGGGAGATGCTAAGACTTGGCTTAGTGAATGGGTTACAAGTGACCGTTCATGGAGCAATTTTAAAAAAGATTTTAAATCACTTTGTGTCAAGAAAGTTGATGTGGCAGGTATTTTGTACGAAGTAATGAGCTCTGATTCAGACCGTTACCCAACCTACGCTGAATATGCACGTAGATGTTTATTACGTCTACGGATTGTAAAAGGCCTATCAGACGAGTTGATAGCGGCGATTGTTATTAGGGGGATTAAAGACCCTCAAATCAAAGCAACTGCTACTAATGCAAATCTGACGCCTGACAACCTCGTTGGTTACCTATCTACCTTTGTAAAGCCCGTTTCTAAGCAGAATAATGACAGTTTGCGTTCTAAAGATAACAAGAGTCCACATAAGAACAACTTTAAGCGCTCATTTAAGGGTCAAGGTCCCAAATGTTTCACTTGTGGTCAGATAGGGCATAAACAAGCGGGTTGTTCAAAAAAGTCGAAATCAAACGATGCGACTGAACCAAATAAATCTGAATCGAATTCCACCTTAAATAAGGCAGTATGTGCGTACTGCAAGAAGACGGGTCACGATATAAGTGTTTGTTTTGCTAAGCAGCGTGCAGATATTAAGCCCAATAAAAGTAATTCAATTTCTGTTCTGCTCCTGTTAAAAATAAGTCCAGTGACATTGTAGTTGGAATGGTTCAGGGTATACCTGTAGATATTCTGATTGATAGTGGGGCGTTAGAAGTCTCTTTGATTTCGTCATCAGTGGTCAATCATTTTTCTTGTTCGAGGAAACCAATTAATAAACAATTGAAAGGAATAAGTGATTCCATTATTTGTGTCAATTCTTATGTCACACTTGTAATAGAGCTTGAGGAAATAACTCTCGAAGTAGATTTGCTTGTTGTGCCTGGTGAATGTATGAATGCACCAATTATTATTGGTACTGATGTATTGAATAGGGAAGGGGTAACCTACACAAGGACCAGAGAATCTCAACGTTTAACTCATGATAAAGCGATAACGGGAGTATCCTCGGTTAAATCTGACGTGCATCCCGATGGTTTTAAAACTGAATTAACTGGATAAGATTTTGAAAAACTTAAAAGAATACTCGATAAATATTCGGCATTTATGATTTCTGGTACGGCTACGTCTACAGTTACCACGGGTTGTATGCACATCAAATTGAACAGTGAGGTACCTATTTATTATCGTCCTTACAAAATGTCCTACAATGAAAAGCTTAAAGTTAGAGAGATTATTCAGGATCTTCTTAGTAAAGACATAATACGTGATTCGGAGTCCCCATATTCGAGCCCGATTCTTCTAGTAAAAAAGAAGGACGGATCGGATCGTATGTGTGTGGACTTCCGGGCACTTAATAAAATCACTGTTAAGGATAGATATCCTTTACCTTTAATTGATGATCACATTGATCGACTAGGGAAGTCAAAATTCTTCACGGTTCTTGATATGGCTACTGGATTTTTACAAATTAAATTAGATGAGCAATCAATACCCTTAACTGGTTTCGTGACGCCCGAAGGGCATTTTGAATATATGAAGATGCCATATGGTTTAGCCAACGCACCCATAGTATATCAACGTATTATTGCAAATACATTGCGCGAATTCATTGAGGCAGGCAAAGTACTAGTATACGTCGACGACTGTATGTTATTGTCCCGTTCAATTGATCAGGGTTTACAGATATTAGATGAAGTTCTAGCTGTTTTGACGACGGCCGGTTTCTCAGTAAATTTGCGCAAGTGTTCGTTTCTATGTCAAGAAATTGAGTATTTAGGTAGAATTATATCAGATGGTGGAGTGCGGCCGTCAACAAATAAGGTCCAGGCGCTCGTGAATGCACCCGTTCCCCAGAACGTTAGACAAGCAAGACAATTTTTAGGCCTTGCTGGGTACTTCAGGAAGTACATAGCTAGTTACTCGATAAAGACGGCTTGTATTGCTCATTTGACGCGTAAGGGTGTTGATTTTGTCTGGGGACCACAGCAGGAAAGCGTTCGCCAAGAGCTTATTAAGTGTCTTACGAGTGAGCCAATATTAGCCATTTTTGACCCAAAGCTTCCTGCTGAGGTTCACACTGATGCAAGTAGTGCAGGTTATGGTGCAGTTTTTCTACAGGTTCATAAAGATGGTAATAAGCGTGTGGTTGCTTACTATAGCCAGGTTACGAAAGGTAGTGAACAACGTTACCATTCTTATGAACTGGAAACACTCGCTGTAGTAAAAGCTCTTAAGCATTTTAGGCATTACCTAATAGGAATGCCATTTACTGTAGTGACGGACTGCAATGCCTTAAAAGCCACCCAAAATAAGAAAGATCTACTCCCGAGGGTAGCGAGGTGGTGGATTTACCTACAGGACTTTAATTTTATCATTCAATACAGGAAAGGGGTAATGATACCTCACGCAGACTATCTTAGTCGTAACCCCGTACCTACGGTAAATAACATTGAGAAACCGCGTAATTGGGCTCAAATCGCACAAACAGGAGACGAGGAGACACAAGTTTTGATCAGGTCTTTAGATGAAGGAAACTTGGACACTTCACGCTATGTTAAACGCAATAATCTTTTGTACTATCGCTTCACACCTGTGGGTGAAGAGTCGAAGTTACTTTGTTACATACCAAAAGGACATCGTTTGAGTCTCCTCCGAATATTCCATGATGAACATAGCCATATTAACGCTGATAAAACTGCCGATCTTATCTTGAAACACTTTTGGTTTCCTGGTCTCAGAGGTTTTATTTCTAAGTATATATCTCACTGCCTCATATGTATAGCTCACAAGAGAGTTCCACGAGCTCCACTACAGCCAATTAACTCTTGGACAAAACCAAATGTTCCTTTTGACACCTTACATGTAGATGCCCTAGGTCCATTGGTAGTATCTAACGGTAATAAACACGTTTTAGTTGTCGTAGATTCTTTTACGAAATATTGTTTATTACACCCTATTTGTACTCAGGACTTAAATGAGTTAAAACGTGTTATGCAAAATGTTGTGTCTCTGTTTGGAACACCTAAGACAGTTGTATGTGATAGAGGTAGGATGTTTCAATCATCTGGTTTTGTGTCGCTAATGAATGATTTAAGTTGTCAGATTCATTATATTACGCCCGAGATGCACCACGCTAATGGTCAGGTGGAGCGTTACGTTCGCACCGTCCTTAACATGTTGAGGATCGAGGTGAACCATCGGAAAGGGGAATGGTCTGAACAGTTGTGGAAGCTACAGCTGATACTCAACATGACGAAGCAAAAGACCACCCAGCAGTCCCCGCTCAACCTGCTTATCGGTGCCGAAGGAGCAACCCCAGTCATTCGCACGCTAATCCGAGATGTTGCCATCGAATCGTCTGGTGAAAACCGTGAGTCGCTACGGGAGATGAAGAGACAAAGGACGGCCGAACGATTGTGCAAAAATCAAGCCGATCAAGATAAGCGTGTTAATGAAGACCGACAACCTCCACGTGCCTACAGCAAAGACGACCTAGTCTTCGTTATCAAGTATTCCCAGTCCACGGGGAAACTTGATCCTGGTATGCGCGGGCCTTACCGCGTAGTTGAAGTTCTGGACCATGGCCGCTATGAGCTGCAACTTCTGGCCGGTGCCTATGGAAAAACCACATATGCTGCTGCACAGTTCATGGTACCCTGGAGGGGTGAGTGGACTCCTGAAACGTGTGCTGCATTCTTTGAAGGCAAGTATTGTTTTGAAGTCTGGGTGATATGCTAACAACGTGCCTATGTCAACAGCCACCGGGAGGTATGCAAACTGAGAGCCTATGCCTACAGTGTTTGTAGAAGTCTGGGCGGTATGCTAACTAGGTGCCTATGCCGACAGCCACTGTGAGACACGCTAACTAGGTGCCTCTGTTTGCAGTGTGAAGAAGGTTAAATGGTTTGATAATCTTCTCTAAGATTTTGATATGTGATGATATCGTGTAATGCGCATTACCCTTTATGTATCCCAGATGTTTTCGCTTCTACATCTATTTTTGTCTTTTATGTAATGCGACTGTCTAATTACAGGAGACAACGAAGATTCGAGCGTCTTATTGGGAGGCACTGCTACGGATCAGGCGGGACCATCTTCTGGACCTGACGAGGTCGTCAGAGCATCAGGAGAGGCCGTGTTGGTCACGGAAGGCGAGGCGACATCTTGAAGTTGTCAGGCGATCAGCTGTCAACCGATGGAAGGTTATAAAAGGAGCTACGCGGTGCGGCAACGGTCCTTTTTTGCTTGGACGGCGCTCGGAACGGACGTGCTACCTGACCATTATCGTGTGCTCGGTTATTTTTGGGTTATGTTTAAATTCATGTACTGATTATTCTTTTGGGCTTGTGTGATTTTTATTTGATTAATATTTACAGTGCTTCTTTTCATATTTCTATAATTTTTGTAAATTGTAATTTAAATGGATTAAAGACTGTTTATTTTTATTTTTTTAACTTATTTCACTTCTGATTCCTAACAATACTAACATTATGAGTCCTGTTGCTTGAATTAAATTAATAAATAAATAAATAACCCATACATTTAATTCAACTTCAACAACCAGCTGAAAGGTATTTAATCCCCACAACATTAAAAAATCGGACACCAAAATATGGCACTGATTCACACCGCACATTGCTGGCAAACAATGGCACTTACGCAATGATCTCATACATTGCGCGCCACCCACTGACAAGATCGGTACACTTGGCCCATAAATATTCATTGGACACCGACTGTTGTGACATAAACGTCAGAGCCTTCGCAGGGTTTTTAATTCAATTTCGACAGCATTGTTTTGATTGGTACGGTCGGGAGAAAAGATTATTATATAAATATTATATTTTATAACAAAATGTTACTTATGCAATTTTCTTTCAATTAAAAGGAATGTCGTCATTTACCTAAGTATTGAATGAATGAAATAAAATATGATGCAGATCATACTTATTATTAAATTAGAATATGCTATTGAGAAAAAATAAGAATTAAATTATTTAAAAAAAAATTGCATATCATTATCATACAGGAAGTGTGAGCAGTGTTAGTAAACTCAAAACTGAAGGTAAATCTATAAAAATATTATGTGATATTAAGTTAGGCAACACCAAAAAAAGCACATTCAAGTCTTTCTTTTAATTTCTGATGTTCCAAATTATTCTGCTGACGTTCCTAACAAGCATCATGTTTGCTCCGAATATAATTTCTTGGAACAATTGAATGTGACAGAATTGAAACCAGTCGTTATCTTGTCAAACAATAACACGACACGGAAAACCGTGTTCAATTATGTTAAATAGATATGGAACTATTTGGCAAAATGAACTTGTTGAGGTTGGTTCCTGTTTTGATGAAGACTTTGGAGATTTGACGTTAGGAAATACTTGATTAAGGTTTCACAGGTTAGAGATGCAGGAAAAGAGTACTTAGGAGAACTTGGGGGCCTTTGCCCAGCAGTGGGACAGTGATGGCTAGAAGAATAAAAAATCACTAGAAAGTACCTAGTTAAAGTTATGAGCCAACATTTGAAATACTGTTGTGCCAGCGACACGATGGTGAAGAAGACCTATGTAGTAAAGAGGCTTACAATAGCTAAAGTAGCGCGGTCACTGTCGGACTGCATACGAAAGAAAAAGAAGCATGATGTCACAACACAGGTAATTTATTCCAAACTAGCTTCCGCCCGCGGCTTTGCCAGCGTGGTATGTCGTTGAAAGTAGCCTATGTCCTTTCTCAGGCTCTAGACTATCTGTGTACCAAGTTTCATTTAAATCGGTTCAGTAGTTTTGGCGTGAAAGAGCGACAGACAGACAGAGTCACTTTCGCATATTTATATTAAGTAAGGATTAGTAAGGATTTAGGAAGCAATTATCTATGTATTTACAAAAAATATATTGATTCGACTCAAAAAATTTAAACGCTATTACAGTAATATGTTGCTTGTAGAATAATCTGACAAAAAATCATAATGATTGCATGTATATTAATATGATTTTTAATCGTTAAAATAAATTTTTAGAGGTATCTTTGTGATTTTTTTTTATTATATCAAATTACTTGTATTAAGTTTTCAACACACTTTCTTACTAACGAGTGTGCTATCCTGAAAAATATCATAATTTTTTCTGATACTGTTTACTGCAGTGTATTTGTTACTCCATTTTAAAATGTTCCAGTAAACATAAAAATGAAATACCTACCAATTAAATATAAATGAAATGAATCGAGCCAGTACTCCAGTGAGTCGGCTCCATTTCTTCATGCTCACTTCATCAATCCACTTCGTTACCTTCAGGGACACTCGATGACCTGTTAATAATGTAAATGGAATCAAATAGAATAAACAAACCTTTGGTAAATCGATACAGAAGCAATTCCTTTGAGGTTATTAAAAGTGCTGCTGATAAGGTTGATTTTTGTAAGAGGTACGACGCATTGCCTAGGAATTATAGTAACCCGAGTTTTGTTTTTAATATTTGACTCGTATTCCCCATTTTTTTTTTTTTTTTGTGTTTGGTAATTCATCCTATGACTTCTCCCGCTCTGGGCGGAGCGGTATCCCTTTCGGACTAACCCGCAACCCTGGCAGGACTCGTATTCCCCCTATATTTTTTGATGGAGAACTATCTTAGGTACTTATTTATACTTAACGCTTAGCAAGTTCTAAGCATCGTGTTTAGTTTCATAAGTTTTCGAAAACTTAACGATTAAGGGTATTTGTTTCAGTGTTCAGTATGGTTCAGATAAATTTTACCTGAGGAGTAAATATAGCGGTTTAACAGCTTTTGTATACAAAATAAGTCAAAGGCCATATTTATACTTCCGATAAAACTTATCTAACGATTTTAAAATCGGCCGTTATTAATCAGAATATCTTAAACAGTACAACCCCAATAAAACTATCACATCATAATTATCAAACCTATAAAAATAACAACCGAAACAAAAACTTCGCACCAGATATACCGATAAACTCCAAGTTTTATCTCGAGACACAAACCGAACAACCCAGTTAGCTCCAAACTTACTTCCCGCTCACCCAGCCAAAGCTTATTTGATTCAATGAACGAAATAAAAGACAAAAAGGTCAACAATGAGAGCCAAGACTTG
The DNA here is from genome assembly GCA_947522985.1 of Lithophane socia. Taxonomy (NCBI): domain Eukaryota; kingdom Metazoa; phylum Arthropoda; class Insecta; order Lepidoptera; family Noctuidae; genus Lithophane; species Lithophane socia. The sequence continues at coordinate 1,252,196 of OX383270.1, read as the reverse complement.
AAAACTTGCATCCGCAGTTACTTTTGAAACTAACCGCCATTTCCTAGAACTTGGCACACAGGGTCTAGACACAGCTAAACTTTGGAAGCAAACAAACCCGCGAGTTAACTGGGAGTTCACAAAACAACTGACGCCTTAATCTTGGTTAGTTAACATGCCCATTTGGCTGCTACCTGAGGTCACTTAGCGTCTTGTGTTGTGAAGGATTAATTATGTTGACGACACATTGTATTAACTGTCATATTGAATATCTATGTATGTTAACAAGTCGTGGTTGTCATTATGAAGTTCTAGAACAACAAGCCGTGTGCTTGCAGATGTGATTTCTCATCAGCAAAAATGACAAAATTCCGATACAAACTTCCATCCCCTATTTTAACCCATTTAGAAGATAAAATTTCAAAATACCTTACCAGTAGAAGATCTAGGTATGTATATTTCCATCGTTGAATCATAAGTCTGAACCTAGGGCTGTAAATACCAAATCGGTTGTTGATGCCATATTATTGCAATATCTACTGATTTGATCACAAATTAAAAAAAATGCTAATTACGGTCTATGGGAGACAGATCCAATATGCGTCGATATGCTAGCCACTGGCATTCGTTCTCATGGCTATGCTTTATAAACCACTGTAAAACTACTCATTATGAAATTCATCACCGCCACCGATACTCTTTTGTTACCAACCAAGTAATCAGGTAACATTAACGTTTTCCACTAGAATATTGATGGTAAACCCCGATATCGGCGGAACCTACAATTACGTTGAAGTTCCCGAAAGCATTTTTCCAAAATATTTTCCATTATCATTAATCAGTTCACGAGTTGAAAACGAAGTTACTTCACTAATTTATCTATGTCACGATTTTCAGGATGACAAACAAAGTTATTGACACCGTGACTTCCGTCGGATGATTGATTACAACCAACTTTGTCGGTATTTATTTGACGTTTTGATCGGTGTTTTCATGCGAAATTACAATTTGCGTAAACTTGTTTCGAATGTTGGTCGTGGTGTCGAAACGTAATTCTCTAAGTTTGCAATTATTGGCATGGTGTATCAATCATTGTGAGTTCGAGGTGGGAATTAAGAAAGTTTGATTTGTTTCTGAAAGACAAACTCTCGACCATGAGCTATGGAAAAGCCTGAGGGTGGCCTACATACGTTGAAGAGAAAAACAATCTGGTTTCTGGTATCTAAATCTATCTAATTTAAATATATTGTAAAAGTATGCCGTTTTTATTATGATTGTTATTTGAAATTGAAAATTGTGACTTAATAGGTACTCGGTTTTGTAACGAGTCTAACGTGAACTATAGATCGTACTCTATAGAACCAACGACCAATTCCATTAATATTAAGGTAGGTAGGTTTATGGACTATTCGAAAGATAATTGTATACTTGTCTTATAAGTTTACGACTAAACCATCGTTCCGATACTTTATGCTGACGGTACATACCACTTTTTTAGGCGATTTGACGACGTTGTAACTGGGGCCCTAGACAAAGTGACATTCTATCAGCGATAACGATGATGGAAAAGGCAAAATGTGTAGGACTGACATAAGCTATCGAAAAGCATATGTCAATCCTGTTGAAAGTCGTTGTAGAAATAGAAAACGCTTTGGAAGCGATTGTTACTTGTTTAGGCCCTCCGGTATTATTATTCGGGTTGAGTTGACTCGGGCCCAGTTGTCACTGACCCGTTCCTTCCCTCCTCAGTAAATCCAAAAACATCTCCACTCTTGTCCACCATCATTGTCTCCCAAACTTCAGCCTGTCCCAGCAAGATGAAATACGAGCATCCACTTCAAATCCACTTTGTTTAAATATCGGGTTTTTGGAAATTAAATCCTGAACACTTATCCAGATTGTACAACTTCCTTATACAAAATTGTGGCAGGAATTTATGAACATACAAGTGTAGGGGATTTTTCCGTTGACGAGGGTTCCGGGAGATCTAATTGAACGTGGTACCTATATTTTTGGGGGTAGGATATAACTTTGTACCAACGAATGGATGTGACATTAATAAGAGATGTTCTGCCAACAATGAGGAGTCCTGAGGGATGCCGCAGGGTCTGGGATGACGGTGCTAAATGATGCCTGTTGTATTTATACCATATATTTATGAAAAATAAAGCCCAAAGATTCGACTCTTAGAATTGTGATTTTTGACTGACAGAAAGATTTAAAATTTCTTTTGAGTTTGTGTGTTAACCTACTAAAAGAGGAGAAAGCGCTATTTATTGATCATTATAATTTTGGAACATTCAAAAGCATGAAACAAAATAGGAAATCTATTCACAAATTTCAATTACGATTACTCATCAAGCCACAAACATGAGGTAGAATTTAAACAAATTAATTATTATCCTAATAAAATATTAATGAACATAATAATTGAATCCCACTTCATTTAGGAACTCATTATTGTGCAATAATTAGTTCGGACTTTTTAAATAACAAAATCGAAGGCTTTAAAAGGTTCTATTCAATCGGTATTAATAGGGCGAGTTGAGTAGATGTCTGAGTAATAAAAGGTAGCGGGTATCAACAAGCATGTAATGTGTTATATATAATGGATAGAATTTATTGTAGAATAGTTTGGCATGCCAAGCAAACTAGACGCTTATTGCTTTAGGGCATCAGCGCCCCCACAAAGTATAAATGTGGTTTGAAAGACAACGACTGTTATCAGGCTGAATCGTACTACAAAATGGAAGCAAACTTCTTCTTCTTCATCTTAAGGCGAAAGCTTCAGGGTAGCCCGTGAAATTCAAATATTCTTACGTTTAAGTATCAGGTATTTATATTGATTAAAATATGATTCCGGACCATAACAAATAAGGATTTACAGAATTATAAACATTAGAATTAGCAATACAACTTTCTAACGTCATAATGACAACTACGATCGCTCTTTTTCCGTCGGGGGTTAAAAAATAATATCAGATTATTATTGTCCCACTGCAGGGCAAAGGCCTTCTCATACTGAGAAGGAACGAGCATTGATCATCACCTTTGTTCAAGACGGGTTGGCGATTTCAGACTTATATTAACTAATAGGACCACTTTAAGATGTTTTTCTTCACCAATGTCAGAAATATTCATGATAAACTCAAAAAGTACACCAGTAGTGGTATTCTGTAAACATCTTACCGTGAAAACAGTTAACTGAGCTTAAAGTGAACTGTCACTCCACCTGACGCTAGGGATTGACAGTTCACTTCACCTAAGTTTTCACGGTGAGGTGTTTATGGAATATACTTGCTGATATGCACTTTTCTCTATTAGATTAAAATCAACGTTTCCTTTTCCGCTTCCGCTCCTCCCAACACAAAAGCCACATCTAATTCCATCACGCACAGCAGCAATTTGAACGTTTTTTTTCGTGCGTGCTACCCAAGTAATTGTTAGTATTAATTCGCCTCCCCACACCGCACGCGATCTAAATATTGTTATAGGCACTTACATTTATTCCCCATCAGAATATCAGCTGGTTTAATGGTACTTAGGGGCGGGGCAGATGCTGGGGAAGATTTAGCATTCATGGCGAAGGGAATAAAGGTTTTATGGGAATCTGAAAGAGAGAAGGGAGTTGTCGTTCGGCTATGAATACTTGAATTGAGTGGATAACTTTAAATAGTTGGAGAGGAACAAGTGGCAGAATTAATACTTTATTAATAAAAGTAGATACATTTTTAGTAACGAAGGTAAATGTTATGATGAATAAATACAAATGAAATAATGAATTTTAATGTAAGTTATTTGTAAATTAGTTAGTTACTGGTATTTGAGATCAATTGAGCATAATGAATACTTATAAGTCTGTATTATTATTTGCGTACCATATCCCCTTGACACAGTGTACCTTTTCCAACTTTTTTCGTCGTCGGTTTTCACTATTTCATTTACTTTCCGAACGTAAACAGCAACCTAATTCTAGGTAACTAACTACAAATACTAATCCTTGTAACAACCTAACTAAATATAAAGCTAAACAGAATACCAAATGAGTGTAAACGGCTCAGCCGTAGCTCATAAACATGTTTATACGTAAAAGGGTCGCCCAAGGTCAGATACCTAAGTCTCTGGTTAGGTTAGGACTAAATAGTGATGCTACATCGGACGCTAAAGTAGGATATGAGCTAGAACTTTATGAGCGAATCGGCACAGTCGTTGAGTTTTGTGGCTTAAGTGAACACATTTGAGAAATTGGAAGGTTCGTTTTTGGTAAAAGGTACCTATGTGTTGTTGTCTTCTAAAGCTATTAGTAGTTCCTAACCTAAACACTTAGATATAATTTGTGAAGCTCGTGGCTACGTAATAACAGCCGCACGGGTCGATCCATCAGGTTAAGCTACGCTTGCCGGTTGGTCCGTGAATGTTGGTCCAGACTTTTGGGCTTCTGACGATCCGTAAAGACTGTCAAAGTTCCACGAATAACAGCCGGGACCCAAAGGCTTAAAGTGCTTTCCAAAGCACGGAGTAGTAAAGAACAGTATGTAAAAATCGTCAACCATCCACGAACCAACCCCGGCAAGCGTAGCTTAACCTGTTGGATCGAGGCATGTGGCTGTTATATTACTTAGCCACGAGCTCCTCCACCATACCATACCACCATCTAATAATAATAAAAGTGGCATACTACAAGGCTTGCGTGTTTTACATAATAATATTTTTCCAGCCAGTTTTATTGGGTGTACAATTATACGCACCGCTTTATCTTTGCATGCCACATGTCAGACATGGATTTGTTACCCATGTAGCCGTCCATCAAGGCTGGGTTTATGAATAACTATCATAAGAAGTCCAATTTGTGTGTGTCTAGAAAGAAAGAGAAATTGTTTATTCTTTAAATTGTCTAGATTGTTTAGCCTAATTTAAGTTAGGTAGTTTGTTAATAATATAGCCGCCATTTTGATTGAAATTGTCGTTGTCAAGGTTGTTTTTAAAGTAACTTTTTCTCCAATAAATCAAAACTGGGAAAACTGTGAGCCATTGTTAGAACAACCTGCTAAGGCGCAGGACAAGAGGCGTGGGGGCGTGAGGCGGGCGAGGCGACGGTGCGTCGCGGACGTTGCGCCACTTCTTTCATATTTCGCCTGCGCTGCGCCCGCGCCCCGCGGCCTGTGTATGTTCCGCGCCTATACATTTTCTATGAAATATGAAAGCGTGGCGCAATGCCCGCGCTGCACCGTCGCCACGCCTGCGCCACTCGCTTCTTGTATATATCCCGCGAGGAAGTGAAAATTAGGTAAGTATGTATGTATAACATTTTGATCTTCCAATAATAATAGTTAACGACCATTGTGGAAGAAGGATAGTACAAATGTCATAATTTCTCTACAAAACTAATTTCTTTGAACTTCATTACAAAGATTATGTCACGATTTTTAAATAGTATCCTATTCATGGCAATGTAGCAAACAACAACCCAACCATATTGCCACAAACTACAGCAACGAAAGACAAAAACACCATACACATCATCCATCGACATTTATCATTGTGAAACAACCCAACCCCGGTGGTTACAACGGTCATTCAACCCTTACCACTGACTCATCTCCAGTTATGAATTTCACGATCATTCGTGTAACATTGAAATACATTGCGTGTTTAGTATGAACATGGGGATACGATGCCGATACAAATGCGTCAATGTATAACGATTAGGGTTTTGAATTGAAACTGATGTTGTTTTGTTTTTTTTTTGTTGGTCTAACACGGGTAGTACAATTTAGAAACGAATAAATGCAAATAGTAGGCACCGCTAACTGTTGTTGATGCATTTTGATTCGGTTTTGTATTTATACAGGTTTGCATTTTTTTTTACCATAAATAGTGTATAGCTACGGCGATAGTCCATATTCACATCAATTTTTTTTCTATAAAATTGGATCCTTCTAAAGGCTCTTACATACTGGCGCGATTAGCCGCGCGACGCGACGCCGCCGCATTGTTCGCTGTGAATTTTTCTCAGAAATTATTTTGTTAAAATTCGCGTCGCGCGGCGAATCGCGCCAGTATGTTAGAACCTTAAAACTGATCCGTGATCAATTAATTGTATTTGTTTTCAAACACATTCTTTTGTAGTTATTGCATCATTCGCGACAGAATTATTTTTACCTCTATTTTTACATGAAGCTTATTCCTCCAATTAGCATAATTTATGATGCCTATTTAATGTGTCTATACCCTATCTCTGCTGTCTGTCTAAACTCAGATAGTAACATTATTAGATAAACATAAACCCGCAAATATTTGCATCCTCTGACCACAATAACCCTGCAACTGCAACGTTATCTGAAATTACCAATACGATCTAAATGGATCTATCATTATGTTCCCAAAGTTTTATTTATTTATTAAAAATATCATAATTTAGAATTCAATTATGTAATTTGGGAACAGAATTAATAAAGGATCGGAAGTTACATTAACATGCTCGTATATATAAATCAATAAAAATGAAATTCGTAATTTCATGAACTCATGCGAGGCAGTCTTGAAATAAGTGGTTATTAAATCTGGTTAAAAAAAATATGACGTATGAGTGTTAAGTTTATGTTCTTTACTTTGTAACACATTCATCAAAAAGATTTTGCAACAGTGAGAATTTGGTTAGCTATAGGCGCGTAAACTAAACGAATTCATTTGGTTCAATATATATGCTTGGCTTTGGAAATACTATTGTTTTTTGTATTGTAGGCTTTAAGCTTTTTTTTTGTAATGTGCGTTTTGTTTGTGCAGAATAAACAATTTTTATTTTTTTCTTTTATTGTCCACTCGCTTCGTCTACTCGCTCGCACCCACTTCATAGGTAGCTTATTATACTGTGGTGTAAATTTAAGCTACTCAAAAAATACTAGCAAGACTGACATTTACAAACACTATTTTTAAAATAATTTAACAGCGCCCTATGTCTAAACTAAAATAGCTATTTTCTTAATGTACAAAACTAAGTAGATAAACTTTTATTTTACTAGTAGTGGTGCAATAAATTTCAGTTTTTACGAAGCATTGTTTTCCAAAGCATAATCTAGAAAACTGGTAGCAAATTAGAATGTTCTATATTTCTTAATATACTTTCAAAAAAGAAAGTTTGTTGTACTTAAAAAAATATTGTATCCTGTAAAATGTGTTATTTAGCAGAATATAAACTATTTTGAAGTATCCTCTGTGCTAGTGTTGTGCTTCGTCCACAAAACAACGGGCTGGGTTTATGTTCACATCCATCGCTTTTAACCAGAAGTGGAAAAAACTGTTTTTTTTTATAAAAGCTCTATTCATGTCTTAATTTATCCTGTTTTTTTCTTCTATTTTAGGCTGACGTCAAAGTGAAAAGAGTAACTTGGACATTATCACACTTGTAAGGAACTTCGTTCCTGACGTATAGTAGATGTTGCTTCTCACCGGCAGAAACGCGTTGCTTCTCAACCTGAGATTAGTCCTAAACCTTTTAGGAAACTTACTCTTGAAGAGGCGTAAAACAGACTAAACATTGACCAGGAAACACGCGGTCCAAGACCACGACCACAAATAACATAGTACGCTTATTGTTTAACTTGTTTTAACGACAAAGTTGAGTTTGGCATTTTTACAATAACAGTAATAAATGATATTCCCTTATCAAAAAAAAACCCAAAGTATTACTACACGTTTTCCCAGCATACCTACAGTTATTGAAGTACCTACACTTGAGCGCTCAGGTACACTCGTAACATTACACTCAACGTAATCACATTACGCGCCATACTTGTACGATAGGGGGAGATGTGGAAAATGCGTGAGAATTCAACGGAAAAATCATGTAGACAACACCTTATTCGATGTACCTAAAAGATTTTTGTACTTAACACTGTCTGTGCTTGTATCAAAATTGGGGGAAACCAATGCACTGTACAAAATCGGGTTTACAAAAATTACAGACAACATACGAAGTTATTTATTGTAGACATAATTTATGCCTATATACTTTGAAGGGTTAGGCAGAAGTGTACCTACAGTACCTACATCCACATTTCGCAACTTATGTCTAAGTTTCATGTAATAGGGGTGAGCCTTTTCCCATCAACTGGGCAGAAATAACAACTCCGGGCTGCTACCGAGAAATTCCAGATGGAAAATAGCAATATACCTTTGCCCGACTCGGGAAGCTCATGCTCAGCAGTACCATTTGACCAATTAGGCAGTTTATTTTGTCCGTTATACGTAATTACTACGTTGTTAATAATTTAGGCGTGGCTCTAAAATGTTCTGTACCTATTTTATTATAATTAACAAATAAATCAGCACAATCTGTTGTGGTACAGTCTCGTGACTTATGTTACGGTTACCAATTTGTACAGCCGCACACAGCGTGTTTAGCAGTTATAACAACATTAAATTCAATTTTACAAAACCGTTTTCGTAAGCAATTAGAAAATATTAATTTCAATTATGGAACTGAAATACTCCGCGGTTGACGTGACGATCAACCCTAAAAATTCAAACAAATTATAATATCGAGACTGTCAAATACAATGGTTCAGCGTCAAGTCGCGCACAGCGCGTAATTTGTACAGGCGCGCACAGCGTGTTCTGGAGTAATTATACTGATGTTCATTCAATTCTATGGCCGTTTGTACACGCGAGGCAATTTTTACGCGGCCAAGACAACCTGTGTTTAATTGGAGGGTACTGACTTGACACTTACCGTTTGAGGGTTGGATTTACGCGCGTGACATTTATATTTTTATGAAGGGGACATTTTGGGGTTGAGGTGGTAATAGGTCCGTGTAACGAACGTAAACATTTACGTTGATTGAATTTGATGACTAGTTCAGGTAGATTAGGGGACGTTTTTCTGTAATTTTTATGATAGATTGTTGTCATGGGATATTTTTTTAAGTCAATAAATGGGGAGTTACATTCCTGATTTTTATTCTACTTGATAACTTTGGTTAAAATCTAACGAGTTTCCAAGACATTCGGTAAAGTATGATTTTGGCGTTCATCCGACCATGCCCAACAGGCATGCCAACTTTGGAGACAAACGTCAAATGACTCATATGCCTGCTAATTTACAGACATTCGTATAGCCTTCAAATCAACAGCCTCTAATGTTAAAGTTACTAAAGATAAATTGGTTGTATGTGTCAAAGGCAAGCTCATTAACAAAGAGCACTCTTTTGTGTCGTGAAACTTTCATGACGGATTTCAGGTAAAAATCTTCCTTTTGCCCTCTCTATTTTCATTACTAATGCGTTGGCTGTTGGTAAGTATGTGTTGGCTGTAGGTTAGCCTTCAAAAAAGAAAACAAACCCAACCAATACATTATCCAATTCTTCACGAAATAATACGTTCAGCTCTATATTTTCCAAATAACCAACTACTGTAAGTAACTAACACGTTTTAACGAACGGTTGCTGGTTGCTGGTTGCGTGCCGCGCGATGTGCCGTCCGATTCAATTTGATTGGCCACAATTAGGGGCGGCCTGTACTGAAAATAAAAGAAAAATACTACAATAGGGCACCGGGTTATTTTGTTGCTTTCGTTGGTGGCTATAGAAATATGTGGGAGCTTGAAATCTGTTGTTAGTTATTGTGAATGGGAGGATTTTATTGCTGATCGTTCAGTCAACTGCTCGGTAACAATTTGATGTTAATAGTAACTTTATTTCGTACCATTAAAGCTTTGGTTTCCAGACAGCGGTGTGCAGTCACACAATAACGGGTGTCCAAACAGCACTTTTTGATACTGGTGAAAATGACATATTTCATGACGCCCGCTACATTATGGCGGAACCGCTCTTCTAGGGAGGTCTTCGTAGTGTTCCTACTAACGCAAGTACTATCTGGTTGAAGATCTTTTTTCATTCATCAATTTCTTTTTTATTTGCAAAAAAGGATGGTAATATTTGAAGTTTTTATATTAATATTTGGAGCTTGATTAAATTATTCAGCGGTGGACATAAAATTAAATGTACAAACTTACGAATCAATTGAGTTTCAATGGCTTGTCTGTTAAGTCAAGAACTAGTCGAGAAGTCTAGATGATAATAATAATATTGTGCACGTTCATAAAGTCGTTTACTAATATGAATTTCAATAAACCTCCAACTGTCACTAATGAAATATCTGGGGGAGGAACTTTAGAGGTTAAAACAGTCACTTTGGCAGAATCATAATAGGAAAATATTATAAATCATCGTTTTTACGATGATTCATAATATTTTCCTCATTTTCCTCATGATTCATATTATTTTAATTTTTTTTTTTTTTTAAATCATATGATCTGCGTGCGATTCATATTACGAAATAATTCATCTGTTTCACAGTTTTCTATGGAGATTCGTAAAATGGTCTACATAATATTATGTCAATTGCTTTTGTGTCAAATTCGAGGAATTGCTAATGACAGCAGGAATTCAGGACATGAAATGCTTTTAAAGGAATGGGTAATGTGGCCATTTAGGCCCACTGATCATAATAAGAAAATATCAAAAATAATCTTGAAACGTAACATGAAACTATGAATATGAAACTTCCCAAGCCCTATATGATGAACTGTATACTATTTCTCGAAGTAAAGTGCAACAGCTGGCGCTACACAAATCGGTTCACTTGCAGCTCGTAAAGGAAGCCCCCTGTATAGCCATTGTAGTTCACCGTTATGACCTTACAAACGTATTACTACAAGGCAGGACTGCACTGAAGAATATCTACGTCGTGCTCGTATCTTTTGAACTTCGTCCACCACTATTTAGGTTTATTACCCGACTACGGCGAAGCAAAAAGGAGGGTTATGATTTTGATCGGTATGTAGGTATGTGGGGTACACTCGCTATGTACGTATGTATGTTCTTGGTTCATCATATCTTCTAAACTGCTCGTCACAATTGGACGAATGAGGTATCGTTGGAAGCATCTCGATGGTCCGCTTGTTATAGATTTACGTCACATTAAATTGAATATGGCGCCCTCCAGCGGACATAAAGTCATGAAATAAAAATAAAATAAAATTGAGATTTGTGAGGCCGTGTTTGGTATCAAATGAAAGGGCTTAATTAGCACATTTCAAAAAGATATATAAATATAACACAAAAAAAAAAAAAGTTAAAAACTATAAACCAACTACGACAAAAAATCAACTACTAAAATCCGGAGTCATCTGTTAGATTTATGCCCTAACACGTGTGACGTGTGCATTTTTTTAGGTCGTGAATTATATTTTAATCAACATACAACTTGACACTGACCTGCAAATTGCAAAAAACTTGCAATTTGCAGGCATTGCAATTTTAAGAAAATTTGAATTTCGCGGGCTAAATATTCGACCATAAAGCTTGTACACATCTCGTCAACTTTTTATTTTATAATGTGCCTCCATTCTCTGTATTACTCAGTACTCAGAAGAAACTTTTGGATCTTTTCCAAACTGGTCAATTTCTGACTAACATCAACATGTAGGTATACCTGCAAACCAGAGTTATCGTATAATTCTCAATATGCATTTCTCTCGACATTCATGAATCTTAACAACTCGCGTCAATAGTGGAGGCACCCAGCGTTGCTCATTAAAACTTGTCGCCGAGCTAATAACTTGCATACCTGGGTAAAGCTGCTTGTATAAAGAACTTACCTGAATATTCACGGTACTGAAGTATAAGCTAAGAAAATACTGGACTGCAAAGAAGCAAGAACATCCTTACATTATTATAAAACAAAGTCCTCCGCCGCGTCTGTCTGTCTAACTGTTCGCCATAAACTCAAAAACTACTGCACCGATTTTCATGATATTTTCACCAATGGATTTTGAAGAAGGTTTTAGTATATAATAACCGACATCCACGCGGGCGAAGCTGCGGGCATCAGCGAGTAATTATAATAAAATACTTGGGTAGGAAACATGTAAGGTTTTTGAAAATTGCAGTTATTCAGTATTTTAAACATCACCTGACAATATCTTACAAGAATATTGTTTGAGGAGGTGACAAATATAATTTTACTTTCAAGTAGTTATTGGCACCAGAAGACATCACCCCTTTTCTCCAGCGTAGAGGCAGAGTCACAAGTTGTCAACTGAAGGCCAAAACTTTTTTGCTAACGGTCTCAGCACTGTGGGTCGTTGACCAACGTGGTTGCAACTGGCACAAGCATAGGTGTCTTTACAACAATGCATTCAGGATGCTGTTGGGGCTGCCACGTTTCTGCAGTGCGTCGGGAATGTTTGCTGATGCGCACACTGATGGCTTTGCAGCGATCAGACGTAAGCGTGGCGCGTCGCTACTGCAGAGGGTCCGGGGTAGCGCGAACAGTCTCTTGAGTGTCATTGCGGGGAAATTTGATTGCCCGCTCGTCCATTATTTGTCCCATATGCATGTATACTAACATAGTTATTTAAGGTAAATTGTTTACTAACAAATTATGGATTTTTCTTGTCTTCCGAAATAAAATGATTATTATTATTATTTATTATACAAAGAAATAAAAATTGTGTATTGCTAACAAGCTGTTCCCCTCGACTACATCAGCGATCGAGGATGAAAAGTAGCTTGTGTTTCTCCAGGCTACCTGTAAAATTTCATAATCATCGGTTCAGTGGTTCAGGCCTGAAAAGGCAACAGACATACAGAATTACTTTTGCTTTGCGAGTGAATAAAAAGTAAGAGGCCTTAGACTATGGGATACTCTTTTTAACTTTTTAATAAACGCCTGAGGTTCATACAGTAACGACTCATTCATATCATCATCTGCCTAGCCATTTCCCAACTATATTGGAATCGGCTTCCAGTCTAACCAGATGCACCTAAATACCAATCCATTATTTAAACGGAGCGACAGCCAGTCTGACCTCCACAGCCCAGTTACTGGGTAACACGATACCCCTTGGTAAGACTGTCGACTCTGTCAGACTGTTGAGCTTCTGATGACCCGTAATGACTATCAATGATCTACAAATGACAGCCGGGACCAACGGCTTAACGTGCTTTTTTCAAGGCACGGAGGAGTTTCATAGTACCATTTTACCACGAGAATAAATTAGATACTTACTTACAATAAGATTCTGGTTAAATTAAATTAAAATTAAATTAATTACATTTTTTTTTTATATAGACCACAATGATCCAAGTTAAGTTCCTGGTACTTGTTGAAAGGCCTACATTGTCCTCCCATGCTTAATAACACTGTAATTGGGAAATATTGTAAAAGCTAATTATTTTTAAAAGAGTAACCATGATGTCTCTTGCCGGCTCTTCTTCTTATGAAGCAACCAAATGGAACCATGCACCTAGCTTCTGACGTTTCATAAGTGCCCATGTAGGTTTATGTGAAATAAAATATTTTGATTTTTGTTTTTTTTTTTACGAGTTTGAAATATATAAATTGCCGGGAAATATGGAAACGACAAAACTTAAAAGGCATGCCTCGTATGCACGCACCCTTACCCAATACGGATAAGTTTCCTTTAAGTTATGTTCAGCTGTGGTTTTCCGTGAGTATGTTGAATGGAGCAGCGGTAAGTAAACTGGGATATGCTTGAATAAGCGTACTAGTGCATCCATGAATAAGCATGTTTATAAGGCAATTAAATGTTAGCTCGAGAAGTTAAAGATGTGTTGTTGTTGTTGTTGTTCCATTTCTCCTGTTTTTCTTTCATTGCCAGTTGAATAAGTTTACTGGCTGTCAAATGATCGTCTGTTGTTAGTTTATCTGAATTTAAAACTGACGTTTTAATTCTTATTGTATTCTTGTGTTTGCTGTTGTTTTTGTTTAGACAGAGCAAAGGCCTTTTCCTATAAAGATCAAAAGAGCACACGCTTGCTTATTAGCCATTTTAAAATTATTTTTTTGGTCTATCTTTATGATAATATGATAAAGTAAGTTAAGTATCAGCTCCATAACTCAATGGTAAATAAAAAAAATAGTACTAATCTGCTGTAAAGTATCATGTAAGCTAACCCTTAGTATTGATAAAAAAATCACAGCAAACCGCACCCGCACGAGATATTTGATATCATAAAATTGAATAGGCTACCAACAGGAGTACTATTACCCACTTTTGAAAATCGAATCGTCCTGCCCACTCAGGCACTTTACGTTCAGTTCCGTCACGTAACAAGTTTCGACGTGTTCGCGTGACGTCACTGGCCCGCGGCACGGTGCCACTACATCCGTGACGTTTCTGGGACTGTTGAGAATGGGAGTATCCTGAGATACGATTTGAGGACGATCTTGAAGCAGTCACACTTCCTAGTTCTGTCTGTTTGTCTGTTAACATGCTCTGCTATCTTTACAAGGATATTGGAGGAAACTGTTTTATTTTGTAGGAAATTATCAAATCAGTTTGTAAACGTCTATAGATGCTGCTGACCATCTTGTTGCCATTACCAGGACTATTTGAGAAGAAGAAATAATGCAGAAATCCAGCATCTATGGTCTTTTCTAACCATTTTTACCATTGTGTCAAAACCAGTAGGTCAGATAGGCAGTCGTTTTATGTAAAACTAGCTGTGCCCGAGGTTTCACCAGCGTAAGTCTCGATCCCGTGGGAATATTGGTATCCTATGTCCTATTCCAGGTCATGGTCTACCCCTGTGCCAAACAAACCCGTTTAGCCGTTTTAGCGTGAAAACGTAACAAACAAACAAACTCACTTTCGCACGTTTAATACATAGTTAGGTTAGGATAGTGGTATTCAGTTACATCCGGTTAGACTGGAAGCCAACCCCAACATAGTTTGGAAAAGCCTCAGTAGATTGATATATAGTTTAATTCAATTTATTCAAGTAATGATGTGATTCAAGAATTCATGACTCATTTGTTAGTAAACTTATCCTATGTTAGTAATTTAGATCAAACAATATACACAGCGGCAGCACCGTCCGACTCTTCACCGCGGCTGCACCATTCCACGGGATATATGATCTCTTCTAAAAAACATAAGCAATCCAGAGAACCCTACACGGTACAGACTTCCAACTGTTCCCATTATTTATCAACAATAGAAAATTGCCCACTAAAACCCACTATAACCCCAGCCCCACAATCTCTACATTCAACAAACAACTTACCGTTCCTCAGAATACTACTGCCGATATTTCTGAGCGCCCTCCACCTCTTTTAAGTAAACTTCCGGGCGGCTCCGTGCACCGGAAAGAACAGTCGGGCTACAAAGCGGAACAATATTGCTCCACCTAGCTCTATGGTTCGTGGGGATTCAGTTGTAGTGCTTTGTGCTCTGTGATAATTATTATTGTTGTTTTGTTAAAAGGATTCTTAGAAGTCGAGATTCAAGGTTTTTTTTTTAGGCTTGGATTGAAAAGTGTACCAATGTGATGAAATTATAATTCTTTTATAAAATAATAATTCTTACGGATACCCTCTGTCTGAGCAAGTAAGAAGGACAGAATTGGCCTCTCTAAAGTCTCTGGAACCACGGGTAATGAAAACCCATGGACCGGATAATGAGTTGACCTACCGGGACCACGGGTAAACAGTCCTGTAAAAGGCTTTAAAAAAGTATTTCCTACTACTAATAGTATTTTTCGTTTTATCTGTTTTTCGAAGAATGAGTTCGTTGGAAATTTGAATTTTTTCAACCACATTAAGCTGGACTTTAATCCATAATAACGTGTTCATGGTAAGATTTAATAAATGAGTCATTCGACAAATTGGTACCCCATTTATTTAGATAAGAATTCCACATGAAAAAGTAACCACATCAATAATAATACTAGTCTAGACATGATAAACATCGCTAATTGTTAGGTATTTTAATAAAGGATATGTCTCATAACAAGCAGAGCGGAAGCGGATAACATTGATGAAGTAGTAACAGCAATAAAAGTGAGGTAGGTACTAAAAAAGTTCTTAAAAGGCATACTTTATGTCGTCCAGCAAGGACTACGTAAAGCACTGATGGCAAACGTGTTTTCACAGCATTGATACAAATTTGGTTCAGCTCGTGGCTAAGTAATAACAGCCGCTCGGGTCGATCCATCAGGTTAAGCTACGCTTGCCGGGGTTGGTCCGTGGCTGGGTGACCATTTCCACATATCCAGACTCCTCCGTGCCTCGGAAAGCACGTTAAGCCGTTGGTCCCGGCTGTCATTTGTGGATCTTTGACAGTCGTCGTTATGAGTCGTCAGAAGCACGAAAGTCTGACAACCAGTCTTACCAAGGGGTATCGTATTACCCAGTTACTGGGTTGTGGAGGTCAGATAGGCAGTCGCTCCATGTAAAATACTGGTATTCAGCTGCATCCGGTTAGACTGAAAGCCGACCCCAACATAGTTGGGAAAAGGCTAGGCAGATTGATTGATACAAATTTGGTTCGCATACTATCAGAGATCCAGAGATCACACTAAAACTAATTTAAATTAATTTAAACTGCTACAAAAAAACCTAAGCCTATTTTTTTATGTAAGACTGAGGCCTCAATCCCTACCCATGGTAATAAATAAGACAAACCTAATGTTACTACAGAACAGAAAACAAATCCGCTCCCGCTGTCGCTCCACTTATGTGACCTGTCAACCAACTCCAATAAAACCCAATTCCTACTAAACAATCCACAGACTAATCAGTATTCAGGCAACTCAACATTAATCCATAAAGTTAGCTCATTTGTACTAGCATAAAGAACCGAATGGCCTGGTAAAACCTAACGACTATAGTTAACAAGAACAAAAAATAACAGGAGTGGAAAAGAAAATCACAACTAAAACGAAATAGTAGTACTATAAAAGTATTCGAGTTCCGAGAGATAATGAAAAAAGTTGGTCAAATGATCACCCTCCTTCCGGCCGAACAGGGGCGCGAGCTTACAAAGTCTGGAGCGTTGAGACGGTGTAGAGTTTAAATGAGCTGAATTGGTCTTTTTTTTACTGCAAAAATAAATACTCGGACACTATAATAATTAATAGCTGTACAAATTCTTACTGGCCATAAGTGAGCACGACTCCATGAATTCTCCAATGAACATTTCCAAATAAAGATAAATTGACTATTTCAACACGACTAGCAGGTGTAGTGGAGATTGCAGTAACTTATTGCATAATATGTAATTGGCTGACAAGAACACGCTTTATCATTATATCTTTTTGGAGGAGACACGCGGTATCACGAAAAATTTACAGTATCAAAATAATAAGCCTTGCTTTATGATTCTGATATTGTAAGATCTCTGAAAAAAACCTTACTTGAATAGCGTTCAAATATACGCGTCCCAACTCCTCCACTCCTGATTCCTTACAACTTCAGAGAGATAATTACTTCCTAGATGTAAAAACTGGCGTCTTTTATATACTTGAGACATGAAAAAAGAACTCTTTTTGTAACTCCCCTAATAAACTAGAAGCTGGTATAAGTGGGGGTAGTCGGCTAATGTTTAACGATACACTTAGCTAGTAGTTTTACAGCTCCATTTATAAAATTATTTTAGTTTTTATGTAAACCTTGAAAGTTCTTGGTAGGTATAGATTTATGTAAGCCCGGTGCTGATTTTCAGAACTGGATTGTTTGTTAAATGTTGGTTAAGAGCGTTCACATGGTGCCGCAGCGGCAGCGTTTTTCGCAAGACTCGCCACCGCTGCCGCGGCGCCGCGCCCGTGCCATGTGTAAGGATCCATACAAATCCTAGGGTGAAATATAGCGGCACCGCAGCGGCGACGGTGCCGCTGCTACCGCGGCGCCATGTGTAACGGCCATAACAAACGATAAATGAAAAACAAAAAGAATTTTCTGCTAAAAAGATATCTTTTGACATCATCATCTGCCTAGCCTTTTCCCAACTATGTTGGGGTCGGCTTCCAGTCTAACCGGATGCAGCTGAACACCAGTATTTCACATGGAGCGAGCGCCTATCTGACCTCCACAACCCAGTAACTGGGTCCTCTTGGTAAGACTGGTTGTCAAACTTTCGGCCTTCTGATATCCTTTGACATGACTTTAAAAAAAAACGTAAACAACAGCACATAACACACGCGCTTTACAATTAATGCTATTTATTTCCATCCAAAACAATATTATGTCTTTAATCATACACAAATTGGTCCATAATAATTTAAATGAATTGGAAACGGAACCCACGACCCCAAGGACCAAATCAAAACACCACTGGCACTGTACCATTCATGCCAATTTAAAAACGTCGTAAAATTTTATGGTGCGTATTCTCGTAATTAATTGATCCAAAAAGCAGTATAAAGGAACTCTAAAACACTGAATTCCAAAATAAAATGGAGCGACTAAAGTTAGGCTATTCGTTTTAACCGGGCTTGCGGTTATCCGGGTCTGGCGGCGCAAATCACGCGGAAACATACCCGGTTCTGATAGGACCAAATTAAATATAGGTTGGAATTTGAAACTTGTGTAACTACCTATTGCTGATCTCTATTAGTGTATTTTAATTTGCTCAAGGAGTTCTACATCGTATTCAGTGTGTCGACTCGAAAATGCGAAGATTTTTTGTTCACCGACAGGAGCTTGAAGGACATTTTACCGTATTGTAAAAACGTACAAAATCTAGTCCCTATTCATCAGTGACAATAATGTAATGTAATGTTGGGGTTCCTAAGGGGTGGGAAACAACCACATCTGTTAAGTACTATTTATTGACTAACCACCTTACTAATAAACATTGTATAGCGCCCGTATAGTTACACAACGTTTTGTCTTCTTCTTTCAAAAGTAATTTGACTATTGAAGGAAGAAGACAAAGCATTGTGTAACTATACAGGCGCTATACAACGTTTATTAGTAAGGCGGTTAATGAATAATTATAAAATAAACGCTTAAGAGGTATTACGTAGTGCAAACTCAGCATACATGATCAGTTATAAGGGAGTCTACTTACTTACTAAAGTAAAGGAGCATACTATATTATATTCTTACACTTCACAATGTCAAAAAAATATGAAAATTAGAGATGTTTTTGACAGATCGAGAATGCGATCATGGGAATTGCCTCTCTAAAATTAACCTATATTTATTTATCAGTTATCTGTAACTATGAGATTGTTCTACTTGATTTGTTTTCTATTATGACACGAACCAAACCATGAAAGATCACCATGACATTATGATAAGAATATTAGCTCGTCGACATTATTTACAACGGTGATAATTACTGCCCTCGATCGAGATACGCTAAACACATAGTAATTAGTAATCAGGCTCTAACAAAATAAAACGGTTAAACAATCGTGTTCCAAGCTATAAATAAACCTATGTTTAAACCTATATTTGCAAAAGTACTTTGTATCAGTTAGTATCCGGAGTGCACCAACAAATAAGCCTAATCTAGTTACAATATTCGATGCACCGAAGTGCCTGAATGTGATTCTATTAAAATTCTGCATGGAAGTTATGAAATATGTGCTGTGTTGAAATTAAAATGGAAAATTTTAACTCAGAATATTGTGCGACACAGTTTACAATTTAACACAATACATACAAAACATGAGATTGCCAAAATCTCCACGTTTGGAAAATGGTTTAGTGATTGTAGTTATTTGGCATGTGCATAGCTTTCACTTTAGTGGCAAACTTAATATTTTGATGAATTGGATTGTCTGACGGTTGACTTATTAGGCAGCCCCGATTTCTACGCGAGGTAAACTGCTGGTGAAATTTACTAAGTAGAGATATTTTTCTCTCCTGTCAACACCTCACATACCTAGATCAGTCTACAGCTAGCGTTACCATGGTTGAGACTCAGGTCTGGGACTCTGACAGAGTTTCTGAGAGAGGTTTCTCATAGCACACACACACTGTTTATGGCTAAGCTGACTGCCAATGGTTTGCTGAACAAACTAAATAATCACTCGTAGAGAATTTTAATGCACCAAAAACCCACTGCATTACTTGGCACAAAAGGGTTAAAACAATTTTCTAAAATAAAATCCAGCTATTTGTTGTAACCCGCCGTGCGGCTACGGGGTCTAAACATAGAATAAAAATGTTGAGGCAGAAGCGACATTTCAAGTTCGAAAATAATAATTAATTCTAAAATAGTATCATCTATACTTTCATCAGCCTGCCAGGGCTGTTGTTGTAGGTATAACTTAAATAAGTACCTACCATCACTGCTTATTGGCGAGTTGGTTTGAATTGTGCAAGGTTGATTAAAATGAGTTGTTGTTTGGCAAATAAAGATGTTTTTCACCAGCAAAATATTATATTACGACTGCGTACCTGATATCGCATTTTGGGTAGGCCCAGCAAGGCGCGGGAATCTGTTGGATGCGCGAAGTACAGGAACGTGCAAAGTGACGCATAGGAAAGCCAGGCAGTATTAATAAACGGTCTTGTGAATTATACAAAAGACATTGAATTTACAGAAGAATTTGTGTCACTTCTACACAGTGTTAGTAGTCTATGGTCTAAGCGAGCAAATCGCGTGGAAACCGAGCGACAGTTATTGGACCCGATGACCGGCCGAATTAAGTTCCATTGCGTTCGGCCGAAGCGTTTACGGGTCACCGTGTGCGCTCCTACAAACATTATTCGTTACACAGGGTTGAACAGTTTTTAATGGAGTTTGGTGTTGGATTTAGGCTGTTCAATAGAGTATACCGATAAACTGATGATCTTCAGTTCCAAATGATTATTTTCTGCAGTAAAATCTAGGTTCACGGTCACAATCAGATATTGACGAAAAGCTTTATCTTTCATCTTCTTATTCCTAGTGAAAATAAAGAAGCCTCTGTGGTCTAGTGGTAAGACCACCTGTCTCAGACCCAGAGGTCGGGTTCAATTCCCAGCGGGGGCAAATTAATTTTCCACTCGGTTTGGTGGGTGGTAGGGCTTGTTCTAAGTCCGCCTGGCTCCACCATCTTATCTAAGTCTCTCGCCATGTTACCAACAATGTTAACAGCATTGTTTTGTTTGAGAAGTTAGAGGTGAGAGCCAGTTCCTCTGTGGTTGAGGGGTGAAGCTCGCTTCCACCTTCAGCTTGATAATGACTTACCATCAGATGAGATGAAGGCCATGAGCTTCCACGTTGGGGTAAAAAAAATGATAAGAAATCTAAACTAACGTAGCGATTCATATCATAACACTTTAAAGCTAAAACATCCAGCTGCTATTTTCTTCAATATATTAAATGATCTGACTGGAATCTGTAAAAATAATCACGTATTTTATGCATCTACATAATTATAAAATAAAACTCATTGTGCTTCAGGCATATTTGCAGAACAGAACCAATTTCGAAATCAAATGATTGCAGCGGCGGTCATTAGAGGGGTACTAATGACCATCCCTGCAAACAATCAAAAAACATAAAAAAGTATTTTCAATTACAACACAATTCGGATATCAAAGAGAATGGTAGAATGGTATAAAACGATATACAAAATAATTGCGGATGTTCTCTCCGTTACCGGCAAATGGGAGAATTCACATCCGCCGGATGTAGGCACCGGCGGAAGTTTACTTAGCCCGCGCGAAGCCGACGGAGGCCGCGTCACCCCCGGTTATGTTCGGAGGCTGGTCTTTAGAGCACGATTTTAAGATGCGACTTTTATTTAATGAACTTCGAGGTCAATTTAAAAAGTTTTTTATTTTTTATTACACACGTATTATAAACCGCGTCGTAGAAAAAAAATGTCAGTCAATAAGCTTCCAAAGTTATCCATACAACATTGATAAACCGTAGTTTTTCACGGCAAGTAAAACGTCTGCCTAAAATTGATCGAAAACACAGAAAAAAATCTGAACTATAATAACAATCTCCAACACGAATTTATAATTTATTGTCAAGCGTGAGGAAATAATTATGCTAGAATGTTCACTCAAATTAAAGCTAATTTACAAACTATAATTATTGCAAATCGACAGAATTTATCATTGCTTCAAAACTTGTGATATAAACACTTTATCCAGTTTTTGAGAGCAGTGGTGGCCCAGTGGTAACGGCCGCGACTTACGAGTTGTAGGTCGTAGGTTCGAACCCAGACAGGCGCTTTACTTTGTCATCGCCACTGCTTTCAAAACGGTGAAGGAAAACATCGTGAGGCACCCGGCATGTCTTAGAACCAAAAATTCGAAGACATGTAAACTGCACTGGGCCCGCGTGGTGGATTACGGCTCACTCCCTCTCACAGAGAGGAGGCCTGTGTCCCAGCAGTGGGAACATTATAGGCTGATTATGTAAACACTTTATCAAATATTGTGACAATTTTTTGTACCGTGAACTTCATTGTTCACTAAACCAATAACTTACTTAAGGCAGTTATAACAACTCATTCACCAAACACAATAATTACACGAAAGTATGTCCCGGTGTGTATCATAATTAATGCAAATTGGAGCTGACAACATTACGCTAATAGATTCATGTATTTACATGGTAATGTGAGCTTGTCATCCTACCGATTAGTGGCCATCACCTGGATGGGTTGATGTCCGAGTATGTAGGAACAAAGTGTTTGAAATGGATGCAGCACTTGAAACATTAATTCTTTTGGGAAGTAAATAATTATGATAATTATAGTTTCATAATGAAAAACTAATAAGTAGTTCATAGTTCATAAGTAAATAGTTCATAATTATGAATTTTATACTAATTGAAACGTAAGTGTGATTTTTTTATTATAATATTATTATTATGTCTAAACCAACAACTAAGAAAGGTGTGAAGAATAAGTTGTCGCAAAAAAAACCCTTTTTTTATTTTTACGTAAAAAATAAGTATCAAGCTACACATTTAAAGAACCTTAACAATTGAGATAATAATTTGCAGAATAAAAAGGTCGACCGATAAAACAATAAACACACCGCGACCATTCGCCTTATCGGAACCAACCTTTATCCGTCTGTGGTGGTTGCGTGTGCCCACCAGTTACTGCAAAGCGAAACACACAAAAGAAACGATAAGGCTCCGACATTAGGGCCATCCCTCTTACGATGTATAGAAATTAAGCCCGTAGGCCTACCGGCTGCGAAGATAAATGTACCCACTCCGAGTTCGCATGAACTCTGCTAATGTTTAGACGTGGAGTAAAATTAAGTGGGTTACAGAAGGTGGCTGCAATGTTAGGAGGACAGAAGAAGAATCTATTTGGCAGTATGTGTAGAAGCTACCACAATTTCCGAAACTAAAAAACGTCTGAATTAACCTCGGCTTACTCAGGCACAATAATACCAATTCCTAGCGAAAGGAAAAAAGATTTAAACCTTAGATGCAGGTCTACATCGAGCATTGATCTGTCAAGTTATCGTGTAATCTTAGCTAAAATCGACTGTTTTGCTTCGTAATACTCGTAGATCGTTTGTGGTTATTGTAAATAGTTTTGTATGTCCATCGCTGACTGAAAGGTAGCTTCTAGGGGCAACTTCAAGGCATTGCAAAGAGACATTGCAATGCCTTGAAGTGCCCCCTATTAAAATCTTATACCTATTTATAAGTTTTTGACTGTAAAAGATGACACAAATATTTCCTCTCACAAATACGAGTTCCATTGAGTTCGAAGGTCATAACCATAAAATACGCTTTCAAGTATCATCCTTCTAACAGGCTTACAATTTCCAATAACATGAGCTCTCAGATGTCGAAGGCCGAGACTAAAGGAGGAAGGCCGAAAAACTCTTACAAACGCTTAAACATTAATAGAAAACAAGAAAATACAGAGAAAAAGATGGCATGGTCGGAAATTAAGGGGCGGGCCGCAGACGCGAACCATTTGTCCGTCTGTCCGTTACACTTAACTCGGGAACCTCATTCGCTTAACACTCACCTGGGGATCTATGCCGGGGTCGTACGGGTGGATAGTTTGGGCGGGCCCGTAGGATAGAAAAAGTTATGAAAATGAGACTTATTGGTTCGGCAAGGAAGCTAAATTGTACAAAGTATTCTAGCGTGGATCTCATACCTGTGTGTGTATACTAACTAAGTTCTAAATGATTTAAACTGTAAGCGGATAAACTTGGCATACACCATTTTCACCCATAAACTAATCAAGTCATAAAATAGTCAAGACTTTAATAAAATTAAATCTATTCTCAAATTCAGCGCATTTCAGGTTCCAGACGAGATAACAGTAAACATAAGTTGGGAATGCGATCTATATCATGATAATAAAATGTGTTGGAATAATTTTATAGATTTTTTTTTCAAGCTTAAAATAACTCGACGTCTAACGAGTTATTTGTGACATTGAATAACTTTTTCATGAAATTATGACATTTAAGAACGAATCTAACTTAGAGAGATGTATTGAAGGATTCTAATTCTCTAAATACATAATTATTTGTTAAGGTCGCGAATCATATTTTGATCACGACACAACCTGACACTGACCTGCAAATTGCGGGCTACCTTTAAGGATCCACCTTAAGGCACGCCCCTAATATCGGCCCGTAAGTTTCCACTCCTAATACAAGCCCTTCTCCAGCCTCTTAGTTTAGATGAGATGAGATTAAACGTTTGGCTCTTAACAATACAAGAGGGACAACATTTTTTGCTTCAAGCTCTTTTAGGGACCCTACAGAACTGTTCTTTAGTAAATTGGGGTCCAAAGAATTGAATAATGTATCCTATTTTATTGTTCAGACAAGGATTACTAGTTCTTAGTTGAGTTTCGGGAGATTTGGCTTGACAAAGTAAGACGTTTTCATGTTAGGTAACTTTATTGTCGTCTTGAGGTTGTTTTTCTTTTGTTTTGTTTTGGAGTCTTCATTAGTTTTATCTAGATGTAGGTAGATATATTGCCTGTTCTTTAGATGTCAAATATCTTCTTTCTTGTTTGCACGAGATGTATGGAAAAGATATGTTGCGTTAAAAATATTTGCTTGCCAGCAAGTTTGCAAGTAAAGCCGAATGTAATAATTATGGTGGATATTCTTTCAAACTCCTTGTTTTTACTATGTTTTATAAACGTGTAATAAACTAAAAGCCAAAATAGTGCATATTATATTTATATGACAACCATTTTTTTTAATAATTTAAATAATTTGTCGTACTGATCAATTTTATGAATAAGAGTTTGAGTTTTGTGGAGGTCGTCAGAAACCCGAAAGTCTGACAACCAGTCTTACCAAGGGGTATCATATTAACCAGTTACTGGGTTGTGGAGGGCCGATAGGCAGTCGCTCCACGTAAAATACTGCTGGTATTCGGCTGCATCCGGTTGGACTGGAAGCCGGCCCCAACATAGTTGGGAAAAGGCTAGGCAGATTGATTGATTGAAGAGTTTGAGTTTTGTCACTAAACTTTGTACCGACCTCCAAAAAGGATAATTAAAAAAATATACCAAACACAAGTGGTGATACGAACAGGAGCAAGCACACCCACTATAAATCTCTTGTATTACGAATGGGTACATAAAAATTCATTGCTTTCCTTCGATTTATCCAAACAGTTTTCTTTTCATTGTAAGAGTATTATTTTATGCACCCCCAGTGAGCGTGCTGCTTAGATTGTGTTGACGTGGAATGGAGTATCTTGTCTTGTTTTACGCTCAGTTAAGATAGGTCATTCCATTTACCCAATGGATGGAAAAGTATAGATTAATATCTTCCAAATAGAATAAGATCATTGAATGTTATTTCGTTTACTGTTGCTGCAAGAGAGGAGAGAGGAAAATCTAACCCAAATTCACATTCCTATTGAATACTCCACATTCAAAACTTAGTCACTGGTGCCGATTCTCTTGTACACCGAACTAAACTAACTAAACTATCACTAAAATTCCTTACTTTTTACTTTTATGAGAATCTTAGAGCTATTCTGCCAACAAAAATCTCTAAATTTAAAAATTATTTTGACAGAACTAAAATCGAATTTGACAATCGCGACTCCACTTGGTACCTACTTATTTGCCTACCACGTGATTTTTTTTGAGCCGGAGATGCGCGCAATGTGGCCGTCTCGACGTATTTTTATATGGAATTTTTCGTTTTTTGGAAGAAAACAAAAAAATTAAATTACCAACATGTTAAGTATTACGGGTTTGAGGTTTGCAATAGGGGTCAAAATTTTCATTATTTTTGCGATAGGACACACCGTTTTCGAGATATAAGCAAAAGAAAATAAAAAAAAGATACAGTACCGTTTTGCAACTGAATTCGAGGTGTTGGTTTGAATTTTAGTTCATGACATCTAATTTTATTCCACACATTTTTAATCGTGATTAAAAATAGTCAGAGTTAGTTCGAGGATTTTAGATATAGAACAAAAATTTTGGTTAAAACGTCAAATTCAGAATAGCATTTTCACTAAATTAAAACTCAGTGCCATCTTAGTGCTGTCAAACTAAATTATAGTTAAGTTGTGTCACTTTAGTCTATTTTCAGAATAAGAAATCGTCGTTTGACAGGAATAAACTAAATTTTAGTGATTTTTAGTTTAGTTTAGAGAATTTGTGACAAGAGAATCGGCACCATTGTTCACTTACCGCCTTACTAATAAACGTTGTATAGCGCCTGTATAGTTACACAACGCTTTGTCTTCTTCTTTCAAAAGTCAAATTACTTTTGAAAGAAGAAGACAAAACGTTGTGTAACTATACAGGCGCTATACAACGATTATTAGTAAGGCGGTTAGTATATAAAGAATACTTAAATACGTATACAAGTAGGTAGGTAAATAATTTGAAATTATACATTCATTCATCACGCATTCATTTTCCTTACGCTATAATTACGTAAAAGAACTTCAAACAATCTGATACCTGAATTTCAAAGATATCTTTATTTCACATTTCCACCCAAATATTTACACTGCCTTTTCCTCCTTTCACATACTCCAAGCATGCCTCGCTTTTTACTACCGATTGGAAATGAGTTACAGTTGAGCAGAGCTATGGATTTCATCTCTGTACTGATACAGAATATATGGGAGTGGTATTATTGCACCTCGCTACAGAAGATAGTAAGCAGAGAGGAAAATTTAGCATCGTTTGAGGTAATGTTTGAGTGTATATATTGGTTTTAGAGCGGGAATCAAAATCAAAAGTAATTTATTCAAACTAGGATGAGAATCAGCACATTTCGAACGTCAAAGGGTTGGTTTATCGATACCAAACTAATACAATATTGAAAATTACACCTATTATTAAGTATTCTACCTTTGATATTTATTTTTCACTAGCTGCACCCCGCGGTTTCACTCGCATAGGTTTCGATCCCGTGGGAATATCGGAATAAAAGGTCTCCTATGTCCTTTTCCAGGTCATGGTCTACCCAGGTGCCACATCCGAATCCGTTCCGCCGTTTTAGCGTGAAAGCGTAACCAACCAAAAAACTCACTTTCGCATTTTTAATAGTAGTTAGCATTAGGATTTATCGAGAAATTAAGTTTGAAAAGTTAAGTACCTATCAAAATTGAACAAGTTATTTTTAGGATCGTCGTCATTTATAGAAGACAGTGGAGCAATAAGCAGTAAATTAGGGTATTTAATTGCAAAATCTTTGCATATTAGATTTTAAGAGATTAGATTATGCTATGAATATGGAAATTCACCACTCTTTCACAAGGAAGCGAAATATGTGCGAGATTTTGGCAAGAAAATGGCGATTTGGCACCGTCTGGAGCAATACTCGTATAAAGAGATGATCTCTGTGAGATAAGGGGTGCGTAAGTTAAAGGGTGCTCCGATTGTCTGGGGAGAGACAATGAGAAATTTTGTGTCTAGTTTAGAGAAAATAATGAAGTCCTTTTGTGATAATGATATCCTTTACACACTTATGACTGGAGTGATTTTTTTTAAACATACATGATGATGATCTATTACCAAGTTTTCTTATAAATAAGTGGACAGTGATAGATAGCTCAAACATATCAAATCAAACGTATGTTCTAAGGTACAATCAAATGGAAGTCTTGTGACTGACTAGTTTCTGCCTGGGTGGAAGTCAACTATACCGTAAAACAATTCTATGGCACTCGGAAATAGTGTAGCTTTCCATCAGTAAAAGATTTTTGTAATCGGATCACTACTTGCAGAGATTACCTCTTCATCATCATCATTTCAGCCGAAAGACGTCCACTGCTGGATATAGGCCTCCCAAAGCACCGCCACTTCGACCAGCTCTGTGCTTCTCGTATCCAGCGGATTCCTGCGGCCTTCACCAAGCCATCGGTTCTACCTTGGGCCTTCCTTAGCTACGCGTTCCGGTACCTCTTACAAACAAACAAACAAACAAACAAACAATTTGACCACTTTATAATATTAATAGTATAATTTAGATAGCTAGTAGTTTGTTATTTTCTTTAATAGTTATAAAATACTTGATGAGACTGTCTTGACATGCGATTAAAAAGTTAGAAATACAACTCACTGCTCTTAACGAAGTTCAGGGAACAAGCCAACTATATCAACTTACTTAAGAAAACTCTTTAGAAATAGTACTGTACAGAGGGCCTCGATAAAGTGATATTTTATCAGCGATAACGATGATGGAAAAGGCAAAAATGTATAGGACTAACATAAGCTATCGAAAAGCATAATTATGTCAATCCTGTTGAAAGTCAGTGTAGAAAAACGAAACGGTTTGAACGGGTTGAATCTGCATGAAATACCTAATTGTTGTTAGTTTAAAAAATTAAATACCAATAGAAAACAAAATCGGAATACGGAGGGAAAACTTGGTTGCAGCAGCGTCGGTACGGCATTTTGAAATATTATATAATAAGTTTAGAGATGACTGTCCATACACGGTTTTTTTCTTTAGTAACTATTTAATTAAAGGCACATAAAGGTGACTTACAGTTAAAATAAAAGTTCATGAATTATAAAATTAAGGTTATATTACATTACCTCAGTCGAGGTCAATTTTCCAGTAATAACATAAAATCTAGTAAATAAATAAAGTTATGGATAATAGACGATAGTGGAGAAGTTTGTTTCGTAAATTCTAGAATTGTGATAAGAAAAACTTGTTGGAGTAATACAAAGTCGGTTAAAACTTGTGAAATACAAAGGATTTACTTACTTGTTCGAAAGTTAAAATAAGTAATTTTAGGTACAAAATGAAATAAGACAAGTCATGTAATGTATGACTTGTCTTATTTTGCCACGAAGTTCTATCATGTAGTATACTACATGATAGAACTTCGTGGCAAAAGAAAACCCTTTTGAAATGAAATTATGTTTATTTAAATCGAGACTTTTACAGTACATTTTGGTCAACATTTTCAAACTAGATGGCGCTGTTATCTCAGTAGTATTTTTTTTTCAAATTAATAATGTATTGTTTTAGCATAAGCACAATCAGCCTATAATGTTCCCACTGCTGGGACACAGGCCTCCTCTCGGTGAGGAGAGAGATCTAACCACGCGGGTCCAGTGTGGGTTGGTAGATGTCACAATATGTCGTCGAATTTTTGGTTCTAGGACATGCTTGTTTCCTGAGGATATTTTCCTTCAGCGTATTGAGAGTCATGGTGATGAATTATTAATTTACACTAAGTAAAGCGCTTTTCTTAGGTCTGCCTCGCGGATGACCCCCGTCTTCAGACACCCACTTCGTGACGACCTGGAAAAGGCAGCAGGCAAAGATGAGTGGCAAAGTATGGGGGAGACCTTTGCTCAGCAGCGGGAAAAAATAGTAAAAAAAAATGAAAGGCCGACAACTCGTAAGTGGCCACCACTGCTCTAAAATGTTTCAGTACCGTATTTATTTTCGCAAGTTAGCTAAATATAATTTCTTTCGTCTTACCAAACTAAACACAAGCAAAGTCAAGGCATTAACAATAACCAGCGCAATATTTCAACCACCATCGACCACCGTGGCGGCGGCCATTGTGTCTCAATCGACCGTCCAATTTGCATAATAACTGTTATTTTGTACGCGCTATGATGTTAGCCCGCACTTTGCTATGGAGGTATTTTCAAGGAGTTGTTAAGATTATTAGGTCAGATTATTGGTGACTGCCAACGTGTGGTTTTATGGTGGTCCTAGCACTATTTTGTGCTTTATTGTAAGGGTTAATTTTGGTTGAATAATGTGAGGTTTTGAAGTAACGTGATGGTTTGTTTTGGTTTGATTAAATTGGATAACGTTATAATAACTATTTTTCGGTTAGTCCCCCTATGCTCTAGTCCCGCTATGCTCGACTCGAAAAATACCTACTAAAAAGTTTCGCTATGCACGAAATTCTTCGCCTCTTCGTAAACAATGGAAGGTACAGTTGGAAAGAAAATTGTTTGAATTCAATTTCAAATTTTTTTTTTTATAGCGCTAGTCGTATATGCGTAAGCGTCTGTAAGTTGAAATTGGTTTTGTCTCGTTCTGACAATCAAAAAAGTCAAAATAACGGATATGGACAAACTAGTTTCAGAGCAATTCGAAGTTAAGAAATGTTTATGAATAGAGCTGTAAGTCAATACTGTACCCACAAGATTTAACGAAGTCTGTAGACTTCGTTACATATCCTATCTCATTAACTAATACTGTATGTATTACAAATATAAATGTAAGCAGAAAACTAGTAAAATATAAAAGACCGTAAATAAAAAATCCGTTCTCAAAGTCAAATCACCTGTATTCATAAAATTTCAGTCTTATTAATTACACAAATAAAATACAAATAATCAACTATTTAAAAATTTAAAAAGCTAGGGTTTCTGTCAATACATCTGTTAAATCTACCAATCCAAGATTCAGCCAAGTTAGTTGTTCTGTGGTGCTTAAATGGTAATAAAATATTACACTGTAACAGTTTTCTTCATCACTGCCCGCGAATGTGATTTCGTGCATAGCGAAACTTTTTAGTAGGTATTTTACGAGTCGAGCATAGCGGAACTAGAGCATAGGGGGACTAACCGCTTTTTTTTACATGTAAAAACTTTTTTGTTTAATTCCTTGTGAAAGTACAGGGTTATGTCGGACTTCTACCGAACCAAACCAGTGGTCATCTTTGGCCAAAGAATTAGCACTGCCATTCATCGTGGCAATGCTAGTGCCAGTCTTCTGGGCACGTTTCCGGATGACAGCGATGCGGACGAGTACTTCGACGCCAAATCCTATATACGCCAAATACTATAATACCCAATGTATACATTTTAGTCTACAAATATAGGTATTCTCTTAACAGTAGTCATCTTAATTTAGTGTGCGAAATGTGACACTGCTTATTACTGTTTCTTGGAAAGTCCGGCACAAATTATAAGTCATTTCAAACTCAAACTCAAAGCATTTATTTCAATTAAACTAATTACAAGCACTTTTGAATTGTCAATGAGTCGATTAGTTAGAAAGAAGAAGCTAGTTGTCAATTCCAAAGCGTATTAGTTACTTATGGAGAAGATTTTCCCACTATCCACGCCGTGCTTAACAGCAGTATCCGTCTTGGGTTGTCGTCTTCCCCTCGATTACTTGGACTTGATGCGTTTAATGCTTATTCATAAGTATTCCAAGTTTAAATTTTGTATTTATAGAGCTGTTTGGTACCTTTTCTAAAGGCCACATACATACCTAAAGAACTAAGTTAATCGAACTAATTATTATATTACAAAATAAACTCAATCAACCACTCTCATAAATATTCTTACCTTTATTGCAATTTCACACTTCACGTTTCGTTCAGACTTCCCGATAATATGTTAATAGCAGCTATCGTTGCCTCGCCGTCGGGCAATCATTGCAAAGATCATATGCCCTAAGTGTAGGGCAATCTTGTTGAAATAATAACACGGGCAATATCTTGAGGTGTTGCATAGCTTGTAGGGAATAACTTCAGTTAAACTACATAGTGATTAAATTGATGATGAGGCTTTATTTACATTTTAATATTGAAGTTAAGACCAGTTAGATGGAAAGCTTGATTAAGAAAAAGTGCAACTGTGCAAGTCTGTAATTTTTTTTAAATATGGGTTTTATTCATAAGCGGCTATAATTTATCCATCAACTGATATCATTATGAACGCTTACGATAGTTTATCACCATTATTAACACGTTTTATAAGCAGAATACTTAATCATAATGACATTTATTTAATTTTAACTACGTGGAAGCTCTTGGCCTTCATATCACCTGACGGTAAATGATGATCAGGCCCAAGGTGGAAGCGAGCTTCACCCGGAATCCTTAACTACAGAGGAACTGGCTATCTTACCTCTAACTGCCGAAACACAAAGATGGTATTAAAAATTGTTCTTACAACAACAGACTTCGATGGTAGTAGCTAGCAAGGCGGGCTTAGAAAAAGCCAAAACTTTGTTCCCGCTGGGAATCGAACCCGGGACGTCTGGGTCTGAGACAGGTGGTTTTACCACTAGACCACAGAGGCGGTTGATAATACGGCGGAAATACAAATGTACGTCTTCTATTTTTAACCAAGCCCCACTCAACACCACTTTAAATAGTGAAAATATTTTAAAACGCAATGACAATTTAATAAACAACATGGGTACATTAATAACACTTTTTGAATTTCCTAATAGGTACCTGCAATTTTCAAAAATATTACAAGCACCTATTTATAAATCTCGCGACAAAAAAGCACAAGTCAGAATAAAACTAAAAGAAGTATTTCACTCTGATCATCATGTTTACGAACAGTTTACGTGCATTGTATGTAATATTTATAGCCAGCGCAGGCGCACTTGTGCACAAATTGCGGCGCATTACATGTGGCAGTTATGATAATGTGAGCCGCGATTCACACCTGATAGGTAGTGAAGATGAGGAGTTTGTAGCTCGAGGGCGTATTTTAAAAGATATTTTGAATTTACATTATGCCCTTTTATTAGACTTAGAGATAGATTAGTGGGGTTTAGATTGACCTTTCTTTAAATTTATATAAAATTAAAGTGAAAGGTTGTAGTAAAGCGGTTTAAAAACCTGACTGACTTTTTATAGCTATGTTGATCCGTTTACAATCTTATTGGTTTAAAGAATAGGGAAAACCTTAACCCCTAAAACCCAGGGGTTTTGTAAAGGCAACCAAGATAACATTCAAAGGAAAAAGGTTTTATCAAATCAAAATCATTTAATTCGAGTTACAGACATTTTTTGTTTATGCTAAACCCGAAATGGGGTCATTGTACTCATCATCATTCATTTTGAACAACTTTTTCTATGGGAACAACCTTGAAATCGCGAAAAAAAAATCAGCTGTTCCCTTAGCATAAACAAAAATAAGTTTGTATACATGTAACATGTGTGACATGACAACATGGGTAATTGGGTATGTTTTTGAAACATTTTGATATAATAACAAACTGTATGTACTTGCTAATTACAAACGTAAGCACCACTAACACATAAAAACTTTATTCAATTACATCACCACTCGAATAAACTTTAAACCCATCGATCTCCATTACAATCCTCCTCCTCCAACAATCTACTCTTAAAAGGATTCACTAATCAAAACTTCAGAAAACATCCCACAAGAAAGGGAAGGGCAATCAAAAGAAAATTAGCGTGGCCACCTTCTTACAATTTCAAATGGAAAAACTTGGGCTTGGTACGGAACCAATTTGTGGTCGCGGGGGATACACTAGGATTAATTAGAACCACCGAGTTTGTTCCTCTGTTCCACCCGTATGATTGGGGCTGTGTAATGTAGACCTGACTTAAATAAACCATCGGGTTTTTTGGTTAAATACTCCTTCGTTGGTCCATAGGGAGCTATGCGGTTGGAAGTTCTTTCAAAAAGCCGTGTAAGTAAGGAAGGTTTGTTTAACCCATTTTTGGTCGTTATTAACTTGGAATAGTAGATGAGTTTAATCAAGTATTTAATAACACGTAACACAGACCTGCGAGAGAAGAGTTTAGAATACGATTCGTACAAGACAGCCGTCATCTATCATTGTCGTGAATTAGGTATACAGGCTGTAAGGGTAAATAGTCTTGTCATTCAAACCATGGGTAGTTGACTTAAATGTAAAAATAAATGACCGAAAACAACAAAAAAAAAACGTTATTTTCATTAAAATATTTAAAAAAGTTTCTATCCGACACCGTGCTCGCTAGCGAAACAGCTGACTAACTGACGGAGGGGTCGCGCTCGCGGCCGATCAGGTCGCGCCGCACCCCCCGCCCCCCCCGCCCGTGTTGAGACGCAAGTTCGTTGCCCTAGCACATAGGGCGACGAACTTGCGTCTTTTGAGGAAAAATGTAGTTTAAAAAAAAAAAAAAATAGTTGTAATTTTCCATTGATTTTACGTTCTATAAATGAAACCAAACCACTGGCTGCAAGGATAACGGTGTTTACCCTAACACCCCGTATAGATAAATTATGTTGTTTTTAAGCGACTTCTAAAAGGAGGAGGTTCTCAATTTGACTGTATTTTTTTGTATGTTAGTTACGCGATCACTCTGCCAGTTATGAATTGATTTTGATGATTCTTTTTTTGTTTGGTAGGGCACACTTCAGATGTAGACCCATGTAAATAGTATTAACTTTGTTTGTGTAGTTATTGAGTTAGCTTCAATAATACGTATTTTTCCCCTTTTAGCCTTTAAGGATGATTATAAAATAAGTTTCTCTCAGTGTTATTTATATAAGTAGCAGGTAGTAGTACTATTTGTGTGGGGTAGGTACTTCGTCGTGAAGTCGGATTTTTTTGTAAATGAAACACGAATACCTTGGGCAAGTGGTGAGAATTTACATTTTACATTTAAACAAAAACTTTTACATTTCACTAGCTAGAGACAGGTTTTACGGACAACCTAAACTCAGCCACTAATTTCAATACAATAAGGTTAGTGAAAATAATACTAATACTAGTAAGTTAGTGAAAATAGTAATAGTATTATTTTCACTAACAAAATCAACCCGTCTAACATACAACTTGACCTAAACTCCCAGTAAGCTCGTCGGTGCCCCAGAAACGTATAGGTAACGAGTTGAATGAAAGCCTCGTACGAGTTAGGACAAGTTTTTGTCGGTAACTCCTCGTGTGAACTTTTGCATGCTCGCTGCAAAAAGTTGCAAATATTGAACTTGTGGGATTCTGTTTTCAGTTTGCTGGTTTACTTTGGTTTTGGTTGTTTCCGTTTTGCTGAACCGGTTATAAATGCGATGAAAAATATTGTTAAGACCAAAAAAGTATGTAGCGATTTTTATTTGGCATATACAGATCTAGATAAGATGCAACTATTTATTGCTTTTACTTTTCACACCTAATAATTATATATGTAGCTTACCGTCAGTAAAAAGTTTCGTGTTTTTATTGCTAACTAAATTCAAAAATACAACAACACACTTTTGATAATCTCCTTGAAGTGCCATGATTAGATAACCAATTAATAAAGTTAGTTCTACTTAGTTCCAATAAGTAATTTACATCCCAAAGGCCACCAAAGACAGATTGGCGAACAAGTATAGGTACTACACGATAACTCCAACCAACCCGATTAGACTAATAACAAAGTTGTAGGAAGACAACACACAATTACAGACAAACTGTCACGCGACCAAACTCACATAGGTGAACTGAATACAAGATTTATTGATTCCCAGACGTACAAAATGTGGGATATGGTCACAAAATGGATATGAACAGAAGGCTCGCACAGATACGACACGGAAGCAGTGGACCAGAGGGCCTACCGCTTACAGCAGTATTATTTTAATATTACTTCAGTGTAGAAAAGATATGAAGCTCTACCAGGACGTATAGCTCCATCTCTTTTCCCCATTGAAGTAAGATTAAAATAATACTGCTGTTATGTAAGCGGTGGTGGTAGGCCCCCAGTGGTAACAACCCCGACTTGCAAGTCGTTGGTTTGAATCCAAAAAGGCATGCACTTTATTGCACAGCTTTTTTTCATCACTTCTGCTCTCAAAATATCGTGAGGAAACCCATGTCTAAGAACCAAACATTTGAAGACTTATGTTACATCCATCAACGCGCCATAGCCCACATGGTGAGTTACAGTGGGAATATTATAGGCCATGGTGAGTTACAGTGGGAATATTATAGGCAGATTATGCTATGCATAGACACGTGTCTACGTACAGTGTTTGCAAACGCACTCGTGACTGTCATTCGCTTGGCGTTTTTCGAGTGTTGGCGCTGCTCCAACGTTGTGCAGACGGGACGTTAATGTTGCGAGTTTCTAGTGGTAAAGAGCCAACGTTGCGCTAGCGTCGCGAGTTTCTTACATTTTTTGGCAACGGGTGCATGAGTGCGACGTTAACGTTGCGTTCAGCGGATGTAACGCTTGCCACTAGACACTCGCGACGTTAACGTCGCGTCTGCGAAACGTTG
The DNA here is from genome assembly GCA_947522985.1 of Lithophane socia. Lineage (NCBI taxonomy): Eukaryota > Metazoa > Arthropoda > Insecta > Lepidoptera > Noctuidae > Lithophane > Lithophane socia. The sequence goes on along the minus strand of OX383270.1, from coordinate 1,216,025 downwards.
GCGCTGCGCAGACGTTGAAGAAGCGCCAACGCTCGTAAAATGCTAGTGGGATAGCGGTCTAAAGATCGCCGTACATACTATTTGTGCGTGCGGTTTCGCTCGTGGAATCGAGCCGTCCTTCTGTCATCATCATCTGCCTAGCTTTTTCCCAACAACGACCAACGGCTTAACTTGCTTTCCGAGGCATGGAGGGCTCTTGGCATGTAAAGATGGTCACCAATCCAAGGACCGACCGCGGCAAGCGTAGCTTAACCTGTTCGACCGAGCAGTTCGGCTCTTATTACTTAGTCACGAGCTCCTCTGCCGGCCTCTCGAGCCAGCCTTCTGTATCTATCTATGTTGTGACATGGCTGCTTCAAACCAATACGTTTCCAATTACTACAGAGAACTTCTGAGAGCGTCCAACGAGGATTTTCCTAAGTTGAGACGCGACTTGCTCTAGTAGTTTTGTTTTTAATGACTGTTGAGTTTGAGAGTAGATCAGGCGGTCGGGTTTCATTAGATGCTTATGATGTTTACGAAAAGTGTTATTTGGATATTTAGTTGCATTTTAATTAGCATTATGAATGACTAGCTGGTGCCTCGCGGTTTCACCCGCGTAAGTCTCGATCCCGTGGGAATATCGGGATAAAAATTATCCTATTTCCTATTCAAGGTCAAGGTCTACCCCTGTGCCAAATTTCATCCAAATCCGTTCAGCCGTTTTAGCGTGAGAGCATAACGAACAAACAAACAAACTCACTTTCGCATTTTAAATATTAGTTAGGATTAGGATTAATTGAACGCAGAAATTGTTTTGAAATATTTTTTTTTACATAAGAAAAAAATGCTGCAATACTGAAATGTGTTGTGTTTAAAATATATGACAGTCATTTTATAAACTATGTGCAAGTCGATCAAGATTCAATTAAGGATACAAAAAAAAAAAAAAAAACCATATTAAAAAAAACATTTTACATTCTAACAGCATAAAAACGAGATCTAACGATTTGTTAACAAAATCCAATAACAAAGAAACTTAACACTTAATATAATAAGAATCGAAGGCTTTGCCGCAGCCAAGGGCAGTGACGTCACCGGAAATCTCCACTCCCCGCCCGCCCTGGCCCGGACAAACTTCCTGTACGAGCAAAGCCCGGAAACCGGATGTAGTATCCCATTCGGAAAAACTCGACGGCCAAGTCTGAGTCTATTAAATAGTTCTTGTAGACATTCTCCTATTGGATTAGATGATGTTGAACTGTTTTATGTGCTTATGATGGGAAGTATGTTTACGTTTTATTACTATATTTGGTTTTGATTTTATGATAATCGTCATAAATGGACTCGTGACTAAATGTAGTGTGTGAATTGAGCAATACGTGAAGATCTGCCAGGGGTAACCTAAGGTCACATACGGGTTGGTCCGTCGAAGTGTTAAAATTGACTGCCTCGTTGGTCTAGTGGTCGCAATTGGTACTGCTGAGCATGAGGCCCTGGGTTCGAATCCTAGGTCGGGCTAAGTGTTACAGGGTTTCTCCATCGGGAATTTCTCAGTAGCAGCCCGGAGTCTGGATTTGTGCCCGGCTGATGGAAATTGGCCCGCCCACTGTAGCATGGCACTTATAAACATAACTGGTTAACTAAATGTGGGTGTATTAGGTAATAGGTACACCTTTGCCTAACCCGTGTGGGAATCCAGGTGTGATGTTTGAGACTGCAAACTGGCTGCAGAAGACCACTTTGACGTTGGCTGCAAGTTCTCAAGCTGATGATTTGATTTCAGTGTGTTGTTGAAGATTATGACTTTGGCTTCGTATTAATTATAATGAAATGTCTGTGTGCGCTGTACAACAGCTGCTCAGCCTAAATTGAGAGGCTTATGTAATGTTATTATCATTGAGATCCAAATGTCAACACAATATGAGCGTGATATATATATATGTATTTATTATAAAATAAATACTTGATATAGCTGTAAATGTAATTATTATCTGTTGTTGATTTACTTAATTGTTTTTCTAACAAGCTTATTTTGTGGGTCAAACGCTAATTTGACTCAACTGTTGTGAATCGTACAGAAGTAGCTGATTTGATATTGTTTACCTAAAAATAACACTTATCTTGTAAAATTCATTACAATGTTATTACTATAAATTATTATGTAATATTTAATTATACTTGTAGCGTATCTAAGATTTTATATGGCTATTTTAATATAATAAGCCGTTTCAACCAAAATATATGATCATCTATGATTTATTTAAAAATGACGGTAGATGTTTGACATAAAGTGACGTTTGTAAGATATAAAAAGGATTGTAAGGACGTTATCGAGTCAGTTGCTCGGTAGATGTCCAGTTGGTCGGTTCTAGTGCCGTTGTAGTTTGGAATTGTCGGCGGTTGTCACGTAAGTAAAGTAATTTGATACTATACCGTAATTATTGCTTTATGTTTATGTTCTTATATGGTAATAATGTAAATTGCCAACATTGATTATAATGTAAGTTGTATTACGGAATATTGATTATTCCGATAGAAAACTGTAATACTGTTTCCATGGAGTTTCTTGTCCTTCTTCTCCATGAAGACCTAGTTTTGTGAACGGACAACTAGCTTTCTGATTAAATACTGACAAGTCTAATTAAATAAATGAGTTGCCTTGTCTTTCTGTGCTTTACTTTATGAAATCGTTTCCCTACAAAACATATATTCAACAGTACTTTCATACACGGCAAATAACGAGTAATCATTCTGACACTAAAAGCTTACTAAGTTGGGTAACACATAGATAAATACATATAGTAATATTTATTATTTATAGTGATTCTAACAAGCGCAATAATGACGTCACATAATGAAATGATACAATTTGCTGCAAATTAGATGAGTTTCAGCTTAATGTTGAAGATAATGTTACGTTATTGTTATGATACTGATATTTAGACACGCACTCACAAAGGATAAGAATAAGATTCTACAAATGTGAAAGACTTGGCATAATAGTGTACAGTAGATAAGAAGATAATAGTTTCGCCACCAGGTTAAGATATTGACTACCTATAATTATGGAACCCACGATGGCGTGGGGTTGCATGCTAAACGCTGAAAAAGTTGGACGAGGTCTATGGAAATATACCTCTTTAAAGCATTGATTTAAGAACAAAGAGAAGTTACACGTTTCACGAAATTACACTAGCAAACAAACCATAATAGTTCCAACAAATTCAACCTAAATTCAGCTAACACATTCATTCTATAAACAGTGTGAGCATTTAATTACATCCCAACAACCGACGAAGGCCACAGACCTTAAATAACAGGATATAGCCATCGAGATATAAGTACTAACGTACTAGAGAAGCTACGTCAAATAACTGAATTGTCCTATTCTTCGTATTGAATCTTTAGTTCGCTGCAGCGCTAAAATAATAACAATTCGTCTAAACCGTACCTAATTTACCACAGTGCTAGATTTGCTGCGGAAGTGTATTTATTCTAGGCAAAAAGGTCTTAAGCGCCATGTAAATCACGGCACTTACGCGTTTTCTTCGACAAACTGCGGCGCGATCGCCGCAGTTGAACGAGACAAAGTAGGTGTTTACGGTGTCTTCTCTAGTACGTTAGTACTTATATCTCGATGGATATAGCTAATCATATATCGATCGGTAGTGACGGAAACATTAGAGCCACGCTTTGACAAATAAACAGCGAACGTTCGAAATTAAGCGGGTAAAGAGAGATAACTTTGACGGTTGTGGTTTTGGATTAAGTTTTCGTTTTGGCTCTAACCGGTGACCGTTGGGTAGACGTGTTCTTGAGTGGAGATCGCTAGTCGGCTAATGTAAATATGTAAGACACCTTCAGATTAGGTGGAGCGACGATGTTCGCGAGGGGCTGGTAACAGCTGTATGACAGTTGCCGAGAATCGAGCTGAATGGCGTGCATTGGAGAGGCTTATGTCCAACAGTGGACTGCTATAGGCTGATGATGATTCGCTTTGGTGAAATATCTTTTGACGCTGGTTTATGACAGTTCTGGACTTTTTGTAAAGTAAATTATTGAAACTTACCTTGTATCCTCTCATTCATCTTGGATCGGACTGGGCAGGAGCGTGGAAATTGACATAAGCAGAGGGAGGCATGAGCCCAGCAGTAGGTGCAGTCAGGCTGTGGATGTTGTGATGATACTCCATCCTTTCTGACACTATTTTAAATACTAGACAACTATTTGAAGATTTTATAAGCGAGCCATTTTCTGCAAAAAATAAATACTTTTATTCAGTGAATTGCATCCATTGGACTTTAAGAGTACCTACAACTTGTATCTCATTTTGTTATGTGGCAACGTGGCGCTTTTAATTACTGTTTGGTTAGAATATTACTCGCATTCGAAAATGTATCAACACCATAAGGTTCAGGCCAACAGTACAATTACAATGTGTGTTTAAGATCCATTTTGCTGTGACAACCCCAAATGTAATTAATAGTGATTTTATGGCAGCTATGTTTGTACAGTCATAAACTGTGATGAGATTAGAGATTCTGTTAACGACAATCAGGTATCGTGAATGATTATTATGTGTTTTGTTGATTGACGATGTGATTAATTTGGGACAAACAGCAATGTCAACCGTGTAGCTATACTAAGTTGAGTGCAGTGAGTTAAAGTGAAACCCCACTGCCGTAGATTGACGTGAACCAGTCGATGTCGATTTCCACAAAACGTAGGTTTATGATATTCCACCTCACTAGAGGGCGACAGTGTTCTATTTTATATTTATGTCATCATCATCTGCCTAGCCTTTTCCCAACTATGTTGGGGTCGGCTTCCAGTCTAACCGGATGCAGCTGAAAACTTTATATTTATGTCTCGGCACGAATGTACCTATGTTTGTTTATGAAATAATCATTTATACTATCTTTGTCGAATGAACACAGTTTCATTTCGAATAAATACAGTCGATGTTAGCTTCGACACTGCGCTGCTGTGTAGGCTGCTCAGTCGGTAACCCGGCTACCATGCACCACACTGGACCCGGCGAGCACACATGATTCTGATTATACTTTAGCCTCTGTTCTTGAGAGTAATCTATATCTATAGGTACTAATCCTAATTCTAACTAAAATTGTGATTGCGATAGTGAGTTTATTTTGTTTTGTACGCTTTCACACTAAAACGGTTGAACGGATTTGGATGAAATTTGGCACATAGGTAGACCGTGACCTGGAATAGGACATAGGATACTTCTTATCCCGGAATAGGATATATTCCCACGGAATCGAGACTTACGCGGGTAAAACCGCGGGGTGCAGCTAGTTTATAATAAATCTGAAGTGTTTGTTTGTTTGAACATGCTAATCTCTGGAATACCTGTCGGATGATAGCCCAACTCTTGAGAAAGATTATTGGCTATTTAATATCAGGCTAAGATCCTTAAGAGCCTAGGAAAAGTCAGAAAGAACCTTAAGCGAAAACTAAGTAATAGCGCGGGCGGGCGATAATTTCACGCGAACAAAGTCGCGGGCAGAAGTTAGTATAATATAAAGTCCGTCGAAAACAAAGCTTCGCTTCCTACGAAATAAGTGGTAACTGATTCACTGAATTTAACTCATTAAGGTAACTAAAGCTTAATTTAAATGTTGTTAACTTCTGGAAACGCGTTGGATAATTTCTGCGTATTCCTTTGAGCAACTGGTATATTAGTTACGTTCTCATCTTTCATTCCTAGATGTGATGTTTAATCCGCGTTCATGAAAACGACGATTTCACCTTAAAACGAAAAGAAAATGGAGGGAAATCCAAAAAGTCGTACACCATTCGTCATTGTCAGAAAAATGTCAAATTAGTACAGAAGGAGTGATGGAATCTATGTATTGATTGGGTTCAGCATCGTCCATCATTGCCCGTTTATTGGTATGTCAAAATTGTACCCGTCTAAGGTCTCTTTTTATTAGGACTTTGTTGTAGTTGTTGTTGTAATGTTGGTCTTTTGATCCGGGTTGGTCTTTAGAAAGGGGGAATAATGTCAGTTAGAGTCTAAGTCAAACTCAAATCTTTTATTTTAATTAGACAAAGGGCACGTTTGAATGTCAAAATCTCAGAGATTTTAATGAATAAAACTTTTATGTAGATACCTAAAAATGAAATACAAAATACACCGGAGATTTTTTGGATTTTAGTATTTTGATAAATGGACGGTTTGGTTAGCATGTCTTTGTACCATGGCGGCATCTACAACGCCACATGCGAACTACGCATCAAATGAATTGATGTCACACAATCCTGCATCGCGCAAGCAGAGTTTACCGCGCGAACAACATACATACATAATATAACTTCCCGACATCAAACGTTGGGCAGTTGCCCGCCAGGCATGACACCCGTCTGGTCGGAGGATCCTCCCTTTTCTATATACGATGTGTGAACGTTCCACCCTGTTCCTCATACCGCTATAGAAAGAAAAGAAAGAAGAAAAGAAAGAAAAATAGGTTTATAGTACTTCCAGCTAAATAATTCACCTGTAATTTTACTTTAACTTCCGAGAAATTTTAATAAAGTTTTAGTTTAATAGCTCAACACTTCAAATCACAGGAAAACTTCTAAAATACCCCTTTCACAAGCGTTCCTGTAAACCGTTTAGATTTTCTCTTTACGTAACTTTAAAGGCAGGTTTCACCGAACTGGATCTCATTTAGGTAATCTGTTCACAACTGTGTGGAAATACTAGCAGAAACTGCACCGGTTGGGGTTCCTATACCAGTAACATAGACAATAATAATATTATGTAATCTGCGTTCCCACTTAGTTCTTTCATCCAATTTTTCATCCAAATGTTGCTTCACTTCTAATCAACTTTGATTAATACAATGTTTACTTGTAAACATAATAAATGTGTAAAAAAAAATATTTTAATACCTCCACCTTATTATTTCAGTTTGCGCTACAACTTCAACATTCTATAAGACATTCAATGACATTCTATGTCATTCTCTTAAATGTCAGTCATTCTAAATCAACTTAATTGACTCACATATTTGTTCAAGTGGAAATAACATTAAATAGAAATGATTTGAAATTATCTTAGTTAGGAAAGCTAAGTTCCACGACCGACAAAATCTAATTTAAATTAATGTGAAAATGTATGTAGTTTTTGCTTAAATCTAAATTTTAATAACATGACGTAATAAAGTAAAGAGTATTTTGGGACCAGCCAATTTAGACCTTATTTAGATGTTCTACAAAGTTTTCAAACTTCCGGAAATCCGTAGATTATAATTTTTACGTAGCAACATGATGTAGGTAGGTACTTTTAATATTCCTCCTAAATACACAGATTTTTGACAATAATAATACCTATCATACTCGTCAACCATCATAAAAATCTTAACTTTTAAACTTATTGATGTGTTTCTAACTACCTATTATGAGTATGCTACCAAGGGTTACCTCATAAGAGGATTCCACAAACATCATAAATAAAAATCCTCCTATAATACCGATCCATCCACCTTGAACTTCACCAGAAACTCCATCTTCCTTTATATCAACGTCACATTATTCTTATACGATGTGGGTAGTTGGGTAGCTTTATTTATTCTTGCTATTACCTCAGCTGGAACTCTGAGAAAGGGTCCAAGATTAATAAGAACTCAGCCAGTAATGGTACCTTTTTGTTTTATTGTACAAAGCAGTCTTGACGGGGCCCATTAGCCGGCCCGCCCATTCATTCGTCCCCTCATTCGTTCACTCGTTCGTTCAACGATCACCTGGGGACTAGGCTAGGTTTCAGATAATCGGAGGTATTACACAGTATTTCTTGTTTTGTTTTTTTGGGAAATTCAGCCTAATTCTTGTACTGTTTTTGTTGCAATGTTGGTTTAGTTCCTTTTTGTCTTGTTGAGCATTAACCATTGAACTTTTAGGTATTTAAGTTGTACTAGCAATTGGCTAAATAATTTAAGTTTAACAGGAAACTAACTCATTTATTTGCAGAAAATACAGGAGATACCAGTTGTAAAAATTGGTGGTTTATGTACAGTCCATAGTTTGCCTGTTTAGGTTGGTCTACTGGTACATCTAGTGGAAACTCCCTTTGAAAAAAGAACTCGTCATAGAGGTTTTTATAGTCATGCCTTACATAACAATTATCATGCAATTTTCGTTCTAGGATAAGCAATTTGTTAGAGTATTATAATATAATTTAGAATAACCTAATTAAGATTTAACCACACCGCAACGAACACCCGAACACATTTCTCAAACTCGAACCAAAAATTAAGATGTTTATTTTAAACCAAAAATGTTAGGTCCTAAACACAAAACAAGTGAGGTTCGGCTCAATAAATTCTCAATCCAGTCCCTACTCTAATTAGGACGGTGGGTGAACGGCGCGGCTACAGTGTAGACACAGCGTAGCTAAGCTAATTGCCTATCTGGTTCGTTTTGGGCCGACGTCGACGATACGATACCGATGAGAGAAACCGGGATTCGACAGAATTTTGAATGTAAACACCTTTACATAATATATAATTCTCCTTTCAAAGGGATAAATGATATCAAGATGTAGCAGGTGTAATGCAGAACATATCTAATTGTTCAAGAATAAAAAAAAAAAAAATATGGTAAATGCACAGTAAATAATTATAATCGATTCAAGTGAGTTCAGTATCTTTTATAACAGGATCCCCGTTTTCTACCAGAGTAAAATAAATAAAGATTATAGGTATTTTGTAGTTTCTGTCTACTCGCATGGAAAGAAGGCGTAAGCTAATGTATATTACTTTTAGCCTGCAACATCCTGGCTGCTGTATGTATGTAAAATAAATAAAATATTTTATAATACTCTTATAAGAAAAAAAAAATCACAAAATTAGGAGTACAACCTACACTAAAAATGTTATAAAAACAGCTTCAGAAATCGTCGCCGCTAAAATTAAATGTAAAGCGAAAAACGAAAGTCCAAAGATTAATTTTGGCAAAGTTAATCAACAAATGTAGGAGCATGGACCAGATGGCTGCCCAGAGGCTCGATGGGGTATCAAAATGCTATTTTACAATAATTTTAATCCACTAATTGGACACGCCGTGGTCTGCCCAGAAGGGATAATTAGCAAATTGCTGCTGCTGATGATATTATTTTTAGTATTCGATAACGGTCGACCCTCTGTGCTGTGGTGCAAGACACGGATGAAAGAAAGTGAATTGGCAAATGTCTGCTTTGACTTGCTCCTAAAGGAAGAAGATACTTATATTACAATTTGTATTTCGAGATGGATAAAATTTTACTCATTGTAAAATGAATATTAATGTGGTCACTCTGGAAAATCACTCGAGCGAATTACCACATTTTTGATAATGATTGCTTTTGACAGTCAAATAAATACCTGGTATTTGATGACGTCATGGTTCCGTTTGATCGTACTTCTAAGGGCAAATTCGCAATTATAGGACTCCTGATTCCAACCAATCATTCAACTGTAACATTACAGGTTGGATGAGTAAAAGTCTCATTTCACCCGCAACCCTCTTTTGTTTTAAACCAAAAAGGTCTGGCTATCTACTTCATTTTAAATTAAGCAATTCAGATATCGCTTATGATAATCCTCCCCAATGTGTAAGGCCTTTCGTGGATTAATTATATTTTATTAATTTTATGCAGACGTACTGAAGCTGTTACTTCTCTTGTTAACGATGTTTTAATTATCATAATGTGATAATCATGCCCGCATGTTAAAGTATCTTATGAAAAAGTGACTATCGAGTTCTTTGTGTTTTGTTTTGTTTTGGAATATAAGTAAAGGCTATGAATTGTAACAATAGCTGTTGAATGGTGAATTGTAATTTATGTTTATTCAAATCAAGATAAATTGAATGACTACTACTTTTTTTCTACTTGAATTATACTGTTTACTGTACTTTAATAAATAATTCAAATTTATTTGTTGTTTTCATCTTGTTTATCACAAACAGCTCGCCCCCTATTAAATGGGACTTAAATATAACTGGCAAAATGTGGGTGTAGTTACGGTACACCTCTGTCGAATCTTTCGGGGAATACAGGTGTGATGTTTTGTTAGCATCAAGAGGAATTGCCGTATCACCATCATTGACAATATTAACATAACGTTTTCTAATCTGCTGCCCGAATTCGATGCAGAACACAAAATCACAAAAAAAGACGACATTTGATTACAAACTACCCCATCATCTCCCAATTCAACAATACTACCGACTGTAATCTCATCGTTACTTTACCGAAAATTCAGGACGGGTACACGAATTCCCTAGCCACTTCACAGGCCTTTACAATACCTACAGACCTTCAATATTAAATTGAAATAATCTACCATCGGCATCCTGCCATTGAATTCTGTACAAACGGTATTAAATCCACTCGACCTAATTTCAGATAAGTCGTAAGGAATTTATCTGTCGTTAGCAAAAAGAGGAATACAAAGGCATACGATACCGGCTCTTGAATTAATTTCTCTGCCCGCATTTTGTTCAGATTCAACGTAGTTACCCATACTACTGTTGCGTTTTGATTAGATTTTGTTGCTAACAGTAGCATTATAATTTCGTGAATTACTGTTTATTTGTATGAGATGGGGAAGATAGGTAATGAAAGATTATCTGTGTAGGTAGGTATACAACGTAGGTATATTCGTTGTTTGAATGATTGGTTTTAGAGTTTGGGAGGCGGTTTTTACGTTTAGCCGTTGGTCCTGCGCCTGATCTCTCTCCAGTCGTGTCGGATTGTCGTCTCATCAGACTATGAGATTTTCTTAATACGAAATTCGGTCTTGAGGAGTATTTTATTTAGTAGGTCCCCACCTATGAAATCAGCGTTTTGTATGGGGAATTTTAACGAAGTTGCATTTTTCTTCTTAATTTATATAACAACCATGAACACTAATGTTTTAAAACTTTTATGCACTAATGTTTAAAAACTATGATAACGTATGCCACTTATATTAAGCGATAAAAATAAGTTTTGGCTAAATTAAAAAAAAAATGTGGTCATTTTTGCTAACAAAATGAGGAGTCATTTTTAAGGTATTTTTTATGTTTAGAAAACTATAAGTAATAAGGTTTTTTTACTCTTGGTAGTTGTCTATGATGGTCTTTATTCGATATAATAATTGATGAATATTATAAATCATAGAAGTGACGCCTATTTGTATAACAGAGTTTTCAAGACCAAAACTACTACTACAAAAATGTGTGAATAGACTTATTCAACAAATACTGTGTACTGTAATGATGTTTACCTGCACAATATCTTAGTATTTACTCTGCTTTAGCGGAGTTTGCTGATTAAATTGATCAGTAATTATGCCGCAGTCTCGTAGACACGCAATCTGCCTAGCCTTTTCCCAACTATGTTGGGGTCGGCTTCCCGTCTAACCGGATGCAGCTGAATACCAGTATTTTTCATGGAGCGACTGCCTATCAGACCTTCACAACCCAGTAACTGGGCAATACGATACCCCTTGGTAAGACTGGTTGTTAGACTTTCGGGCTTCTGACGACCCGTAACGACTGTCGAAGATCCACGAATGACTGCCGGGACCAACGGCTTAACGTGCTTTCCGAGGCACGGAGGAGTCTCCCGTGCGGCTGTTATTACTTAGCCACGAGTTACATTATCACTTTAACATAATTATTAATATTTTATGTCATAAATATACCAGTCGTTAGTAAAGTAATGCTATATTATAAGATCCTTATACCTATTCATAAGAAAAATGCCCGACGGTTATTTTTGGGTGTCCTTTTTAATTACAAAAAATTATAATGGCGGCTACAACCACTTCTTCTTCTTTCTTTCCTTCACCATATTTTTTATTTGACCAGTTTGTAAAAGACTTGTATTTATCGGTTGACGGATTGATACAAAAAAAGGGTAGTCTATTTTTTTCGTCCCCCAATGCGTGCCTTCCGTCTATTTAAATATTTACCGGACACATAACTTCAATCTTAATCGAGTTACACAGCTACACGAATATCGTACTTTTTGTTCTGTTTCTGACATGATTGTACTATGTAATCTTGATAATAGTAGATTATTTCACGTAATTTATATGATTTCCATGACTTGCCTTGTAAATTATGCGAGTCGGTCAAAGCAACAATGTAATACTGTGTAGGGTTTTTTTCTATGCTTCCACATGGATAGTATATAATGGGAAAACATTTAGAAAGTACTCTCCTTTGCTTTTCATATCCGCAAGGACTTTAATAAAACTAGAAAGCTCGGTTAGAACCGAACACCAGTTAGATACAGTGATCTAGAATATTGTTCTAATGGTCTGTACTCACATACGGTTTTACTCGATAGTTTTACTCCAAAACGTGTAAAAATCAACGTGTGTACCGCAAAACTCACAACTCGAAAGCTCGCATCGAGCCGGCTCGGTGGAATTAAATAAAAGTAGTTTCCTTCGCACCTACTCGAATACTGAACGCCGCGCGCCCCTCGATAGAGTAATGCTGAATGTGTGGACGAAAGCCCGTGCCGTGGTTTTTACTCGACATACTTGCTCGATCGAGTAAAACTGTATGTGAGTAGGTACTTAGCTTAAAAATCTCCTCTACGTTAGATGAATACAGAATCTTGATAACAAGACGTCTAAATATCTTATTCAGAAAGGGTTTTCAATTTTTAATTGCATTTATTCTGTGCCATGTATTTACTTTTGTGTACTATCCGTTTTTTAAAGTCATAAATCACGTTAAAAATACTCTTCCAATCGAGAACCGATAGTAACCCACTCACCGCAGACCACCCACGTGGCTGCGATGCACGCTCGCGATAAATCTATCTCTCTATAAATTCGCAACTGTCCATTATGTGACGTCACGACTCACGGTGGCCACGCCCCTTTAAGTGAAACCCTCAGATGACTTATTGTTATGGTCCTTTTTGTGTTTATGGGCACAAAATAAATGGTCCTCCTGTACGGAGGTGAACATCGTGATTGATGCTGATTAATTTTTCTCGCCGTTTCGCGAAGTTTTTTGGAATTTCTTTCTGAGAAATGAAAGCGGAGAACGGCATGGGGTGTTTCTTGTTTTTTGCATTGTGTATGATGAAGAATTTGTTATGTCTGTGTTGAAATACTGTTGTTGGAAATGGAGTTTGGAATTGTGAAATGTGGTACAGCTAATTTTAACCAGAAACAAAGGAGGTTGATGTTACTCCATGTAGTCTTTTCCTTCTCCACGTCATTTGAGGATTTAAAAGATGACTATGGGGCAAAGTCAAGAGGGTTCTTATGAGCGAGTTTTAAATAACAACATACCCTACTTGATACTTATGGTGTTATTAATAAAACAAGAAGTCTATTCATTGCTAAGCATTGGGATTAACCACTTTAAATGTTAAGGCGCCACTCATCGGATATGCCTTCAGTATTTGACGTTTATAATATACTTATTATATTATATCATACAAATATGTTATATCGTTATTCATCCAAAAACTTACAGAGTTTGAAATACAATTTGATATTTAGTTTAGCTAGGGTATACCTGTATTTTAAGAGTTGATTTACGTCTGTGTCATTCTACTGTATGGTATACAAAGAGTAAAATTGTATGTATAAGTGTGTTGTGTGTTTGAGTGGTGTGTGATCACACACACACACACACACAGTGTGTGTATGTGATCCTTAATGAGCAGTCACTGTTACTTTAGATGTTAGAGCATGTGATTTTAAGGGATGAAGAAGATAAACATTGGAAAGTACATAATAATATACAAGCAACTACTCGAACTAGCCGTTCGCAGGTACATATTTTGCTGACTTAATTAACAGTGTGGCTGCAGCAGCGCATGCGCCTTATGTACTCCGCTGCGGTTTTGATTCCCGCGCCGAGGTAAATATGACCTGCTGTAATTATGACATGTTTATATGTATGTATGGTGTGGGAAAAATATTTTTGTACCAAATTAACAAATAAACCTCCATCTCTCAGTAACGAGACACAATAGAATTTTAATTGTTATAGGCCAATCAACAGTTCAGCGGATATTTTATTACATTGCTTCAAGTGACGACTAGTTTCTGCAGCTTCACTATGAAAACATTACCACGTCAAAGCAAAAAGACGCAAAAATTTATAGTTTAGCCGTAACATCATAATATCAAAACAGGCAAACAAACTTTGAAGTTGGATTGGATAGTGACATTGTCTTTCATTGTGTGCTTATAGCATTCTCTCCAATTTAATCCACTACATTTCACCTCTATCCCATCAGTGCATCCAGAACCATTTAATCATAAACCTAATCTTCCAGAAAATGTTGCCATAAAACAGCTATAAATAATTCCGACATAAAATATAAAGGATTTAAAGAAAATTTTCAATATCTGTTGAGATATTTATCGTTGCCCTTTCGATCCATTAGCCGGGTGGGGGCCGGTTCCGGTTTCCGGTATCGTTCCGGCGGAAGTTAGAACACATGGCTCCCTGAACCGGTCGATCGTAAAAAATATCTTATGAAAGATGTCTTGCGTTGATGTCCAGTTTTCCAGAAATTTATTCAACCCTTGCTGCGGTTTCCAGATTTATGATTTCTGGGTGATTTGGTAGAAGGATATTTATGTGAATTTGGTTCTGAAAACCTAGAATATGTTGTAAAATTAGATGAGGTTTTTCTGAGTACATCTTTGATCAGTCTAGGTATTCATATTTTACTATGCAATTTGGAAGGTCCACATGTTTTGGTTCAAGTTATTCATAAGCTATTTCGCAATATTTTATGAAAAAAATCATAAAAAACTAAACAAAAGGATAGGCAAGCTGAAGTGGTATTATGGACCGGCCATATTAGCCGTAGAACCAATGCCCGTTGGGGTAGACGTGTTTTTGAGTGGGGACCGCGAATCGGCAAACGTAAGGTAGGAAGCCGACGATCGACGATCGTCGACGATATTCCCAGGGTGGCTGGTAGCTGCTGGATGAGAGTTGCCAAAAATTTAGTTGAACGTGCAATTGAAGTGGCATCTGTCCTGCTGTACGCTGATGATGATAATGATGAAAATAATAGTAATTCTAGACAACCCTGCAAGCAGGATTCCAATCCCCTTAAAATACACAGTTTAGTTATGCGTAAGCTGATTATCAATACACGGAAATAAACTAAAATAACCCCAGCAGTTCCCAATTTAATGCTATTTCTGACTTGACACCCTGAAGTCAGAAATAGCATTAAATTGGGAACTTGTGCGAACACACGCATAATGTATTGTCACTCACTGACCTTTCGAACTTACTAGTAACGCTACATAGTGTTGGCGTAAAAGTTTCGTCGGTCGCGTCGCGGTGAAGGTTAAAAGAGGGAGTTTTCATCAATCATCCGTTGCTAGGTTAAAGTTTGCTTGCTGGTCATTCTTTGGACCAAAAAGACCCATAGACCTATAAACCGTGACAAAATACAAAAAAATTAAGACATCGTTTAAAAAATTTGCTCCGATCAGAGCACCTGCCGTCTAATCTCTTAACCAGGGTGGTGACTGGTAGAGAATGCCTAAGACATTAAGTCCGTCTTTGTATATTTTATGAGTGCGAAAAGTTTAAATAAAGGAAGCGATAATTTTATAATATTTATTTTCTTAGCGCATCAGGCGAATCTCTGAAGGATTTTCAAATCTTACTTAATCACAGTAATTATTGTTTGGTCTTTTCGTCTATTTTCGCGACGCATATTTATTATAAACCCTTATCATAATAATAATATGAGTATTTTTTCTCCTACCATCAAACAATTTGTACGAAAAATAATTTCCCAACGGCCACTCCTCTACCCCCTCACAACCCCATAGACTGATCCCATATTCATCTCACAACTCCACCCCCAACTTAAGGGTCCGTATCACTGGCCGTAGGAAGTTGTCGCACCGTCTGTCCCAGAACAACTCGCGAACACCCAACAACTTATGAATTGTTCCGTTAAAATTGCCACCTGGAACTTTTTTGTTGGATGTTGGAGTTTGTTCGTTCAGGACGTGAACGCGTGATAAGGAGTAAGAGGGCTT